>CM075513.1:28477726-29057726 GCA_037950675.1 Hypophthalmichthys molitrix | reverse complement strand
GTCATCTCGTCACTTACTCTCGTCATGTGATCAGTGAACTCTGGGTCCTGCTGCACTACTTACGATTCTGCTGCTCATGTTGGATGAGCTGATGGAACTGAAGCAACTGTTATCCAAATGAATTCATTTTTTAAACTTCTATACAAAACAAAACGACAGTGGAGGTGTAATGTAAATGTAGCGGTGGCATATTCTATCCTAATTTCACCCTCACACTCCGTCATGGCAAAATGACGAGACAGCTTTTTAGAAATCTTGTCACATTTTGAAGTCAGAATAGCAAGATATAAAGTCGGAATTGACAGATATAAAGTCAAAATTGTGAGATATAAAGTCGGAATTGACAGATATAAAGTCAGAATTGACAGATATAAAGTCAAAATTGTGAGATATAAAGTCGGAATTGACAGATATAAAGTCAGAATTGACAGATATAAAGTCAAAATTGTGAGATATAAAGTCGGAATTGACAGATATAAAGTCAGAATTGACAGATATAAAATCGGAATTGACAGATATAAAGTCAGAATTGTGAGTTATAAAGTCAGAATTGACAGATATAAAGTCGGAATTGACAGATATAAAGTCAGAATTGCAAGATATAAAGTCAAAATTGTGAGATATAAAGTCAGAATTGACAGATATAAAGTCAGAATTGACAGATATAAAGTCAAAATTGTGAGATATAAAGTCGGAATTGACAGATATAAAGTCGGAATTGACAGATATAAAATCAGAATTGTGAGATATAAAGTCAAAATTGTGAGATATAAAGTCAGAATTGACAGATATAAAGTCAGAATTGACAGATATAAAGTCAAAATTGTGAGATATAAAGTCGGAATTGACAGATATAAAGTCGGAATTGACAGATAAAAAGTCGGAATTGACAGATATAAAGTCAAAATTGTGAGATATAAAGTTGGAATTGACAGATATAAAGTCAAAATTGTGAGATATAAAGTCGGAATTGACAGATATAAAGTCGGAATTGACAGATATAAAGTCAAAATTGTGAGATATAAAGTCGGAATTGACAGATATAAAGTCGGAATTGACAGATATAAAGTCGGAATTGTGAGATATAAAGTCGGAATTGACAGATATAAAGTCGGAATTGACAGATATAAAGTCAAAATTGTGAGATATAAAGTCGGAATTGTGAGATATAAAGTCGGAATTGACAGATATAAAGTCAAAATTGTGAGATATAAAGTCGGAATTGACAGATATAAAGTCGGAATTGACAGATATAAAGTCAAAATTGTGAGATATAAAGTCGGAATTGACAGATATAAAGTCGGAATTGACAGATATAAAGTCAAAATTGTGAGATATAAAGTCGGAATTGACAGATATAAAGTCGGAATTGACAGATATTAAGTCGGAATTGTGAGATATAAAGTCGGAATTGACAGATATAAAGTCGGAATTGACAGATATAAAGTCAAAATTGTGAGATATAAAGTCGGAATTGTGAGATATAAAGTTGGAATTGACAGATATAAAGTCAAAATTGTGAGATATAAAGTCGAAATTGTGAGATATAAAGCCGGAATTGACAGATATAAAGTCGAAATTGTGAGATATAAAGTCGGAATTGTGAGATATAAAGTCAAAATTGAGAGAGATAAAGTCAGAATTGACAGAGATAAAGTCGGAATTGTGAGATATAAAGTCGGAATTGAGAGATATAAAGTCGGAATTGACAGATATAAAGTCGAAATTGTGAGATATAAAGTCGGAATTGTGAGATATAAAGTCAAAATTGAGAGAGATAAAGTCAGAATTGACAGAGATAAAGTCGGAATTGTGAGATATAAAGTCGGAATTGTGAGATATAAAGTCGGAATTGTGAGATATAAAGTCAAAATTGAGAGAGATAAAGTCAGAATTGACAGAGATAAAGTCGGAATTGTGAGATATAAAGTCGGAATTGTGAGATATAAAGTCAAAATTGTGAGATATAAAGCCGGAATTGACAGATATAAAGTCGAAATTGTGAGATATAAAGTCGGAATTGTGAGATATAAAGTCAAAATTGAGAGAGATAAAGTCAGAATTGACAGAGATAAAGTCGGAATTGTGAGATATAAAGTCGGAATTGAGAGATATAAAGTCGGAATTGACAGATATAAAGTCGAAATTGTGAGATATAAAGTCGGAATTGTGAGATATAAAGTCAAAATTGAGAGAGATAAAGTCAGAATTGACAGAGATAAAGTCGGAATTGTGAGATATAAAGTCGGAATTGTGAGATATAAAGTCAAAATTGTGAGATATAAAGTCGGAATTGACAGATATAAAGTCAAAATTGTGAGATATAAAGCCGGAATTGACAGATATAAAGTTGGAATTGACAGATATAAAGTCGGAATTGACAGATATAAAGTCAGAATTCTGACTTTCTTCTGTATATGTATATATGGTGGTGAGTTAGGGAACGTCTACACTACAACAATGTACTAAAAACAGAAAAGTTTTTCCTTTTTTTTTGTGTACATACGACAATGTTGTCAAAACAATCCCCATTGACGTAAAACCATTAAAACCGCTGTATTCTGCTGCTAGGCCAGTAGATGGTGATGTCACACTAAGCGCCTTGTAGTTTAGACAGATGACAGATGAAAAGTTTACATTTTCAGGCCCCAAAAACGCCATTGTCGTGTAAATGAACGGCAAAAACGCATAAAAAGTTTTGTTTTTAGATGAAAACAGTGTTGTGTAAATATCCCCCTAAATGTTAACAGAATGATAATTTTTGAGGAAACGATCCCTTTAATTAGGGCTTTTTGTACAGTATTACAGTATAAGATTTAAGACGAAATAAGATGCACACACACACTCAGAGCTCTTGGTTAGCTGAGTGAAGTTGGGATGTAAATCAGGGAAAACACGTGCCGGTGGGTTTGGATCTAATCGAGAGCGTGTCCATCAGCGGAGGAGAAAAATAACATGTATTCACAGTATGAGGGAGAAACACACACGTGTCGTGTCAATCAGACAGCTCTTTTCCTCCACTGAAGCGTAATCCAGCCCGGCAAACACGAATCCGTGCGTGTGTGTGTGAGGCCACGTGAGTGTATGAGGTGAGATTTACCTCATTCATACCCGCCATTTAGATCAACTGACCCTAAAACCACAGCAGTGTGTGAATCATACAATGACCTCCACTGCTAACTAGACTAAGTTAACGACATACTGCTGTCTTACCAGTCCGGCCAATTTCAGATGAAATCAATTTTGTGAATCTGATGTAGAACTGTGAGGATGAGTCAAAAACAGACAGAGAAACACTGTGGAAAGCCTCTTACAAGTGCTTCCCTGTGCGCTCATTTTCCACACGTCATGCCAGTAGATTTACACACACATATCAGAGGTGTTTAAGAAACCGCTCAACAGCACTCAAAATGCTCAGGGAAAATGCTGGTATCATCACATTTTTAAAATTTCAGCACTAACTTGGTACCGAAGACGGTACTTTTGACAACCTTATATGTCGCAGTGCATGCTGGGAGCTCACAGGCGATGCCGTGCGTCCTTGTAATGTGATTAAGCTCATGTAAAAACAATACTGATATGATTAGATGGTTATAATCAAGAATATAGTAACCATAAGAGCAGTAAAATATGTTAACATCAAAATTATGTGAATAGCAATAAAATTGCAGTAAAACAACCACATTTCTCAGCGAATAATCAAAATTATTCAAATTAAACTTATATTTAAATTATTCAAATTAAACTTATATATTTGCTTATATATGCTTTGATGTAGATTTAAAGTAATTTCTTAAAATCTGTGACCAAAAAGATCCACATACTGGATTAAATGTAGTTGATTTTCTCACTGAAAGAGTTTCCCACACTCTGAAATGAGAAATTCTTCATGTGTTGGTGTGAGACGGGAAGGACTTGGCCTTGCCGAGAGCACACACACACACACACACACACACACACACACACACACACACACACACAGAGAGAGAGAGGTCACAACATGCTGCTTTTGACCCGTCATCTCTGAACATTCAACCCCACAAAAACTCTAGTGTGTATCAGACCACACACACACAGCTGAGCACACACACACACACACACAGCTGAGCACACACACACACACACACACACACACACATACTGTACAGCTGAACACACACACAAACACACGCAGATGGCAAAACTACTGTCTACCTCAAATCTAGAGCAACACAACTCAGAGTCTATTTACAGACAATGAAGCTTCAAGCTATTCTTGCGTGAGACCTTTGAGGGGCACGTTCAGGGTTGCCAGGTCTGCGAAACAAAACTAAACCAAAGGCCGATCAAAACTAACCCAACGACCCCATCCCAAAGATCAAAATATGCCACTCCAATACCTAAAATCATATTCACAGTATATTCACTCCCATACCTAAAATTCAACAGTCACTGTTATTTGTTACACACAATTTTAACTTTAAAATCATTATATAGAAGTAATCATTAACATCATAATGTATTCAGTACCAATCTTTTATTTGAAAGCCACATTTCTAGCATCTGTAAAACCGCATTTTTCCATCTCTAAACTACGACATATGCTCTCAATGAAAAATGCAGAACAGTTAGTTCATGCGTTCATGACCTCAAGGCTAGATTACTGTAACGCTCTACTGGGTGGTTGTTCCGCTCGCCTGATAAATAAACTACAGCTCGTACAAAATGCAGCAGCTAGAGTTCTTACTAGAACTAGGAAGTATGACCATATTAGCCCAGTTCTGTCAACACTGCATTGGCTTCCTGTTAAACATCGTATAGATTTTAAAATCTTGCTAATTACTTACAAAGCACTAAATGGTTTAGCTCCCCAGTACCTGAGCGAGCTCTTAAAGCATTATAGTCCTTCACGTCTATTGCGATCTCAGAACTCAGGCCAGCTGATAATACCTAGAATATCAAAATCAACCGCAGGCGGTAGATCCTTCTCCTATCTGGCACCTAAACTCTGGAACAATCTTCCTAGCATTGTTCGGGAAGCAGACACACTCTGTCAGCTTAAATCTAGACTAAAAAATCTCTTTAACCTGGGATACACTTCACAAATGATTACATTTCTATAATTCACATCCATTAAATGATTGTTAGGCTACATAAGCTACGCTAATATTAGTCTCTCAGTTTATTCCAAGGTTACCGCAGTCAGTCAAATACAATTTATGCAATATGTCAAATCTTTACATTTGTGGGGGATTGGGGGAAATCAACCTGCAGCAGCAATTTAAACGTATCCCAATTCCGTAGGGAAACTTGGCAACCCTGGCTCATTAGCATTTTAATTATTCTCCTTTCACCATTCTCATTAACAATCACATCATTCAGCTGAGAGACAATACAACGCAGTGATGTGTGTCTAAATAAACTGGTTTTTGAATGAGCATGTTCATGGGTTACAGGGTGGGAACTAAACACTGTTGTTTTACTAAGTGATCAGATTTTTTGCTGGACAATTATACAGGTGAAATATCTCACAGACTTACATTGAAGGAGGGACCCAAGCCATATCTAGAGACCAGAAGATCACGGAGACCAGAGTCTACCACCTAGCAACATGCAAGTAACTACCTAGCAACACCCTACAAACCAACTAGCAAGATCTTAGAAACTACCTAACAAACATCATAGAAACAACCCAGAACAGAACGCCCTAATAACAATCTAGCAACAACCAAGAAAACACCTAGCAACACCCTAGCCACCACCCAGAACACTTTAGAAATCTCCTAGCAACACTCTAGAAACCAAGTAGCAAGATCCTTGAAACTACCTAGCAACACCATAGACCCACCAAGAACACCCTAATAACCAACTAGCAACACCCTAGAAAGCACCCCAGAACACCCTAGAAACCACCCAAAACACAGTAGAAACTACCTAGCAACAACCTAGCAACCACCCAGAGCATGCAAATAACCACCTAGCAATACCTTAGAAACCAACTAGCAAGATCTTAGAAACTACCCAGCAAGACCATATAAACCACCAAGAACACCCTAACAACAAACTAGCAAAACCCTAGAAACAACCCAGAACATCTTAGAAACACCCAGAAAACCTAAGATAACACCTAGCAACACCCTAGCAACCACCCAGAACATGCTAGTAACCACCTAGCGATACCTTAGAAACCAATAGCAAGATCTTAGAAACTACCCAGAACACCATAGAAACCATACAAAAAACAAACAAACAAGAAAACACCTAGCAACACCCTAGCCACCAACCAGAACATGTTAGAAATCTCCTAGCAACAAACTAGCAAGATCCTAGAAACAATCTAGCAACACCCTAGAAACAACCCAGAACACCCTAATAACAAACTAGCAACATCCTGGAAACAACCTAACAACACCCAGTAAACCCAAGAAAACACCAAGCAACACCCTAGCCACCACCCAGAACACTCTAGAAATCTCCTAGCAACACCCGAGCAACCAAATAGCAAGATCCTAGAAACCACATAGCAACACCCTAGAAAGCACCCAGAACACCCTAGAAACCACCTAAAAAAGATTTAAAACCACACAAAAGACAATAGAAACCACCTAGCAACACCCAGAACATGCTAGCAATCACCTAGCAATACTGTAGAAACCAACTAGCAAGATCTTAGAAACCATCTAGCAACACCATAGAAACCACCCAGAACACCCTAACAAACTAGCAACATCCTAGAAACAACCTACTAACACCCAGTAAACCCAAGAAAACACCTAGGAACATCACAGCCACCACCCAGAATGCTCTAGAAATCTCATAGCAACACCCTAGCAACCAACTAGCAAGATCCTAGAAACAACCCAGAACACCATAGAAACCACCTAACCACCCAGAAAACACCTAGCAACACCCTAGAAACCACCCTAATGATAAACTAGCAACACCCAGTCCAGACATCAGTGTATGTTGAATAAGAGGTGTGATGTGGACAGGACTGATTTCCAATCAATTTTTATATTAATTGTTAAATCATTAGATTAATTAATTTATTTATTAAATATAAATGCTAGCCATCAATTTTAGCATACGCAAGACATCATTTTAATCCAAAAATGTTTCAAATGTCATTTCCACATGAGAATGAGGGATGGGAATGGGATTTGTCCATGACGGTGCAGGGAAAATGAAATGACAGAATTCTCCTGTGATGAACGTATTAACCGAGGAAATAAACACACTCTTTCCTTTAGTGCCAAACGTTCCCACATGGCCGGGTCTGGTGTGTGGAGCAGGAATGTCGCAGGGGGAACGGGAACGCTAGGAATGTCAGACTGACCCGGGAACGGCCATCCTGGATGACACAGGCAGGTTTTCACACAGATGTGGAAGTGGTGCAGACGGAAACTGGGTCACTTCCGAACAGGAAGCGCTCCGGCGGACGGACGGACGGACGGAGAGCTCCTGTCTGAACGCTGTCTAGTCAAAACAAAGAGACGCAGTGTGTGGTTTGAGTCAAACGCCAGCGCAAACCTTCCCAGACACTGGAGCAGACGCAGAGAGAAGACTGTTCCAGAGATCCTGATGTAATTCACACACACACACACACACACTTTCTATCCCCCTACACCTAAACCTATCCATCACAGGAAACTGTGCACATTTTTACTTTCTCACAAAAACTCATTCTGTATGATTTATAAGCCCTTTGAAAAATGGGGACATGAGGTAATGTGCTCATAAGTCACCCTCTGCTTGTAATACCTGTGTCATACCCACAATATGTCATTATACACATTTGTGTCCTGATGTGTCACAAAAACACACACACACACACACACGCACACACATCAGTATTAATCAAGATTAAATAATTATTTTCACAAATGTAATTTTTTAAATAATAATAATAAGAAGAAGAAGAAGAAGAAGAAGAAGAAAGATTAAATAATGATAAAATAATATTTACATAATATTTGTACTTACTAATAACAATAATCAAGATTACATAATAACAATAAAAGTATAATAAATATTTATTATTAGTTCCATAATAATTTATTTAGTAATAATAATAATAATAATAATAAAGATTAAATAATAATAACTATTTTTTATTATTTATAAGTCTTATTTAGTAATAATAATAATAATTTATGAATAACTTATTATTTAGTAATAAATCATATTAATAATAATTGTTATTAATAAAAATTTAAAAAAATATTAATTTACACATTTTTATTTGTTAATAAAAATCAAGATTAAATACTACTACTACTAACTATTATCATGTTTTTATTTATTAATAATAATAATAATAATCAAGATTAAACAACAATAATAATTATTATTATAATTATTAGTTACATAATATTATATTTAGTAATAATAATCAAGATTAAAAAATTATTATTATTATTAGTATATTGTTTTTATTTAGTAATAATAATCAAGATCAAATAATAATAGTAATATTTATTATTATTATTATTATCATTGTTGTTAACCTCGCCCACAGCGAAACCTCACTGGCCCAAAATCTCTAAATGTCAAAAATATAAATCAGTTTATTAAACATCTGACATGTTATGATTGGCTGCAATTTTGTAGTTCTGTTGTGATGTTTTTGGGAAAAAAACAACAAAAAAACAATAAAAATGTAGTTTGAACAACTTTCAAACCAGGAAATGAAACTTCCCATCAGGCACTTTTACTTCACTTTAAAGGGGGGGTGTAATGCTATTTCATGCATTCGGACTTATTCACACTGTTGAAGAGTTGAATTCTCATGCTAAACATGGCCAAAGCTTCAAAACACGAGTTGGACGAATGACAGAGTATTTCACAACTTTGATATATTTTGTGAACATGCTTGTTCCATGTTCCTTTGTGCTCTAGTATTAGTCCTTCATTTATGTATGGATTTATGCCAGTTTTGATGATTTTATTTGATTTTAATCTCTATAAAAACGTTCTCTGTTGCAGTCACACACACGTGTGTGTTTGTGTTTGTGATTTATTCTGGATTTATTTATTTATTTTTGACAAATGAAATGAAGAAAAAATGCATTTTTTAAATTTCCCATTCATTTTCAAAGTGGGGTCAATCTGACCCTGCAATTTTACACACCTTTAGAACAACCAAATCAAGCCCAGATTTTTTATGCATGTTCAGATAGATTATTTAGGAAAAGTCACAGAGATGAAGGAAGATGAAGGATTGACCCCAGGGACTATTAAGGGTTAAGAAAAATAACCTTTAGATTGCAACGTAGGAAAGAAACGACAGTATTTTACACCTCACAATGAATATCAGTCAATTTTATTACGGTTATTTTTCATCCTGCAGTATTCAGCCTTCAAATGCGACCTCTGAAGGACGCAGCCTCCGAATGAGAGCAGCTCCTGTCACTGAAGGAGTGTGTTTTTGGTTGTGAGGGAAAAATGACCTTTCTCAGCTTCCCAAAGAAGGGAACAGAGGATGAAGATTGTTTTTCATCCACAACAGAGTTCTGCATGTATGTTTGTTTGTTCCCGGGATTTCGGTGATGAATACTTTGTAAACAAATCCCATTTCGGCGCTGGATTTGCAGATCGCGGGTGAAGAGTAAAGCTGCATCAGATGTCTGTGTTTTGTTGGCAAACAAGTGCATAAAATGTAAACAACACAAACATTTTTGTTCTCTTTTTATTTATAATGATGTCACAGCAAAAGCTGCACGCCTCCAGGAGCTCGGCTTTTTTCGGAAAGACTCGGTTTAGCGTATCTATCTTTTATAAATATGATAAAACTAAAGACTTTTTGGAGATATGAAGGATGCACTGTTACTCTAGATGTACTCAAGATTAACATGAGATTGGCAGAACCTGTGTGTGATATGTTTAACTCTGAACTGCAGTACTCTTCACACCAATACACACAAAAGATAATGGAAGATAATGTATTATCGGGTCAAAGATCAGACAATCTGTGTGGATGTGACTGAAACTATTCCAGACAGTCACAAACATCAGAAATGATCCTCAATAAAGCAACAGGTTCTGAGGAATCAAACCCCAATCTGCGTTAATGTCGAACACGCTTCATTTGAAATGACTTTATTGTGACTCATTCCACAGAAAAACACAGTTCCATAGAAACGATCCTGGAAAAACTTGGATAACATTTCCCAACATTTAACTCTGAGCTTCATTTATCATCTTATAAACACAGTGCAGTTCTTATGTTGTGAAACACCTGCATCACAAAATAAAAATCCTGTGGTTTAAATGCGATCAACACCACAGACAACAAACAAATCAAGCTCACAGTAATGCAGTCAGCTGGAATCTGTCTCGGAGGATTTAAATGTGTTAAATTTTCCCAAGTTTCCATAAGAATTCACTTTAAACTCACTTTTGGTTTGTTGAGGGATGAGCTCAAGTGTTGTGTGTGGAAACCATCAGCACAGATGTGAACCTTCAAACCAACTCCGACAACGACAAAGTCCAGATGTTCTGATTGAGCAACTGAGTGAATCTGACCTGATTATTCTGTGTTATGAACTGGACCAGATCCTCCTGCCAGTGTTATTTTAGTATCTTTCATATTTCATTATAGTTTCTAATGAGATTTTTATATCTGTTTTCATTTTAATTTTAGTATGATAAATATGGATTCTTTATTAACCTCCGGAGCCGTGTGGAGAACACGTTTATGATGGATGGATGTGGATGGAGACACTCATACCCGTTGGTCCCGTTCACTCCCATTATAAAGCTCGGATGCGTCAGGATATTTATTAATATTTCTCCGATTGTGTTCATCAGAAAGAAGAAAGTCATATACACCTAGGATGGCTTGAGGCTAATTTTCATTTGAAAGTGAACTAAAACTGAAATAAAATAAGCTTTTTTTCAACACTTTTTTCATTTAGGCTTGGGCGATATCTGTATCACGGTATCTTTTAAAGGGTTAGTTCACCCAAAAATTTAATTTCTGTCATTAATTACTCACCCTCATGTCGTTCCACACACGTAAGACCTTCGTTCATCTTCAGAACACAAATTAAGATATTTTTGATGAAATCCGAGAGGTATATGACTCATATAATATAATCAACACTTTCAAGGTCCAGAAAGGTACTAAAGACATCGTTAAAACAGTCATGTGACTGCAGTGGTTCAACCTTAATGTTATGAAGAGACGAGAATACTTTTTGTGCTCAAAAACAAAACAAAAATAACGACTTTATTCAACAATATCTTCTCTGTCATTATCTTACGCAGGTGACGCAGTAACACAGTGAACTTCCGTGTTTACGTCCGAATGCCGGCTCAGTATTGGCCAAAGCTGATCATGTGATCAGCACGACGCATGCGTGTGATGCTGACGCAGGAGCCAATAATGAGTCGGCGTTCTGACGTAGAACCTGGAAGCGCTGGACGTAAACAACATATGAGAATGACACAGAAGAGATTGTTGAATAAAGTTATTTTTGTTTTGTTTTTGAGCACAAAAAGTATTTTCGTCTCTTCATAACATTAAAGTTGAACCACTGCAGTCACATGACTGTTTTAACGATGTCTTTAGTGCCTTTCTGGACCTTGAAAGTGTTGATTATATTGCTGTCTATGGACGAGATACCTCTCAGATTTCATCAAAAATATCTTAATTTGTGTTCTGAAGATGAACGAAGGTCTTACGGGTGTGAAACGACATGAGGGAGAGGAATTAATGACAGAAGTTTCATTTTTGGGTGAACTAACCCTTTAAAAGATACCGTGAAGAAAATGAAAAACTTATTTTATTTCAGTTAAAGGATCTCAGATCTCAAGAGGTTTTGAAGTGCCAAGTTGTGGAAAAACACAGTCTTCACACTGCCATCCTTTGTGATCCTAACATTAACACTTCATTTTACTGTGGATTTGTTTTTAAACAAGACAGAGACTGAAGATTAAAGATGATGACTATATTGGATCTGACAGTAATGTCGCAACACACAAGTGTGAGTAACAGTGTTTTTACCATGAATCACTGTTGCTTTATCTGATCCAGATTGTTTGATGTACTGCAGAGCCGCAGTCAAACTGAATCATTATAATTTGCTGTTCTCTCCTTTGCTTCAGCATTTATGGGGTTAATGCATTGGATTTCTCCCAAATGAACACACACAGACTGCATGAAAATGCTCACAATCCACTCCAGCTTATCAATCATGACTTTATAAGACTCAATGTGCTTTCGAATATGCCCCATTTGATCAGACGCCTGGCAGAATTCCCCTCATGTGCTTTTCCACATCAAAACTTCATTAAGCTTTCATGAAGAAACTGACAGTTCAAAAACTTCACACCAGTTTATAACGAATACGATTCTGTCAATCATGCGGTCATGAGCATCTCTGCATTATTAGGACCAGATACATGGTTTTTATTAAACGAAACGTCAACAGGGCTGTACAACAACTTCGTTTTCCATTCGATTGGTCAGAATCCAGTGTTGATCTGAATGCATGACCTTCATACAGATGCACATTCTGTTCTGAAGAGAATTGATTTAACAGAACAGAGAGTACCAGTGAATTAGACTGTTTATATAATCTCAAGACATCAAAACAGATGAACATTAATAATGCATGGCTTCTGTTTGGAAATGTTTGGTCCCAATGACGGTTCACATTCAAAATGTATTCAACATCTGAGTATTGAACTGGCAATGCTTTAACCTCCAGTGTTGTTCTGGCGACTCATCTTTATCTTATGAGCTTCATCTCACCAGATGTTCCTTTGAAAGTTCTCCAAAGTAAAACAGTCGGTGATCTTAAAAGGAGGCGTCGATGATGGACACTGGACGGTGAGGTCAAGAGTCAAAGCAGCTGAAGAGAGTGAGACTGAACACACGGATCAGGAAAACCCTCAGGCTGGGAATCTCCAGAAAACTAGTTCTGTAGAGGAGTTTCACCAATGTGCAATGGGAAATCTTATGTTTTGCTCCAAATGCATCACATTTTGGAAGTAAGCAAAGTAATGCAAATTGGTTTTAATGCATTATAGTGTTTTGCATGCATTAAGAGCAATGCATTTTGAATATAAAGTGTCATTCTTGTTGTTCAAACTGAACTGAGCACATTTGCAACATTTACCAACTTACTAGTGTTGTCAAAAGTACCAGTACTTCGGTACTGAAATTTTGAAAACGTGACGATACCTGCATTTCTGTAGTCCCGAGAATCCGGGTATATTCGGTACACTGATAGGGCTGAGTCAGTATTTACGTGAATATGACACGAGTGAAGCACAAAGCTTTGTTTACAGAAGAAATAATAGCTTTGCAATTAAATGTGACATTGCAGCCATGGAAACATTTTGGTTCATGTCGAATGAGAGCGGTGTGTGAGTCCATACATTTAAGCTTTGTGTTCTGTTTTGTCAATCGCGATCTGATCACCTGATTATCAGAGAATTTAACAATTAGTAACTGCACTGAACATGAAATCTCTGTTTCTTTTCACAAATCTTCACTCGCGCAGGGGATTATAACGTTTCTTTCTTTCGTTCACATTTAGGCCTATTATATTCGCATTCTTTACTGTGGTAAAGTAGAAAAAACACCGTAGGACAGAAACCTTTTTGCTTGCACGTCAATTTCTATTTAACACAGTTTGTGCTTGTTATTAGTATAGCGCGTTTCAAACACGCCGGTGATTTTTACTTTCGCTTTCTCTGGCAGTGCAAAATCAAACACAGCCTGAATGTCTGAAGATAAAACTCGCTCTTCAGACCTTTTACAACAAGTGTCAGTGTAACATCAGGAGATAACATGATGTTATTAAAGAGAAATGGTCTCTTTCCTGCTCGTGTCCCTCATCCCTCTCAAAGAGCAGAGCGATATGACTGTGGAAATAAAACGAACGTTTTTAAATAATATTTAACTTTCTTATTATTTAGGTTACCATTATTTACTGATATTTATTTCATAGTTTTACAGGCTGTAGTGTGTCGTTTCACTGACGGAATATCTAAAATAAACACACACGTCTGTTACAAAATGGATGTTTGAGCATTTATTTATTTTTTTATATTTCAAAATTTATATCATTGAGGTATATATACACACACACACGCTCCAAATATTTATATATATGATTACCACCATATTTAATATGTTTTTAAAATTGGCTATATAAAATAGTAAAATACTTCCAGCAGATTTTGCTGTGGAACTGAAATTGGTATCGAGAACCGTAAAATTTTTATGGTATTGGTACCGACTACTGGAATTCTGGTACCGTGACAACACTAAGAGTGAGCCCATACATGTGTGTGCCAAATTTGGTGAAAATATCTCATTTTGTTTTAGAGTTATAGACATTTATATGTATGAGAACATAAAAAATGACCCATGGGCGACTTTGATTTGATTATTTTGCCACTTCCTATCAAGGTAAGCTTTAGTGTTCCAGTAGTCGGTACCAATACCATAAAAATGTTACGGTTCTTGGTACCAATTTCAGTTCCACAGCAAAATCTTTTTATTTATATAGCCTAATTTAAAAACATATTAAATATGGTAATCATACATATAAATATTTGGAGTGTGTGTGTATATATACCTCAATGACATAAATTTTGAAATATAAAAAAAAAAAAATAAATGCTCAAACATCCATTTTGTAACAGACGTGTGTGTTTATTTTAGACATTCCGTCAGTGAAACTACACACACCAGCCTGTAAAACTATGAAATAAATATCAGTAAATAATGGTAACCTAAATAATAAGAAAGTTAAATATTATTTAAAAACGTTCGTTTTATTTCCACAGTCATATCGCTCTGCTCTTTGAGAGGGATGAGGGACACGAGCAGGAAAGAGACCATTTCTCTTTAATAACATCATGTTATCTCCTGATGTTACACTGACACTTGTTGTAAAAGGTCTGAAGAGCGAGTTTTATCTTCAGACATTCAGGCTGTGTTTGATTTTGCACTGCCAGAGAAAGCGAAAGTAAAAATCACCGGCGTGTTTGAAACGCGCTATACTAATAACAAGCACAAACTGTGTTAAATAGAAATTGACGTGCAAGCAAAAAGGTTTCTGTCCTACGGTGTTTTTTCTACTTTACCACAGTAAAGAATGCGAATATAATAGGCCTAAATGTGAACGAAAGAAAGAAACGTTATAATCCCCTGCGCGAGTGAAGATTTGTGAAAAGAAACAGAGATTTCATGTTCAGTGCAGTTACTAATTGTTAAATTCTCTGATAATCAGGTGATCAGATCGCGATTGACAAAACAGAACACAAAGCTTAAATGTATGGACTCACACACCGCTCTCATTCGACATGAACCAAAATGTTTCCATGGCTGCGATGTCACATTTAATTGCAAAGCTATTATTTCTTCTGTAAACAAAGCTTTGTGCTTCACTCGTGTCATATTCACGTAAATACTGCCACAGCCCTATCAGTGTACCGAATATACCCGGATTCTCGGGACTACAGAAATGCGGGTATCGTCACGTTTTCAAAACTTCAGTACCGACTTGGTACCGAAGTACCGGTACTTTTGACAACACTAAGGACATATAAAAAAAAGTGTGCCTCTTGGTGGCGCTATAATTGAACAAAACATGAAATTGCCATTAACTACAATACAGTATTATGATATAAAATGCAATACTTTATGAATGCCATCGGCACAAAGGGGCAAAAACTCAATTTATCTGCACACGTTGCAGACCTTTTACATTCATAAACAGCTTTATTACACACTGCGTGACAGGGAATATCCGAAAAAGCATAATAGTTGCACTTTAAATGTCATCCCAAAGATATAATAAAATTGCATTGCAAATTCATTTCAACATTGCCACTGAAGACTGAAGAAAATGCACTTCCTCATATAAAAGCTACTAATGTGAGGCAGAGCGAATGATCTCAAAAAAGTCTATTGTACATGCATTTCCTCTAAAGGCGAATCTAAAATAAATATATCAATATTTTGAAGATAAATTCATTAATATTTCAGTAGCGCGGGGTCAGCGGTGGGGTCAAAGTTAAGTGCCATCTATCGATGCATCTGTCACCAGACATCAGTCACGCCACAGTGAACAGCAAGAGACCAATCAATACACACACACACACACACACACACACTCTGAGGCAGATGGCAAAACATATTCAGTGTCTCGGGTTAAACAGCTGTCATGCACTGCTGCGACTGCAATCTGAGCGACGAGCTCAAGAGAAAGTTGACTTCGGTAAAATGGGAACATTTCGCATATTTATTAACAAGACTAAGAGGTATGATACAGTACAACAATAAAAAGTACATTATTTACATGTGAAAGCAACAATAAAACATGCAGATACTGTTAGAATTGGAGAAATTGGAGTTTACCACCTCTAAACCATGGTAAAATCACTGCATCACGCAGCATTTTGTGGATCATTGCTTATGCTTAGTTTTTACAGATAGTGCTCTATAAATGACCATAACAAGGTTAATATCTAACCAGAAACTCCACAGAGGCCAAAGATCGATGGTTTGTTACAGCAGCTTTTGTGCTCCAGCTGGAAGCAGTTTTATATCTGAAAGCTTCTCTTTTATCAGCCAAGCCTTTCAGGGCAACGCAGACAGCTTTATAAACATCAGACTGGGCATTTCACTTAGCTACGGCATGTGAAGGCTAAAAAATGTTCCTAAAGCAGCGGCTGCAAGATTTAAGATATCACTAAATTGTGCTACTGAAGGAACGAGACCTTCCACACAACCCTCGTCGTACCCATAAAAATGTGCTCTTGATTTCGGCCAAACTGCACTCAAATGATAGGCGAGATTGCCATGACCCAAATAACTTGATCCAAGCATCTTTCACAAAGACAATGTTTGCTTTAGGAAACGCTGCCAAGCAGTTGCGTGTTGAAGCACAGAGATGCCGGCCCTCTATGTTTATTCAAAGCGAACAGATATATACATTTCAGCAAACGCCACAGGCATGCACTCATTATCTTTCATGAGAGCTGACAGCAAAAGTAGGTCTAACCGCTTGACTTCCGTACGACTTCCCAGCGGCTCTTATGTAATTTTCCATATTGCATGAATTGAGCATTTAAAATGACAACGATTTGAGTTTGACCTGAATTCCTCAGTGATGCAACAATCCAAGAATTTCCCAAACGTTATGGCTACACAAATCAGGGTTCACCTGAGGTAAACAACCATTAATTCAACATATATAAAGGTCTAAAGGCAATGATTTGCCCATGCAAAACCCCTTTAAAGAAGTCATGACATGAGAAATCAAATCAAATTTTAAAGACATCCCGGATTGTGTTGGAGGATTATATGTTTGTTCGGAGCCTTTTGTTTTGTAAACGAGGCACAGTGTAATGGAGAGTTCGACAAGCCTTAAAAATTCTTCTGCATTTATATGTTTGGGTTTTTTTTGTATGAAAAACTTTAGTGACATTTTAAGTGATCCTCAAGGATCATATTAAAAATATAGCTGCGAGCAGCAATTATCGGGGGTTCAAGCCTTTTAAGGCTTTTAAGCACATGCATAAAAAGGTATTATGTTTCAATTAGCATGCCTGTAACCATCTCGATCGTGAAGGCGTTGAGATACGTCAATGTCATCATAGACAATCATGACACCTCGGACAAAGACACGGCATGCCAATTTTCAAGTCAGTCGGACTAACAATGAAGTAGTAATAGCCATTTTCATGTTTTTTTTGCTGTTATAGCGCCACCAAGTGGCCAGTCGCCACGTCCTTTGTCACACGACCACAGAATGAGCTTCTACATAGGTGTGCCAATTTTGGTGAAAATATCTCATTTCGTTCAGGAGTTATAGCCATTTTAGTAAAAGTGGCTCTGCCCTCTTCGAACGTTTTGGCGACCCGTTCACACCAGACGTGTAGTTGGACGCTTGAACATTTTGAGTTCACTTCATTCGTGCGTGAAATTCGCTATTCAATATATATATATATATATATATATATATATATATATATATATAGCTCAAATTGAGTAAAGAGCGTTTTTTACAACTTACCCGATTGTCCGACCTCCTCACTCACTTTCTTCCAAGCAAGATCCTTTTTACTCCTGTTTCTATAAAAGTACGAAGATGTATCGTAGAGTGACGATGATTTTGTCCTCCATTGTTGTTTCGGATTTCCTCCGCTCGCTACGTCGTAAACACGTCACTACTAGAGCAAGCTCCTGATTGGTTAACGCTGCGCGAATATCCGCCAAAGTTCCGATTTTTCAACTTGCGCGAATCACACGTTACGCGCGTCAAATGCCCGAAACGCTCAATTCTCGCCGCGTCATTCGAGCGAATCGTGCCGCAGGATGTCTATTCGCGTCTCTGCATTGACTTAACATGTAAATCACTCGCGCTTAACGCTTCATTCGCGTCTGGTGTGAACGCACCATTAGGGACCGTGAATCGAAATTTCAACTTTTTTTTGATAATTATTGACCTAGATATTCTGCGAAAAACATAGGATTAGTTCGCAAAAGTATTTTTTTTTTTTTTTTTTTCAAAAAATCCCAAATACCCGAAAATTTTGCCGAATTGAGCCATTTTGTACTTATGACCACTTTAGCGCCCCCATCAGGCTTGGGGCGAGGCTTGGTGACGTTGTAGACGGTGTGAGTACTACCAGCCCTCAAAGATTAAAGTCTCTACAAGTTACGGTTTGGTCTTGATCACCTTTAGGGGAGAATGCTGATCCGAGGGAATGTTAGGATTTCAGCGATACAAGCTTAAACCATGTCATGACGCTGTTAAGTGCATTGCTACCTGGGTGTTTGCTGCAGGACGACGCACACAGTGAACTTCTAAACTTGCTTTGAGAGGTTTGTAATGGGGATTCTTGACTTTGCAAACATCATTAATGAACATTCAGACAATCAGTCAAGTGCAGCAGGTCTAAAAGCTCAGTTTCACCCCTGAGAGAGCAAACACACAAGACCTTCATTAACCACAACCATCAGGGTTGTGGTTTAAAAACTCTAGTCTTTGACAGGAAGGATGAATAAACCGTTATTGCGATTCACCAAGGTCATGGGTTCACAGCGAATATGTAAATATACAACATACACGTGTAAAAACAGTCATAAATGTAAAAATTACATATTTCATGCACATTTGATTCAATGTACAACACGTCTGAACGTACAACAACCTAATAATCTCACATTCTTATTAACAACTTCAAAATTCATGTTAAAGCCTCTTTAATCAAAAATCTACAAACTAAACAACTGCATTCCTTACTGACATACAGATAAATCCAAACTATATTTTCTTCATCCAGATGAACAGCACACCTGCTACAATCCCTCAGCGCTGCTTTCATAAGCTCAGATTTCATCTTGTAAAGTATAACAACATTAAAAACCAATCACAATCTATTAGGCTGGGTTCCCAACTGAGCTGGGCTACAGAGCGACACACGTGACGGATCGTCCCGCGGGAACCGCACACAGACGCCTGAGAGACCTGGGCCGAGATGAGAGTCGCCCACCAGAGCTGATGCAAGAACACCAACCTGATCTGAAAGAACGAAAACTAAACCGCAACTATACAACACTGATGCAGCCGTCTCCATGAAACGACAAAACTAAACCAGTTACATTCTCACTCAGGGATTCAACTAAACTAAATCATGCGCAGGGAAATCATAACTATGCCATAGCTAAAAAGCTAAAACATAAATGTTAATTATGACATAGAAAGTCATAATTTTGACTTTTATCTCATTATTATGACTTAGTATGAAACGAAAAAACTAATTTAGCCACATTTTCACTCAACTGATCCAAACAGCCACAAAAATCATGCTTTTTAAAATTCATAATTATGACATAAATGTCAATTATGACATAGAAAGTCATAATTTCGACATAATTATAACTTACATTCCCAAATGGTCTCATCAAAATCATGCTTGTAAATCATAATCATGACATAAAAAGTCAAAATTATGGCATAGTAAATCATAATTAGGAGATTCTGAAATTATGACTTAAAAAGACAATTATGACAAAAGATCTAAAAGGATGCTAAATCAAAATTATGATTTAAAAAGTCATAATTATGACACTAAAAAGAAGAAATTATGACATACTAAATCATTTTAATGATATGAAGTGTCAAAATTATGGCATACTAAGTCATAATTACGAAATGAAAAATCGAAATTATGACTTAAAAAGACAATTATGACAAAAAGTTTAAATTATGACATGCTAAATCAAAATTATGATTTAAAAACTCATAATTATGACACTAAAAAGTAGAAATTATGACATAAAAAGTTGAAATACTGACTTCAAAAGTCATAATTATGATATAGAAAGTCAAAATTTAGATTTTTTTTATCTCATTATGACTTAGTATAAAAAACTAAACTATTCTCACTCAGTTGATCCAAACAGCCTCAAAAAATCATGCTTTTGTAAATCATAATCATAACAAAAACTTGGAACTATGACATACTGTACTAAATTATTAATGAGAAGAAAAGTCAAATTATGGGATGAAAAGACGAAATTATTACTTAAGACAACTATGACAAAAAGTCAAAATTATGACATGCTAAATCGAAATTATTATTTAAAAAAATATATAATTATGATTATGATTATTAATGAGATAGAAAGTCAAAATTATGACATACTAATCAAAATTATGTTTTAAAAAGTCAATTATGAAATTGTAAAGTAGAAATTATGACAAGTTGAAATTCAAAAAGTCATAATTATGACATAAATGTCAATTATGACATAGAAAGTCATAATTGTCACATAAAGTCATAATTTTGACTTTTAAACCAATTACATTCTCACTCAGTTTCTCCAAACATCCACAAACAAACTCCTGGATCCACTTCAGAGACGATTAAATGATCTCTCACTACAAATAACTGTTCCAAATGCATGAGCAACTACCTAGAAACTCATAACAACAGCTTCACATCCACACAGCAAGTTATATATAACTGTTTTCATATTACAAGATCCAAACCTCTCTAACAGATGGTGCCTGAACGCAGTTACATTAATGCACATCATCATCTCTTTCATTCATGAGTGATATTATTGTGTTTTATGAATGACGGTCATGTGTTAACCCTTTCAAAACTCTGGAAACACCCATTCATTTACTGCATGCAGTTGAGTGCACACAGATGCTGACGGCGCACCGGAACAATTATTCACCAGCTTAACTGGGTTAATGTTTGCAAAAAAATCCTGTAACTTTAACTGAAGAAAACAAGATGCATTTTAACTACAAAAATAGAGTAAAACGTGTTGGTTACACATGCATACATCAAATCACATGGAAAAATTATGAAAATCATTCTGTTTAGCGAGTAATATTTCTCATCTTTCAATGCCGATGAATTGTTTGCTTGATGACGATGATGATATATATGAGGACAATACATTGATTCAGTATGTTTTGGTGTAATCTGATCTATAAACCAGTCAATCTCAGCATAAGTTGTTCATGCTGTTATACCGGTCATTGCATAACATGCATGAACATGAATCCATCAAACTGAAACAAGTTATTGAGCTCAATTCATGTTACTAAAGGAGAAAGCTCAAAATGACCCTTGACCCCAAGCATAAGGAGAACTACAACTTGGCACATTTTAGTTAAACGGTCAGTTGAAAATGCACAACCTTTAAAAAACAAACCAAGACCATTTTAATATAGATTAACAACAAGAATCACTCTTGAATGAACAAGTGCAGCTTCCATATACACAGTGCATGAAAACCCACATTACAGATATTCGTATCAGTACCTCCTTCCTTCTGCTCTCCGCTCCGGGTCTGGTGATGAGCGCCGTGTCGCCGCACACCACCGCCGCATCTTCCACGAACACGCAGTCCGGCAGCGTCTCATCCGCGGGCAGCTCCACCACCTCCAGCCCGAGCCGGTGCTTCAGAACCGACACGTACTCGTCATGCTCCTTCTGCGCTTTCAGCAGGTCCACCTCCAGACTGCCGGTCCTGAGCGCTTCTTTGGCCAGAGATTGAGGGACCGCGCGAACCACAGCGTGCGTAAAGCTGCCGAACCCGGACATCAGCCCAGCCATGCCTCACTTCCTCACCGCTCGAACTCCGCGATCGCCGGGTCTAAACGGTTGTAAAGCGGTGCGCCTGGAACTCTGCGTGTTGTGTGTTTATTGGACCGGTTGTTTGTTATTGTTGTTGTTGTTGTTGTTCCTCCCTGTTGTGGTTCTGCACGCGCACAGCTCGAGCTCTGGAAGGGCGAGAACAGCGCGCTGATGACGTCACGGACGCTCCCCAAGCGCCGCGTACCAATGTACTAACAGATTTAAAAACAAATTTTAAAAAAAAGTACTAAATCTGAAGTTTTTTTTTTTTTTTAGCCCCAATTTAAAAATAAAATAAAAATAATTAATTTTTAAATCATTAAACACTGCCTACAATATTGTCAAGAAAACACGTCACGTGTAACTTCGCTGTGAATAGGCTTGTTCGTGATGCATCGGCGCTGCGCTGACCGATCGTCGTATGACATCAAAGTACCGCGAGAGCGATTCAAAAGCATAAGGAGTCGTAAATGCTCTCGCGGTACTTTGATGTCATACGCCGATCGGTCTGCGCAGCTCCTATCAATCGACCACCTGACCACTGCAGATTTAAGATGTGTTCGACTTGAAGCGGCGCTATGCAAATCGATCGGTCTACGACATCAAAGTACCGCCGCAAGAGCGATTCGAAAGCATACGGATCTTTCTTTACGGTAATCACGACATGGCGTGAATGCAGCATAAGTTACACATTACATTTTTAATTTTTATGTTCTACTCAGACTGAAAATGATGCGTTTCTATGGCAACACTATCAATGCATAAATAAAGCTGTGTTCATGCCATGTAGTATTTACCATTATTACGAGATTCCAACTTGTAAAAAGCATCCGCATCCTTATAGAACTCGTAATAAATAATAATAATAGCAAAAAAAAATTATGATTTACGATTAGAAAAAATGACAATATGTAAAAGGCGCGTTCACGCCATGTTGTAATTACCGTAATTTGCATACTTAAGAGATTTCAATTTGTAAAAAGCGTTCATGTCCTCTTAGAGCTCGTAATAACAACTTGTAAGCTGGGAATTTTCCGAAACCTCCTTCTTGTACCATGTGACCACTGCAGATTAATTTAGGCATTGATAGTGTTGCCATAGAAACGCATTTTTCCAGTCCTAGTAAAACGTAAAAATTAAAAACGTAATGTGCAACTTATGCTGCGTTCACGCCATGTTGTAATCACCGTAATTTTGAGATGACAACATGCAATATTCTACTCAGACTGGGAATTATGAGTGTATATGGCAACACTAAATGAATCTGCAGCGGTCATGTGGTACAGCAGTCACATGGTACAAGTAGGAGCTCTCAGAAACTTCCCAGCTTACAAGTTGTAATTACGAGCTCTAAGAGGACATGAATGCTTTTTACAAGTTTAAATCTTTTAAGTACGCTAATAACAACATTATTATTATTCAAATAATCATAATTATTTTTCGCTATTATTATTATTATTAGAGGTAGTATTAGTAAATAACAATATGTGTCAGGTGTTTTGTGATCTAAATAGTTAGTTTTTTGCTGTGTCTAATTATCAAGCTTCACATTTCTCACATGATTTTAAAAGACAAGTAATTATCTAAACAATAAAAAATTAGCCTGGCATTTTTGAGCTAACAGCACTTTTAATCTATTGTGACATGCATGCAAAACACATTGATTCTTGGCCAGTGTTGTATAGAGTTGTTCAGTTTTAAAACCCAAAAGAGAATGAGCATTTTCAGTGCTTTTTCCTTTGAAAATATCCTGTTTTTTTATATAGTGGATTTATGAGTAAAATAAGGTCTGTGGTCAAAAGTACTATCAGTAATAGCTCAAACATGAATTTAAAAGCCGCTGTGTATGTTCCTAAATAAGGACTACTTGACAGCAGCTTAAACCCACAGAAATTCCTGAGGAAACCCATGGAGAACTGACGTCATGAGCTCTGTCATGTTCACTTCAATTGTTAGTCTCACTTATTCCAAACAGGATGAAACAGGCGACTGGCACAGATCCAAACGAAACCATCACTGCATTTCAGACTTTTGAAAAATAGGCCATGTCCCAAATGACACCATAAACACTCACTGTCTCTATAGAAGTCAACACTTTCATAATGTAACACCGCTTTGACTGTCGAGTTGAGTAGGTGTTTATTTTGAATAAGTGTGGAAGCTTGTTTCCGCCAATTAATAAAAAATAAAAAAGGTAATTACAAATTTTTATCTCTCAATTATGACCTTTTTTTAAGAATTGTGTGATATAGTCAGAATTGCGAGATATAAAGTCAGAATTGCGAGATATAAAGTCAGAATTGCGTGATATAAAGTCAGAATTGCGAGTTATAAAGTCAGAATTGCGAGATATAAAGTCAGAATTGCGAGATATAAAGTCAGAATTGCGTGATATAAAGTCAGAATTGCGAGTTATAAAGTCAGAATTGCGTAATATAAAGTCAGAATTGCGAGTTATCAAGTCAGAATTGCCAGATATAAAGTCAGAATTGCGAGATATAAAGTCAGAATTGCGTGATATAAAGTCAGAATTGCGAGTTATAAAGTCAGAATTGCGAGATATAAAGTCAGAATTGCGTGATATAAAGTCAGAATTGCGAGTTATAAAGTCAGAATTGCGAGTTATAAAGTCAGAATTGCGAGATATAAAGTCAGAATTGCGTGATATAAAGTCAGAATTGCGAGATATAAAGTCAGAATTGCGAGTTATCAAGTCAGAATTGCGAGTTATAAAGTCAGAATTGCGAGATATAAAGTCAGAATTGCGTGATATAAAGTCAGAATTGCGAGTTATAAAGTCAGAATTGCGTGATATAAAGTCAGAATTGCGTGATATAAAGTCAGAATTGCGAGTTATCAAGTCAGAATTGCGAGATATAAAGACAGAATTGCGTGATATAAAGTCAGAATTGCGAGATATAAAGACAGAATTGCGAGATATAAAGTCAGAATTGCGAGTTATCAAGTCAGAATTGCGAGATATAAAGTCAGAATTGCGAGATATAAAGACAGAATTGCGTGATATAAAGTCAGAATTGCGTGATATAAAGTCAGAATTGCGAGATAAAAGACAGAATTGCGAGATATAAAGTCAGAATTGCGAGATATAAAGTCAGAATTGCGAGATTCTGACTTTATATCACGCAATTCTGACTTTATAACTCAATTCTGACTGCCATTTACAAATCCTCTACTGTGGCATCATGGGATAGTAAAGTGTCCATCATATGCACACACTTTAGAATCTCTCTGGAAGTAGTAGGTCATCCGGGTACTTTTTGCAGACTCTTTTATGACTATTGTGAATTCAGACATACTACTCTTGTCACATACTGTTTTTCACCTACTATAGTAGGGAAGTATGATATTTCGAGTATGCGATCTGTGTGTGTGTGTGAGTGTTTGAGTGTGTGTGTGTGTGTGTCTGTGTGTGTGCACGGCTGGAATTCCTCTTTTCTATGGACATTCCTCTTTCTTTCCATCTTTCCGTCGAGCCCGGCTGGAATCATTCTCCAGACATCCTTGAGTACATTCCTGCACACCCCAGGAACAAAGTTTGTCTTTTCTTGTTCCAAATCCACTCAATTATCCAGACCGGTCTAAACATTCCCGGAGCCCCACATTCCATCCCCTCATTCCGTTCCCTCATCCCTCCCAGAGCTCCGTTTTTCCATTCCTCCGGCTTTCCCCTCGGAGAGGAAATATGTGTGTTGAGCAGGTCTGAGCGCACCTGGCTCGCAGCTTGGAGGGCCGTAAAAGATGAATGAACTTTGAGCTTCAAAGACCTTTTGGAACTGGTTTTCGGGGCCTAAACACATTCTATAACGGCGCTCTCTGCGTGAACATCATATAACATCCGCTATAGTCTTCCAGAACCGGCTGAGCAGCATCCCAAACGTCTCTGCACTGTTCTTCCTCAGTATTTTGGTCTTGTTTTCCAGTACAAATATCTAAAGACTTCTTACCTTATCTCATTTCGCCTCTCAAGTAAATGTATCTTGAGTGAAGCTCACTAGGTTTTGAAACAGCGCTAAAGATTTTCCATCGTATCTATAGTTTCCACCAAGACAAAACTGTTAACCACATTTATTGTTGTTAGTGCTGTAAAACCAGAATAGGAAGCTTCATAATCTTCCTGCTATTCAACATATTTCCAGTATCAACTCTATGTGGCTTTATTAGGAGCGAAACATTCAACTGGAGCGTGTGATTTTATGATCTCATTCTGAAATGACCCGCAACTTTTCTGAAAAAAGCTCACTCAGAATCTAGACTGTAAACAGCTCCGTTCCCACAGGATTGCCTACAGAATGTCATCAGGATAAATACTTTCTCCTTACAGTCGGAGGAAGCACATGTCATGGCTAAAATATTTATCCGTGAGCAGCTGTCTGATCCAGTGTAAACGGTAAAACCTCAACAATGGAGGAGAATTCCACTCCGTTAAACACAGATTATTAGTGGCAAGCATCAGTAACACTGTTGTTTGTTCTTAAGCATTATCATTAAGTAGGCTGTTTATGCTAAATGAATGATAAATACTTGAGGACAGGAGATCTGCCTTTCACCCTACCACATAGCAACATGCTGACAACCATTCAGAGCCCCATAGCAAACATCTAGAAATGGCTTATTAACCAACCAGAACACCCTAGTATCATAGCAATTCGTTTTCTGGGCTTTCAGAACCCCTTAGCAACCATCTACGACCTAGTAACCACCCACTCAACTATAGCAACAGCTTAGTAACCACCCAGACCACCCTAGCAACGACCTAGTAACCACCCAGACCACCCTAGCAATGGCCTAGTCACCACCCATTACACCCTTGTATCATAGCAGTTAGTTTTCTGGGCTTTCTGAACCCTTTAGCAACCACCTAGCAACGGCCTATCAACCACCCAGAGCGACATAGTATCAGAGCAGCTAGTTTTCAAACCTTTCAGAACCCCTTAGCATCCACCTAGCAACAGCCTAGTAACTACACAGAACACCCAAGTATCTTAGCAGTTAGTTTTCTGGGTTTTCAGAACCCCTTAGCAACCATCTACGACCTAGTAACCACCCAGTCAACTATAGCAACAGCTTAGTAACCACCCAGACCACCCTAGCAACGACCTAGTAACCACCCAGACCACCCTAGCAATGGCCTAGTAACCACCCATTACACCCTTGTATCATAGCAGTTCGTTTTCTGGGCTTTCTGAACCCTTTAGCAACCACCTAGCAACAGCCTATCAACCACCCAGAACAACATAGTATCAGAGCAGCTACTTTTCAAACCTTTCAGAACCCCTTAGCAACCACCTAGCAACAACCTAGTAACCACACAGAAAACCCTAGTATCATAGCAGTTAGTTTCCTACACTTTCAGAACCCCTTAGCAACCACCTAGCAACGGCCTAGTAACCACACAGAACAACATAGTATCAGAGCAGTTAGTTTTCTAACCTTTCAGAACCCTCTAGTAACAGCCTAGTAACTATCCAGAACACCCTAGTATCACAGCAGCTGTTTTCTAACCTTTCAGAGCCCTTTAGCAACCACCTAGCAACACCCTAGTAACCACCCAAAACACCCTAGCATTATAACAGCTTGCTATCTAGCTTTTCAGAACCTCTTAGCAACCACCTAGCAATCACCCAGACCACCCTAGTATCATAGCAGCTAGCTTTTTAGTGTTTCAGAACCCCTTAGCAACCACCTAGCAACCACCCAGAACACCATAATATTGTGACCATGTTTTCAACCTCTCTTAGATTTATGAATTTAAGTCTTATAGATGTAAAAGGGACAGCTGACCCAAAAAAGAAAACCCTGTCTTTATTTACTCACCCAAATCAAAAACGCAAAAAAAGATATTCTGGGGAAAAAAGTGCTTTTGTTATTTTTTAAATTAGTGGCATAAAATGTCTAAAATAGCCATAATAAAAGAAGCCTACATCAACATATTGCTGACTAGCAAATAAACAGCCTGAATCAAGTAATGAATGACATTCTGATGGACACTGATTGACAAACGGCAGCCTGTTATTGCAGTGCTGGTCCTAGGAGAGTAGAGTGTGATTTTAGTAGCAGTTCATTCACAGGAAATGACATCGCATAGTCTCAGTGAACTATGACAGGAAAAGCCTCAGAGCAAACAAGGGCCAAAATACCTGGATAACAACTCTCTGATCTGGCTCTGGGCAGTATGGGATGAAGTGAACTTCCACACCGGAGGTAAAATAAACATGGCCAGAGCCGCCGCTTTACGTAATGTAGAAATATGGCCGCCGCCCAGATCTCGTTTAAGAGGGGGTGCGATCGGAGGGTTTGAGCCACTGAGTCATGCGTTCGTAATCAATCGCCGCTTCCAAGGCCCTGGAAGAAAGTGAAGCCCAGTGGAAAATATTATGTTTGCCATTACAACATGGCGGACACAAATAAGAAACGCTCTTGTAATGGTTCCTGGATGTGTAATTCCAGAATAGAAAAATGAGCGGTGACTCCACTGGAACACAATGACAGCACTGTTTCCTAAACCCCCGCGCCCCTCGCGTCAGGAGAGATGGAGAACGCTGCAGGAACAGATGTCAACCTTCATGAGCTCATTCTCTCACTGGACACTTCGTTTGACCTCGAACACTGGGAGAAGCAGAATGCAGGCCGCTATTGAAAAAATGACGACTTATATCACTTGACATAGAGTAGTCTCAAAAAGCCCTTAGCAACCACCTAGCAACGGCCTAGTAATTTCCCAGAACACCCTAGTATCGTGGCAGTTAAATTTCTAAACTTGCAGAATCCTTTAGCAATCACCCTAGCAACGCCCGAGTAACCATCAACAACACCCTAGCATCACAGCAGTTGTTTTCCAAGTCTTTCAGAACCCCTTAGCAACACCCTAGCAACACCTAGTAACTACCCAGAACACCCTAGCAACATCCTAGTAACCACACAGAACACCCTAGCATCATAGCAGTTGTTTTCCCAGTCTTTCAGAACCCCTAAGCAACCACCTAGCAATGGTCTAGTAATCACCCAGAACACCCTAGCAACATCCTAGTAACACCCAGAGCATCCTAGCAACGCCCAGTAACCACTCAGAAGGCCCTAGCAACACATAGTAATCACTCAGAACATCCTAGCAACGCCCAGTAACCACTCAGAATGCCCAAGCAACACCTAATAATCACCCAGAACATTCTAGCAACGCTCAGTAACCACTCAGAAGGCCCTAGCAACACCTAGTTATCACCCAGAACATCCCAGCAACGCCCAGTTAACCACTCAGAAGGTCCTAGCAACACCTAGTAATCACCCAGAACATCCTAGTAATGCCTAGTAACACCCAGAACATCCTAGCAACGCCTAGTAACCACTCAGAATGCCCTAGCAACGCCTAGTAATCACCCAGAACATCCTAGCAACGTCTAGTAACCACTCAGAACGCCCTAGCAACACCTAGTAATCACCCAGAACATCCTAGCAACGCCTAGTAACCACTCAGAATGCCCTAGCAACACCTAGTAATCACCCAGAACATCCTAGCAACGCCTAGTAACCACTCAGAACGCCCTAGCAACACCTAGTAATCACCCAGAACATCCTAGCAACGCCTACTAACCACACAGGAGGCCCTAGCAACACCTAGTAATCACCCAGAACAATCTAGCAATGCCTAGTAACCACTCAGAACGCCCTAGCAACACCTAGTAATCACCCAGAACATCCTAGCAATGCCTAGTAACCACTCAGAATGCCCTAGCAACACCTAGTAATCACCCAGAACATCCTAGCAACGCCTACTAACCACACAGGAGGCCCTAGCAACACCTAGTAATCACCCAGAACAATCTAGCAATGCCTAGTAACCACTCAGAACGCCCTAGCAACACCTAGTAATCACCCAGAACATCCTAGCAACGCCTAGTAACCACTCAGAACGCCCTAGCAACACCTAGTAATCACCCAGAACATCCTAGCAACGCCTAGTAACCACACAGAAGGCCCTAGCAACACCTAGTAATCACCCAGAACATCCTAGCAACGCCTAGTAACCACTCAGAACACCCTAGCAACACCTAGTAATCACCCAGAACATCCTAGCAATGCCTAGTAACCACTCAGAAGGCCCTAGCAAATGTAGACTGTAGATCCATATTAAGAAAATGATGACTCTATTCACCTGACATCCAGTGGCCCTAAAAAGTATTTGAACATCCAAAGAATACCACACATTAAATGTCATGAATACTTTTGAATGGTATCACTGAAACAGACACTACAAATCATAAAACAAATTAGAGAAGCTGCTCACCTTTTATTAGCCAATCAGAAACATTATCTGCCATCAGTCATTTTGCTCATGCAGGTTTGCAATAACAAAATATAAAAAAGCAAGTGGTGTTTTTTTTTTTTTTAAGAGGCATACTTACAATTTTCAAGCACAAGTGTTTTTTTTTTGTTTGTTTGTTTTTTCATTTCAAACCAAACAAAGAAGTTTTTTTGTTTGTTTGTTTTTTTCAAATTATAAGACAATAGTAATAAAACTGATGAGCCTAACTGGATACTGGTAAACCAGTTGGGTTTTTAAAGCCATTTGACTATATAAAGAGCATCTTTCACCACTGACAGCCATTCAAAACATTCACGTATTCTGGCAAATTATTATTTTAGGTTTGAGAACAGCCAGTCAGCATTACTGTGATGCTATTTTCCAGGATTTACAGCTCAGGTGACTGGCTCAGAAATTTATGTCCATAAACAAATATGGTTTACATACTTCACAAGCTCCATGCATCAATACACATTAAATGGGTAGCAGTGTTTGGAACATGGTCTCAAGTTTCAATAACAATCTAAACATAATGCCATGGCTCATACAAAACAGCTTGACCATCTTCAGATGGTGTGGTGCTGGTCCAAGATACTCTACAAGCCCATTCAAGTTCCAAATTTCAAATGTTATTATGAATAAATGTGATTTTACCCAGTCATTGTAACCAGAACATAAGAGCCCATCAAACACTCTCACAGATCATCTTTACTACAATGACACAGTACAGCACATCACCATCTAGTGTCGCAATCTGGGAAAAATCAACTAAAACCAGTTAAACCACAGGGTTTCCAAACACAACAGCAATGAACGGATCAGATGCAAATTTCATACACAAACCTGACTGATCAGAAGAAAACAACAGTGGTTTCATTACACACATGCAACCCAGTGTAAATAATACTGTAAAGCAAACAGTCCATAAAGACGTAAAAGTAAAGCATACCTGAGATATGACAAGAATCTCATTCCAGGTGCCAAACGTTCTCCATCAGGACGTCTCAGTGTCCACACGCTTCTGCTCTCTGCGAGTCTGTGGAGGAACTATTCAGTGCTGTCAGGACAATACTGCACATTCCCTTGCTCTCACAGTCGGTTTGGTTTGTGCATCCAAGAACTTCTAATCTCTGAATTTTGGTGGAATGCCACTTATTTGGAATCTCAGAGAAAAACAGTCTTTTTTTTAAAAAACATCTTATATGGAAAACTGGATGCCTGTTGCACTTTTTCTTTCACTTTGTGATGGACAGACTGCATGAATATTAAATTAGCTGGAGGAATTTCCTCCACGGAGAGCATATTTAGGGACCCTTTAAGCTGTCAGGAATGCTTTGTGGTTGGATAACTCCAGCAGAAATGTTAATAATGCAGGCTACTGCCCAGACCAAATATGGTAATATTGTTACGTCTGGAATCAGGCTCCACATCTGGAACCACTTAGAGCTGTTGAGTCAAGAGAGAGGAGCGAGCCGAGCCAAAAATAGAAGCCGTAAACTTTGAGTTTAGAACGTCTCCAAACGCGCACAGAATTAAGTGCATAGATGAGTTTTTAAACATTTGTATTTCTAAAAGGGGAAGAGTTTGGAGGTTTGAAGATGGATACAATTCCCCAAAGCGCGTAGCCGATCTGAATAAGGGAACGCACGCGCGCGCGTGCTGTGGATTAATTTATGGTTGACGCGCGCGGAATAAACTCGCGTAACGCCATTAATAGACCCCGGGGGGCGACGAAATATTTCTAAGCAGAGTAATCTCGCTAATCTTTTACATGACGTTAGCCAAAATAAAGCAGGTTAGTAAGCAATGCGCTGATGATGCTGGTGAAATAATACTTAAAATTAGCCCTCCAACACATGCACACACACACAATCCAAAAAAGTCAAAACTAGTAGCCTACTAACACTTTCAGTTACTAATGCGTTAAATCATTAATAATGGTTAGCTAGGGGCAACAAAAAGAAACAAACACTGATAATAAAATAATTGAATAATCTGCACACTTAATAAACCAATATCTGTCTCCAAAATACAAAATAGCTTCTTTACACATTTGAATGTGCGGCTATCAGAACGTTTTACTTAGATAAATGATATATGGTTTCAAGGCTTTAAGCATTAACTTTACGCAAACCCAAAAAGGAAACGAGAAGAGTTGAGGGAAAGGGAGGAGAAAAGAGAAATATAGAGCGGGGAAACAGTAAAAAATGTGTTCAGTGAGAGGGGAAAATTCATTTAGGAGAGCGAGGGAGGGAAAAAAAGAAAGTTAGACAGGGTGGTGCTTAGCTCGGATGGAAAACGCGCCAAGAAACATTCCTCGCATAGCTTCGGAACAGTTCAGCGATGGTGACGTCAGGGCTCCACTACAGTATATAAGAGGAGCTGAGCGCGTCTTCACTCTCAGAACGCTTCGCCTTCAGACGCACGAAAACAAAGCGAGAACGCGACGCATCGCCTGGAGTCAGTCAAACGAGGACTTAAACCGAGAAACTGTTCGTTTGATACAACAATCTACAGCACACAGAGGAGCGAAGATGTTTGCTTGGGCTGTAATCGTCATCCTTGTTGCACACTTCAGTGTGGTAAGTTGCGTTCATTACTCGTATGCTTATTATAGGAGTTGTGTATGATGACTTAGAACTTACTAGACGAAGGAAGTATTAATCCATTCATTGGAGGATCAGCACAAAGTTTGAGCTTTATATGTGATAGAGCCATAGACATTGAGCTACTTTATATCTTGTAAAGTGACTTTTTACTAAAGTCCCTATGGTGTTTCTGCTCAGGTCTTCTCCAGCTGCCCAGCGGCATGCTCATGCCCGCAAGAGCTTCCCAAATGCGCGCCTGGAGTCAGTCTGGTCTCAGACGGCTGCGGCTGCTGCAAAGTGTGTGCCAGACAGCTGAATGAAGACTGCAGCAAGACGGAGCCGTGCGACCACACCAAGGGGCTGGAGTGCAACTTCGGGGCCAGCCACGGGGCCACCAGAGGCATCTGCCGAGGTATGTTTCTCATTATGCTTTGTGAAAGACACCGAATGGAAAGCATGTGTGGATGAGGAGGGGGGAGGGAAAAAAATAAGTTGGAATTCTCAAACTTGTGGATTAAAATATACCTTTCGTTTTCTCTCACAGCCAAATCGGAGGGCAGACCGTGCGAGTACAACAGCAGGATCTACCAGAACGGAGAGAGTTTCCAGCCCAACTGCAAGCACCAGTGCACTTGCATCGACGGGGCGGTGGGCTGCATTCCGCTGTGCCCGCAAGAGCTCTCCCTGCCCACGCTGGGCTGCGCCAACCCCAGGCTGGTCAAAGTGCCAGGTCAATGCTGCGAGGAGTGGGTCTGCGACGACGGGAAGACTAGGGAACCCGCCGACAAGCCGTTTGGCAACGATCCGATGGTTGACGACTCCGAGAGCGACCTCACCAACAAGAACGAGCTCATCTCCATCGTGAAGGCCGGACTCAAATCCTTGCCTGGTAAGATCAAAGATGCATTGGATTTGTTTGAGTGATTTGCATACGAATAGAGTTCTAAATGGCACTTTGTTTATTTGCAGCATTCCGATCGCAGTTTGAGAAGTGCATAGTGCAGACCACACCCTGGTCCCAATGCTCCAAGACCTGCGGCACTGGAATCTCCACCAGGATAACCAATGACAACGCCGACTGCAAGCTGGTGAAGGAGAGCAGGATCTGCGAGGTCCGTCCATGCAGCCAGTCACCCTACACCAGCCTGAAGGTATGCAACACCCCTGCAAACGATAAAACCCAAACATATTGCATGTAATGCATTCGAGTGCATCTGACTTATCTCCCGTCCTTCAACAGAAAGGGAAGAAATGCAACCGGACCAAGAAGTCCATGCAGCCGGTGAAGTTCACGTACGCCGGATGCTCCAGCCTGAAGAAGTACCGCCCCAGGTATTGCGGCTCCTGCGTGGACGGCCGCTGCTGCAGCCCGCAGACGACCCGCACCATCCGCGTCAAGTTCCGCTGCGAGGACGGCGAGACCTTCAACAAGAACGTCATGATGATCGAGTCCTGCAAGTGCACCTACAACTGCGCCCAAAGCAACGATGCCACCTACCCCTTCTACAGACTCTTCAACGACATCCACAAGTTCAGAGACTGAGCGTCGGGGAATCCCGGAAGCGCGTCACGAACGACGACCAATAGCAGCTCAGCTGCGCAATCGGGGGGGAGGGGCCCGTCCGCCGGCCAATCAACTCCTGTTGTAACTAGATTCCCACGGAATTACAAACGGACTTACATTACGGGGACTTTGAAGTGCACTGTTTGCTGAGGCCGCGTCAGCGTTTTGGAAAAGGCTCGCTCCACACTGGAGCGCTACGTTTTATAGCTTCGTTATGGAGCAACCTGTAAAGATGTAAATATTGCAATTCCTGATGTATATCTTGATGCCTAAATACAAAACATGAACCAAACTGTAGACTTGTGTGTGTGTGTGTGTGTGTGTGTATTCCCAATTGTAGATATGCACATGCAAAAACGTACAACTGGTAGACTTTGTCCACAGTAACACTCCCTCCTGATGTGGGTGAACGCATCCTCATTGTTTGGCAGCTAATGGAATCCAACTCCACCACATGATCAACAACAGACTTAAAGGGTTGAATGAATGTTTTATTGTTATTATTTATCGCAAATGTAGCTCTTTTATTTGAACATTGTCATACTGGAATAAAGTGTAAAATGATCTAATTTTATATGTTACAAATAAAAGATTTATTTATGAACTAAACACCTCGAGTTGCGTTCTTGAATGCTCAAGGGAAAGATGTGCATAAAGCACAGGTAATTCATGAGATTCAGTCTTTGATTGAATGAAGGGATGGTTATATAATGGCACTTTTGGAACCCCCCTCTCTCTTTCTGTTGAATGGAATGCTATTGGGGAACTGTAAGACTTGACTTGCTTCCTACAATAAAACCTGAGCCGCTCGTTCATTTAGCTCCTTCAAGAAAACAATTAAGAGACCCAGCAATAGCAGAAAGCATGGAGCTACGCCCGGAATCTTGAGTGCTTTTCCAAACGGAGCTCCAGTCTGTGTTTACAGGAGTTTTCAGAGAATAAGAACATCAGGAATCACAGGGAAGAGGAGGTCTTTATATAACTCCTCAACAACCCATTCATGCACTTGTTGTTTTGACATTGCACATGAGTTTAATGAATACTGATCTTATCTTCGATCGGAGAGTTTTATAATCATGCATTCTGCACATCTGTCTCTGACCCCCCCCTTCAGCTGGAGTGATATATCTCCAGTGAGGTTTGATCCAGGTGAAGGAAATCCAGCTGAGGAATGCAGACACGCTGATGGTCGGCAGATGTTGGAAAATATTTGGAAGCAGCTTGTTCGGCCATCCTGCTAAAAATATGCCACTTCTGAAAGAACAGAGATCCTGCCCTAGAGGAAAGCTGGGCTTTATGACATCCCTACAGACAACGGGAACACAAACGGGCAGTTATATCACACCATGGAGGCCTTTAAGCAGTTTCTATCAGTAGGACAGAGGTCCAGACATTTCCTTGAGATGTGACGTTGCAGACAACACCAGCAGCCGTTTGACTTCTAAAAAGGGAATAAAATGACAAAAACTGATAACACAGCTGATGGTGACATAGTCAAATGGAATGAAAACTGTAATTTTAATGGTTTTCCACTAGCCATAAAGAATGCAGTCGTTTGTTATGCAATCTTTTATTTTGACATTCGATTCAAAGAAGAGACGGTTATTATGCATAATGTTTTCAATCCTTAGGTCTCCTGTCCTCTTCAGCGGTGTCCCTCACTGGGGTTTTACCTGTCCGTCATTTCACTGATGACCCCTAGTGGCCAAATACAGAGCTGCTGAATGTTTTAAAGGGACAGTACAGCCAAAAAAGACTAATGATGTTCCAAACTTGCACGCATTTCTTCTGCGAACACATTTTGAAGAACGGTGATGTCCAACAACATTAGACCCATTGACTTTCATTGTAAATTTGTTTTCAAAATATTTCTTACATTCTGCAGATGAAAGGTTTTGATCAACATACACTCTTAAAAATAAAGGTTCCAAATTTGTGCAGCAGTGCCATAGAACCACAATTTTGGGTTGACAAAGAACCCTTTAGTGAAAAGTTCTTAAAAGAACCATTTATTTTTAGTGCAAAGAATCTTTTAATCTTAAGAACCATTATTCACTATAAAGAACCAATTGAAAGGTTCTTCATGGAACCATCAATTCCAATAAAGAACATTTTTAGGAGAGCAAGGGTTCATTACTTGGGTGAACTCTCTCTTTAAATGCCCGTTCACACCTACCACAATTTTTTTCCAGCTGATGTGAGCACACCTCACACATTTGGAAAATTGCACGTCCATGTGTCTTCAGAACATGCTGGAGAGAGTTTGTGTACAATGATGAATAGCTTGAGTGAGACTAAACGGGTGTGTGACACAGGCTGCCAGAGAGAGAGAGTATGGGGAATAGTTACTATTAGAGCGCTTAACTAGCCATGACAGACACCTAATCTCACACGGGCTCTGGATGTAAGCAATGACGACATGCCGCAGACAGCGTTACATAAGCGCTAATGATGAACTTAACGAAAATCTGCCCGTGCTCCAGAGAAGGCGTCAGCAGCGAGTCCGGGAGGCAAAAACGTCTGTTTATCTGTTCAAACAAAGCACTCTTTGATAGGGAAATGAAGCGTTAGTGCTGCTGTCGGTGGAAAAGGGCTCGAGAGCCAGGTCGAGATGGTCCCTGGGTGTTTTCTTTTGCAGAAACATGAACAGAAAACACATGGATTTAACTCCACAGTGACGTGAGATTACTTAGAAATGCTCGTAACAACTACAGGCTGCCAGGTTTGGCAAATCTTTGATGCACACATGAGCTGACTGAAATGACCAGCTCTACTCTGAATGTTCGGCTTTACTGTACATAACTTTGAGTTTGTGATGCACCAGTTCGACTGGAAACAAAATGGTTTATTATATTCTAAAATGAGGACATGCACACAAAGTTTTTTTAAAAAAACATTTAAATGTTAGCAGAAGATTTCTATTTCAAATAAATGCTGTCCTTTTTAACTTTCTATTCATCACAAAATTCTGAAAAAATTGTCAGTTTACACAAATCTGAAGCAGTTTTTAACATTAATAATAATAAATGTTTCTTGAGCAGCAGATCATCACATTAGAATGATTTCTGAAGGATCATGTGACACTGAAGACTGGAGTAATGATGCTGAAAATTCAGCTTTGATCACAGGAATAAATTACATTTTAACATTCACATAGAAAAGGTAATGTGAGGTATGCAAAGGTAATGACTTTTTTTTGCATGATATAAAGTCAGAATTGCAAGTTATGAAGTCAGAATTGCGTGATATAAACTCACAATTCTGAGAAGTCAAAATTCCGAGATGTAAACTCATAATTCTGAGAAAAAAAATCAGAATTTCGAGATGTAAACTCACAATTCTGAGAAAAAAAGTCAGAATTCTGAGATGTAAACTCGCAATTCTGAGGAATTCCGGGAATTCCAGAATTCCCGGGATGTAAACTCACAATCCTGAGAAAAAAAGTCAGAATTCCGAGATGTAAACTCGCAATTCTAAGGAATTCCAGGAATTCCAGAATTTCGAGATGTAAACTCACAATTCTGAGAAAAAAAGTCAGAATTCCGAGATGTAAACTCGCAATTCTAAGGAATTCCAGGAATTCCAGAATTTCGAGATGTAAACTCGCAATCCTGAGAAAAAAAGTCAGAATTCTGAGATGCAAACTCGCAATTCTGAGAAGTCAAAATTCCGAGATGTAAACTCGTAATTCTGAGAAAAAAAATCAGAATTCCGAGATGTAAACTGTCACAGGGGCGAACTCCGTGTTACCCTCCTCTGACCATCGGAGGGAGCCCTCGCCCGAATACTAACACACACGCACTCACACTATATTACCCACAATCCCGTGCCTTGGACTGATTATCTCGCCAGCTGTTTCCCATAACCCGGACTATAAAAGACTCCCAGTCACCCTCATGCTTCGCGAAGTCTTGTATTGCCACGGTGTACATTTCTGAGCATTTTTCCCTGCTGTTTGTCTGTTACTGAACCTGCTGCTTACCTGTTTACGATTCTCTGCTGCCTGCCTTTGATCCCTGCCTTGTTTACCGATCTGTGAGTGTTATCTGCCTGCCCTGACCACTGCCTGTTTGCTGACTACGATACTGCCTCTTCTTTGCTGTACCCGTTTGCCCCTGATTTACTCTGCCTGTATGACCACGCTCTACTCTAATAAAGCATGCAAATGGATCCCAACGCCTGTGACGATTCATTACATAAACTCACAATTCTGAGAAAAAAAGTCAGAATTCAGAAATGTAAGCTCGCAATTCTGAGAAAAAAAATCAGAATTTCGAGATGTAAACTCGCAATTCTGAGAAGTCAAAATTCCGAGATGTAAACTCGCAATTCTGAGAAGTCAAAATTCCGAGATGTAAACTCGCAATTCTGAGAAAAAAAGTCAGAATTCCAAGATGTAAACTCGCAATTCTGAGAAAAAAAGTCAGAATTCCAAGATGTAAACTCGCAATTCTGAGAAAAAAAGTCAGAATTCCAAGATGTAAACTCGCAATTCTGAGAAAAAAAGTCAGAATTCAGAAATGTAAGCTCGCAATTCTGAGAAAAAAAATCAGAATTTCGAGATGTAAACTCGCAATTCTGAGAAGTCAAAATTCCGAGATGTAAACTCGCAATTCTGAGAAGTCAAAATTCCGAGATGTAAACTCGCAATTCTGAGAAAAAAAGTCAGAATTCCAAGATGTAAACTCGCAATTCTGAGAAAAAAAGTCAGAATTCCAAGATGTAAACTCGCAATTCTGAGAAAAAAAGTCAGAATTCCAAGATGTAAACTCGCAATTCTGAGAAGTCGATATTCCGAGATGTATACTTGCAATTCTGAGAAAAAAAGTCAGAATTCCGAGATGTAAACTCGCAATTCTGAGAAGTCAAAATTCCGAGATGTAAACTCGCAATTCTGAGAAAAAAAGTCAGAATTCCGAGATGTAAACTCGCAATTTTGAGAAGTCAAAATTCCGAGATGTAAACTCGCAATTCTGAGAAAAAAAGTCAGAATTCCGAGATGTAAACTCGCAATTCTGAGAAGTCAAAATTCCGAGATGTAAACTCGCAATTCTGAGAAAAAAAGTCAGAATTCCGAGATGTAAACTCGCAATTCTGAGAAAAAAAGTCAGAATTCCAAGATGTAAACTCACAATTCTGAGAAAAAAAGTCAGAATTCCAAGATGTAAATTCACAATTCAGAATTTCGAGATGTAAACTCGAAACTTATTTTTTATTTAGTGGCAGAAAGAAGCTTCCATAATATTTAGAGTTCAAATCACTTAGTTACCAAATTAACTGTGGATGGTTGCTTAACTCAGTCAGAATAAACTGTAATGTGTCAGTCTGTGTCTGGTTATTATATTTGGATGATGATGATGATGATGATAGGTTAGCTGTGAACATCAGACAATAGGTGCTTTATATGAAGAGCAGCAGCTGCACAGATCATGTTTATATTGGGCAAGAACACGCGCCATGATGACCAATAATCTCCAGTGCAAACAAAGACTTTCAGCGTCACTTATGCAAGAAATGCAACCTGACCAGTCAATGATACTAGATCATTATGGGATGTTAGAACAGCTACACACTGTAAAGACAAAAACACAACAGAGAGGAAAAAGCAACTGGACTGAATGACGAGTACTGTGGTTGGTTGCCAGAGTTCTGAACAGTTAGTGTGTTGCTAGGCAGTTGCTAAGGAGTTCTGCCTAGCAACACACTAAAAACCAGTCAGAACTCTTTAGCAACTGCTTAGCAATGGACTGGACTCATCATGAGTGTAGGTTTTACACTCTCACATTTACATAAAATTTAGTTTAATACTTAATGTCCAGGGTTTGTTGAAATCAAGTATAGTAAAACTGATGGTTGAGCAAATAAGACAAACTTGTCTAAATACCCAGCAAGCCCCTGTTCCTCTGAGTGCAGCTTGTTTTCTAAAGCAATGGTGGTCACCAATCTTGTTGCATTAAAATGCAATTACACACAACGTGAAGACCGAACCAAATATTTGAGGAACTGAATCACAAGTTGATTCTGAAACAAAAACTGCAGAGACCTTCAAACAAGCTGTTTGGGTTTGTTTGGGATTCTTTGCAGGATCGTATTGTTCCACTGGCAAACAAACAGTCACAGAGATACGAGTTTACACTGAATTTCTATCTCTGGTCCAAAATAATGCTGATGACTTTTCAGGACCCAATGTACTAGAAACACGGCCAGTCTGAGGCTGAGGGTGTGGTTCATCTGTTGGCTAAACCAGACCTAATAAGTCAGTCAATTAACCAGCACCAGGACAGTCTGTTAAACTGTAGTTTCCTCCGTTTAGCCGCTGTTCTTGCTGGTGCCCGGTCAGAAAAAAACACTTACCAGTAGCACATGATCAGAATGTACTTATCACAGCAGCTTCACTTCCTGTTTGTGGCGATCGTTTCAGCGTAAAACAGCTTATTCTCACCCATGATGGACAGAACACGCTCTCAGTGCTCTAAAAATACACATCCGGTGCAAACACACATTGTGCTGGAGTCTACAGATCAACAAACTCTACCGGCTCATGCCCTCAAACACACTAATAAACACAGTCAATCTGAATTTAAAATAGATGCCATTTACTTTCTTAATTCATGCTCTGGTCTTATTTTAAAGGATTCATCAGTGCACATTATTCTTAAGGGAAAAAAAGTCATAATGAAACGACTTTCCTTTTCAGCTGACATCAATTCCTCTTATTTTTTTTTCAGCCACTTTTGTATGGAGACGCTTCTGATCAATTCCACTTGGAGAAAATCAAGTCCTGTCCTGTGTTGTTCTTCTAAACTAAAACTAGAGATATGCGCCAATACTAAATTTCTCTGCCAATACAGAGAGCTGATTATTCAGAATGATATTACCTGCCGATACCGATACTTTGATTATCTCAACAGGCAAAATGGTGAGATTTTGGGCTATTTGGTGTTTAATAAAGTAAAAAACTAGTGGAAAGAAAACATCCAAAATACACCTTTAAGTGTTGCTTTTATTGCACTTTATCCATTTGCGTCTGTTGACTTCAATTACAATACAATCTTTAAAGGCTGTGTGTTTATAAATGAGTTTTTTCCTCCACTTCAGCAGCACTTACAAACACCAAAATTTACAGTTTTATTCCTGACTATATTCTGAAGGTTTTTACTGAGGGGTTTGTTCATATATCATTCACACTTATTTATACAACCTTTTATTCCTAAAAACGACAAAAATGTATTTTTTTTCTGTCTGTTGACAGTGTTTTCTGATTTATGGAGTGATAAAAAGAGATATCCAAAATCCCCTCTGTAAAAACCTTTAACTCTAATATGTCAACAAAATCAAACAAGAATTTTGAATCTGGCTTTATCCAATGTTCAGATTTATGTTCTGGAAATCTATCCAAATTAGTGCACATTTAATTAGATAATGTCTCAGTTGCATAACATTTCAGAAAATTTGTAATACAAAAAAAAAAAAAAAAAAGTTTGCAATTCTTAGTGTAATTAATCAACTGGGGAAGTATAATGATATCTATTAGGCTAGATATATTGATCCAATGTGCGAAAAAAATGAACTAGTGTACATGGAAATGTATAGAGAAAAATAGTTATAGTTATTATAAGTTAAAATAGTTAAAATAAGTTATAGTTAAATAGTTATTATAAGTTAAAATAAATAAGTAAAAAAAAAGATTTAAATTCGATTAAAATAAAAAAATTAAATCAAATTTGATTTAAATAAATATATACAAACATATGATTAAAAGAAATGCATTTTGATTTAACAAATAAATAAAACAAATTATATTGAATAAAATGAATAAAATAATACATCTAATGTAATGCAATAGAAGCAAATTTCAAATATTTTATCACAACAGTTAATCTGTTTCCGCAAATTTTATAAACAAATCACGTAAAATTGTGCACATTGTGAGCACAAATGCTATCGCTTTAAAACTTGCACAGCTTTCAAGTTTGTTTTCAGGCCCCCAAAACACAACAAACAAAACGCATAAAAAGTTTTGAGTTAAAAATGCTGTCATGTAAACGCGCCCTAAATGTGCACACAGATCATAACATCGTTAACAAATGACTCAAAACTGGCAACATTCACATACAGATGCAGAAGTTTATTAAAGAGGCACATGGCATAAAAATACTAGTACATAAATACACAAATGTTTGCCATAACTCTGCAACAGTAGCATGTTGGAAAACAAATGAATTGAAATGCCGTGTACACCTGTAACGCAACAATGCTGTGAATAGTAGTTACGTTTTCTGTTGGAATTCTAAAGGCACAAAATAAGAATTCAGACTAACAAATTTTGTTAAATATAAAAGTGATTGATTTTGTCACTTAAATCTAGACAAAAACAAATCATGTTAAGGAACAACTATTTTAACACAATTTCCTGAGGTTAATATCATAGAATGTACAGCATTTCATGAGTTCTGCAAAAGCGTGACCTTTTCAGAAATGTCTCTGCGTTTGTCCGTCTCCATGAGCACAATGACGTGTGGTGCCTGATATCACTTATCAGCGCTCAAAACATCGGTCGCCAAAACAGTCCATTGCCTTGGCAACAATTACTGCTATTGTCTTTATCTGGAGTTATTTCTGAACTCTTATTAACTCTGGTCTGATTATCAGGATCGTTAGATAACAGGATTGTTTTGCACAGACACTTTAGTGATCCTCACTAATATAAACATGAGGATTTTCAGCGCCTATGCTAGTTGAACATCAGCATGAACGTGAGTTTCATTGGAGTATATGTTAGTATTTTCTCTACTCAGACTAGTTTGTGTGTTTTCCTGCCCTTCAATTTCACTTGCATCAGAACGATCACATGATGAACTCAGAGTTTTGTGTCATGCTGTCTTTCCTTCTTTGTCATGCTTTGCACCACTATCGCCATTTTTGTCTTCATCAGGGAGTGCAGGGATGTTTTGCTGACAGTCGCGAGGTGAAACGGCAATCTTACTGCCTTCGCACAGCGAGCTACCATCATCAATGAAAGTCTCAGTGCTGTCCTGACCGTCAACATCTCCAGAAACCACCATCATTTCTTCAGTTCCACTGGCGATGTCCACTGAAACCGCTTCGTTTGTGTTGGCACAATCTACCGGAGCGTCCAGAACACTGTTGTGAAGCTCTTCCTCATCACTGTCATCATCATGATGTGATACAGGCACCTTATTCTCATCACCACCATCATCATCGTCTTCAGTGCTTTCATCCTCCTCGTCACTTCGAAGTTCTCCGTCCTCCAGCTCATCATCCTCGGGGACGACTTTTGTCCTCTTGGCCACATGCACAGGAGCTTCTGAATGTGGTTCAGCCGGGGAACATGGAGCTCTGGAGACACACTGGATGGCACTGGAATGCTCTAGAACAAGAAGCATAATAGAGGTGTAACGATAAACATATATACACACATTAATAAATAAATAAATATATATATATATATATATATATATATATATATGCCATCATTACCATTCAGATTTAGCATTTTCTTTCAGGTCAGTCCTATAGTCATAGTCATATAGATTTCCAGTGACAGCGCTGGTCAAAGCATTTATTATAAATTCACTGTAAACCACGGCTTCTTGGAGCTTATTGCTTTAATCTAACAGTGGAGTGCTGAAGGGTCCGTGGAAAAGTTTAGAGAAGCGGTGTAAAAAATGTAAAAAACAAATAATAATAATAAGATTAAACTAAATTGGATTAAAATAAATTGATTTAAATAATGTATAAATCAATTTAAGTAATAAATAAATAAAAACATTTAAATAATTTTAAAAAATTCAACTAAATAAAACAATTTAATTAAAATAAATAATCTAATGTATCTAATAAGGGAGAGCTGGGGGTGTAAAAATTGTAAAAATAAATAAATAATAAGATTAAACATTCAATAACAAAAAATTGATTAAATAAATAAAATGTATACATTTGATTAAAATAAACTGATTTAAATATCTAAATGTTTGATTTAACAAACACATGGTTAAAATAAATAAATATATATAAAATAAATAAATAATATATATTTTACAAATAATATTTAACACATTTATAATATTAATTGCATATTTGAGGTTTAAACAACTACATTCTCCCCTAAAAAAAAAAAAAAAAACTCTTAAAACTACATTCCGTGACACAACAGCAGTAGTATTTGTATTTGTCGACTGACAGTGGGTTTGAGAAATGCTGCCAGTGTAGATCCGGCAGATTTCTGATTGCATGGCTGGAAAAGTCTCTCAGCCAGTCAGATTCGAGAACCAGAACTAACTGTTCTATAAATGAAAATATATAAGCTACTATCATATGGCTAGTAAGAGAATCAATATCAGATCGTGATGAAACGTCCGATTTACAGCTGATGTAGCATCGGTTTCCAGAACTTTTATAAACAAATCACGAAAATCTGGTCATAAGTTAGCCGAAAAGAAATGCAACGGCTGTTTGACAAATACTACAGAGGTGAAGTCAACTCAACGAACAACGAGGGTGAGGAGAACGATCACAGCGCTGCTGAATCAGAGCGGCTGGCGTCCATATCGCAGACCCCTGCTGGCTGGCTCCGAACACTTTTCTCTCGCCAAGCAGCCCTTTCCCTTTCTCCCTCGACCTTTTCACGAACGCTCGAGTTACGCAACGGCCAGAGCAAGTAGCACACATGTTCTGCATACAAGTGTGTTGTGTAAGTGTGTGTGTGTGTGAAGAGGAACTGAATCCGCTTCCTACATAAACATCTTTATAGTGAGAGAACTCTATAAACAAATCCAGCTGAGATTATGGGCACCTCGTGAGAATCTATACCACATCAACAGCCCTTCATTCATCTTTATCAGAGCTTTGTTGATGGACCTGCTACCAAATGAGTTACATAAGCGAATTAGCATATGAAGAAAGTTGTGCTAGAAGAAACTCTTTCAGGGGAAGTTTGGTCAGTTCCACTTGTATGTTGTAGTGAATGAATTTCACAAAAAATTGACAAGGACATGAACAGAAACAACTTTTTGGACCGTTAAGTTTTGTTTTTTTCTCTGCATTATGATCAGTTTTATGACAATTTAACAATGCAATATGCTAAAAAATAAAATAAAATATTATAGTAATGACAACCATGACTGAGAATATTAATAACTACAAAATTTTTCAGTAAAGTTTAAAAGTAAAATAAGAATGGGGGAGAAAATATTTAATCATCATGAAAATTATTTCTCAATTATTTACAAACGTAAAAATGTTCCTCGTGCAAAATATATATGAAAATATAATTTATCATTAATAATATATGATTATTTTAACATCTAATATTAATTAAACACTTAATGTGTCGTAATTTCTAAAATTATTTAAAGTATTTAACTTAAAAAAAAAAAAAAAAGTAAAATAAGTAATGATCTATAAATATGCAAAAATGTTTATAATTCATAAAAACATAATAATAGAACTTAGTATTATTTTAAAAGATCTAATAATAAATACTGAAAAATTGTAGTAATTGCTAAAATTATTTAAAGTATTTAACATAAAAAGAGTAAAATAAGGGGTAAATAATGTTCTTTAAATAAGCACAATCTGTAATGAAAAAAATTCCTTATGCTATTATTGATAATATATTATGTTTAATACATTTGAATAAATAAAATGAGCAAATACTACAATTTTAGTAAAATACGAATGTCAATTTGCTTAATTTTCAAGCAAATTATTCTTTAATTAATAACCTAAAAAAAATGTTCCTTGTGCAAAATATTATAATTAATAATAAAACATTAATTGATAATGTTTTTAATACATCTAACACAGAACTAAAATTTTTCAGTAAAGTACTTGCTTAAATGTCATAAAAATAATTGCTCAATATTATTTAAAAACATAAGAAAATTCCATATGCAAAATAATAAATAATGCATTTAATATTGAATGAATGAATCAAACACGTTTTCTGCTTGTGATCTGGGGGTGATGTATGATCTGTCACACACAGTATTAGTGTGTGTTCAGAGAAGCGAGGAAAGCGTTTTGTGCGATTCGGTGTGTGTTTCGTACCTGGTATGTGAGCGAGGAACTCCTGACTGTGCTGTTTCAGAACCACAAAGACTTCTGGGTATTCCACAATAGTCTTATGCATCAGGTTTTCCTGCAGACTTTTCTTCAGGTCCAGCTCGAGATACCTGCCAAAAACAACACAAACAAATGAAGTGACGTCACACCACAGCCAAGAATATCTATATTATGATCAGCCATAATCAGAAATGTTTCCTGAGCATCAAATCATCATATTAGAATGATTTCTGAAGGATCATGTGACACTGAAGACTGGAGTAATGATGCTGAAAATTCAGCTTTGATCACTGGATATAAATTACATTTTACAATATATTCACATAGAAAACAGTTAGTTTACACTGTAATAATATTTCACAATTTTTACTGTATTTTTGATCAAATAAATGCAGCTTTGGTGAGCAGAAGTACGGAGCCCTACACATGACGTGCAAGAAAAAAAAAATGTAAATCGTGTGCACTCGATTTGTATTTCGTTCCCTCGATTTGCTAAATAGTGCTGATGATTTACTATTTTGTTCCAATTTATCGCACTCATGATTTAACCGACAATTTTTTTCCTGCATGTCATGTGCAGGGCTCCGTATAGAAGAGATGACACTGAAACATGAATTGATTCATCGACTCATATTAATCAATTTATTTTAACATTAATATTCAATACAATCGTCCATCTTGTTGTGTTGACGTTCTCCGCTTCCAGAACATTCCCATGACATCATGGTTGGAGGTGCGAGAGGAAGCGGTCACGTCTTGGCTCCATAAAAATCAACTCGAGGCTAAATCTCGCTCACGGCTGGAAACTCGTTCAACATGAATCAGTAACAGCTTTAACAAACGTCGTGCCCTTTTACTTTCTCTCACATGACATCACCGAATCCCTGAGCCCTGCCGTCATGAGTCGCAGAGCCTCGTAAATCAGGGATTTTACAGCGGTCGATTCCTCACAGCTTGGATTCGTCCAAAACACAGGAGCTTTTAGAGAGCCAGGCATTTCGAACTAATTCCAACAAATACGACGCTGTTGGTGAACATGCAGCCACCTGCGTCAACAGATCCTCAGACGCCTCATTCTGTTTTCCAGGCTAAATCAAAGAGGCAAAAAGCGCCACGAAGGAAAACAAGCCGGACCGAGCCAAACCTCAAGGGATGTGCGAGGCTTCGCTGGCTCGACAGGGCAGAGGGACACAAAACAACGCTTGTGCGCAACAAACGCCCCATTTCTGTGCAAAGAAAACCTCAGCGAGCACAAAGTTCAGTTGCATAAGAATTCAGATTTATGAACTACATTATCTACAGATACTGTAGCAATGCAACCTACTCAAGCCGATGCAGAAAAGCCTATCAGCACATGCATTTCTAAGGCATCTAAATGATCAATGTGATCTGATAAACCTGTGGCACACACGCCTTCTGATAGCAAGTAAAAGTCTTTTAGTGTAATTGTACAAACGTCCACCTTCAGCTGTTTACTGGTCCAGCAGGTGAAAACCAGGCATCTGATCACTGAGCATCAGCCTGAAACTGGTGATGCTCGTAAACACCGTTAAACGCCAAACCAAAGCCGCGCTGGACAGAAGAGACGAGCTGCTGTTAGAGAGTAAATCAGCGCTGATGGTTTTCATGCTGACAGTCTTATTGCCGTCAGAACAGTGTGTGTGTTGGAGAGCACAAGAGTCTCTCGACCACAGGTATGCTCACAGAGCGTTCACACAAATATCTTTCAAGTGGAAAACAGTCATTTTAGCTGAGTGACTCCAGAATCTGTTCTATTTTAATCTTGTGTTCTTTTGTGCACGTACATTCAGCCCCTAAATCAGCTGTCAGAAAAATAAGTAACAGAAGTGTGTGTAACACACACATATATATATATATATATATATATATATAGTTTAGGGCTGCAATTTAAAATTATTAACGCATTTAACGCACCCGCCCCGCCTACAGTTCATCTTACATTACATACAGTTGATTCATGACGAACATGAAGCAGGGCAACGACTCACTGCATGATGGAGCCTATAGAATGAGTTAGAATGATCCTGAAATTCAAGATATCAGGGCAAAAATGCCCCGTATGAGTTCTTGTTTCATATTTATATCATATAATATAGTTAATCAATATCACACGAGTGCAAATGTGATCGATTTCATACAACAGTTCAATAAATAAGTCAATATTGTGTTCTATTTCAGAAACAATATTGTCTGTTTTTGTTAGGCTGCCTATAAAGCGTCTTGTGTTTCTAAATGAATCCGCGTTTTGAACGAATCAGTCGGGTGAATCAATGATTCAATTACCCATTTATAAAGATAGCCATTTACTTCATTCCTGAATGAATCAAATGAATAAATGATTCAATGACTTACTCATTTACTGCCACCTACTGGTAGTTCTAGTTTCTTATTTACACCGTGTCCTAACCAGACACGACGTCGCGACAAGCGATAAAAGGTATCTTTTCAATATTAATCAGAGTTTTTGTCCTAACCAGCCGCGACGGCGACGCGCGAATATTCTATTTTAGAAACGGTTTCTATTTCTCCGCGACGTCGTGGCTGGAACAGCAACACAAAGTATGGCAATGATATTATCAGGTACTGTTTATGCGCTTTATTTAATGTTAAAAGCCTCTAACGTGAGTTTGAATATCGTTCTGTGTTCCCAGCTTTTTAGCTGTAATGAAAACACTGGCTAATTCACCTCAGATCTTGAAAATAAATAAATGGGCACAAGAACGTTCAAACTGTCAACTCACTGCGAACAAACATGTATTCTATGACAAAGATTGGTTCAGTCACTACATATGTTTAAATTGTGTAATATTTATGAATTTTACTAAGTTCTTGCCCATTTCATTGGGTCCGCTGAGCTCTTGCCGAGAGAGCCCGCCCACACTCTCTTCTGATTGGCTGTGGTTTTTGATTGATTTTATCACTTCTCATTGTCACGTCACATCTAGATTGGACAGTCAAATTGCTCGTCGCTGGAATCTTATTGCATCGCATCTGGTTAGGACACGGCGTTACAGTATTATTTCATTAAATTAAATTCTAAAAAAAAAAAAAAAGAAGCTACTTTTTGTAATGTCTATTTGATGCTTTTCTCTTAACACAATAATTACTTTAAGTGATCTTTTGGAAGTAATTTCTCAGCCAAATTTGATGTGCGATTAATTCGATTAAAAATTTATACACACTACCAGTCAAAAGTTTGGACACAATAAGATTTTTAATGTTTTCAAAAGAAGTTTCTTCTGCTCACCAAGGCTGCATTTATTTAATTAAAAATACAGTAAAAACAGTAATATTGTGAAATATTATTACAATTTAAAATAACTGTTTTCTGTTTGAATATATTTTATAAAGTAATTTATTCCTGTGATCAAAGCTGAATTTTCAGCATCATTACTCCAGTCTTCAGTGTCACATGATCCTTCAGAAATCATTCTAATATGATGATCTGCTGCTCAAGAAACATTTATGATTATTATCAATGTTGAAAACAGTTTTTTTTCAGGATTCCTTGATGAATAGAAAGTTCAAAAGAACAGCATTTATCTGAAACACAAAGCTTTTGTAACATTATACACTACCGTTCAAAAGCTTGGGGTCAGTAAGACATTTTATTTTTATGAAAAGAAATTAAAGAAATTAATACTTTTATTCAGCAAGGATGCATTAAATCGATCAAAAGTGACAGTAAAGACATTTATAATGTTACAAAAGATTATATTTCAAATAAATGCTGTTCTTTTGAACTTTCTATTCATTAAAGAATCCTGAAAAAAAAATATTGTACACAATAAATGTTTCTTGAGCAGCAGATCATCATATTAGAATGATTTCTGAAGGATCATGTGACACTGAAGACTGGAGTAATGATGCTGAAAATTCAGCTTTGATCACAGGAATAAATTACTTTATAAAATATATTCAAACAGAAAACAGTTATTTTAAATTGTAATAATATTTCACAATATTACTGTTTTTACTGTATGTGTGTGTTCAGTAGTCCTGAATGGATCTGTGTACTGTAGTAGTTAAATGCAGTCAGGTCAAAGCGGTTGGTTTGGTGTTTTTTTGTCTTTGGCATCTCCATGTGGTTCTGCTCAGTATCGTAACTTGACATGAAAATGAATAAAAACTACCTTGACATAAAAAATAAATAAATAAATAAATACAAATGCCAAAAAAAACCAACAAAATTACTAAAACTTTAAAATTAAAACAGAAAATACAAAAATAATTCAAAAAAAAAAAAAAAAAAAAAAAAACTATAATAGTATCTCAATGATACTAAAATAACACTGGGGGCAAAAACACTTGCAAAGCCACTGATCCAGGAGCAGTTCAAACAGTGGGCTTTACGACTCTCACACGGCCTTCTGACACGAAAATAAAATCATCTCTGATGAGCCCCAAAGCGCTCCGACTGCGTAACTCCGGGGGAATTTATGAGCAGTGATGTCATTCCCATAAAGCATTTTTGGTCGATTTCATACAAGAAGGAATAAATCAGGGAGAGGGCTTCAGCCAATCGAAAGCCTCCGTTATCTCAGGGTATGTTTCCGTTCTTACCAAAGACACTATAAAACACACACATATCACTCAAGTGGCATTTACAAGGACAGGAAGCCGAAAACACACGTCACATGCTAAGATAAGGCCCTAAAGCGATGAGAACATCAACATTCACTGTTCTTTTTCTTGTTACAGTATTGTCTCTCATCATTTGTCATATTTTTGACAATATTTGGTTTTATAACTGCTGAAGAGCCCCTATAGTGCTATTTTAAAGGCTCTTAATTTTGTTTTAGATTCTCCTACAACAGGTTCACATTCATCCAAGGTCAAAAAACACTAATTTTCTCATAATATCCACTGCAGCATCAGCTCTTTTCTCACATTCAGTCTCTCTAAACCCCGCCTTTCTGAGAGCTGCTCTGCTCTGATTGGTCAGATGGCCCAGTCTGTTGTGATTGGTCAGAAACCAAATGCTCATTAGCATATTTGAATTTTAGCACTTGATTCACAGCGATGGCGTCGGTTTTACCGTATCAATCTCACCAATGTGGATTTGCTTTGGCAGCAGAATTTTTCTCACCAATAATTTTGATCAAACAGCTATTGTCGCCAATTACATCTGTATGTTTAACGGAATACAATTTAAGATCATTTACAGAGTTATCGCAGCTTTTGGCCAATGCATTTCCATGATTCTGATGATATAAGGATTTTTAAAAATCACTTTATAGAGATTTTGACAATTTCAGAACCAAATTAATAAATAAATAAAATACATTAATTAACATTAAATAAATAAAATAATAATTACATTAATAAAAAAAATAGTATTTAGTAATAAACTTAAATAAATTTAATAAATAAACAAAAGTCAAATAAACAATTACATTAAACAAAATATATTAATAACTTTTTAATACAAAAATTTAATAAAATAAACAAAATTACTTACATTAATAAATAAAATGCAAAACTAATTAATAATACTTATTAATAAACAAATTAAATAAATAAATTAAATAAAAGAAAAACAAAAATAAATAATTGCATTAATAAGCAAATAAAATGCTTAAAAGTAATAACATTTATTAATAATGCATAAATAATTACATTAATAAATAAAATGCACAAAATAAATGAACATTTATTAATAAACTAATTTAATTAATTAAACAATTAAAATAAACAACAAAAAAAAATACATTAATAAACAAATAAAAATAAATTATATTAATAAGCAAATAAAATACATACATCAATAAACAAACAAACAAACACATAAAACAAAAGGACGGACGGACGGACAGTATCTTACCTGGGAGAGTTGGCTTGTTTCTGCTCTGCCTTCAGAAAGACTCTGATGTCCTCCTGAGGACTGTGGACGTACACCTTTAACCTTAAACACAACACACATGAGATCAGCATCACCTGACAAAACTGCAAATACACATGGTGCACATTCAGTGCCATCATACTGTAGTGTGTGTGTTTGTGTGTGTGTGTGTGTGTTTGTGTGTGTGTGTGTGTGTGTGTGTGAAGCTCACGTCAGTACAGTTAAGCACTTTTTTCTGGTGGTGACGTGTGTGTGTTTGGAAGAAAAGACACGTAAAGAAAAAAAACAGACCTTTTAACAGCATTCACAACACGTTTTACTTACATAACGTGACGTATCTGAGTAAAACTGGCTGTGCATTAAAAAAAACTAAACAGCGTCAGTTTTGATTTCATCTTGACTTTATTAGTGAATATATACACACACAAATCCACATGGTTTGTGTCCGCAGTCACGCCCGTTAAGACTAACTAGCTGATTTGGTAACACGGCCAGTCATAAGTTCAGACACGTTTGACTGAATTTATGCTTCTCGTGATCTTAAAAAACAACAACTTTATTTTAAGTTGAAATGTTTAAAATGAGACAAATATAAAGTGTGCCTAGATATGAATTAAAAATTAAAATGTATAAGTTGTAGGGCCTGATGAAACATTCGATTTTTTTTCCTAAATTACTTTTATTAATTAATTTTTTTAACCATTTACATTTTTTTTAATTTCTGGATTCCGTTTTAATGGTTAAATTATATTTTAGTAATAAAAATTATGTCTAATTAATTGAAATCCTGAAACGACAGTTTCAACAATCCTATGAAATTCTGTGTTTTCTGTTTTCATTTTTCTGGATTATGTTTTATTGGTTTGTTACATGACACACATAAATCATAAATCAATTTAAATCATGACACACATAATTTAACAACAATTATTTATTAAAAGTTTAACAAAAAATAAATTTTATTTTTTCTCATTTCTGTGTTTTTCCATTAAATTTTTTTCTGGATTCTGTTTTACTGAAATAATTAAATTTTAATAATTAAAAAGCATGTTTAATTAATTGAATTTAAAAAATTTAAACAATTTAATAAAGTATTTTTTTATTCTTACAACAATTTTTTTTTTTCAGAAATTTCTGTTTGGATTTTTCTGGATTTTTTATTTGATGCAACCATAAATTTAAATATAAATCACACATATGTTCATACAAAGTTCCATTTGTGTTATTTCAGAGTTTATCACAAGATATGGAAAACAGTCTGAATAAAGAGCAAGTATGTGTCCAAACTCTTGACCGCGAATGAAACGGCCCTAAACCTCATCCCTCAGCGTCCGACATCTCAACCCGCAATGACGTGTTTCCATTGTGCTCCTGAAGCTGATGGTTATCTTGATAAAACCCATCATTCATTTCAACCCCCTCAGACAGAGTCGAGCTTTCATCGGAGCCGAATCCGACAGCATTCATCACCAGAGAATCCAAAGCACACAAACGCACTTATGTGGAAGCGTGGAACATGTTCTGACAGCTGATTCCTGAAATCAAAACAGTGTATTTGCTGATCTCCATGTTGCGTAACTAACAGAGACGACGGGAAAAGGGTTTGGACATGATGCTGAATCATTCAACTCCCTCTGTTCTGTCAGGAGACAAAGCAAAGTTTATTTGATTTTGTCCCTCGTATGATTTCCAGACACAATTAAATCTCATCTGTATCTCATTAAGAACAGCAGAGATATGGAGCTAAAATGCTCTCAAAATCAATCCATTTACAAAATGAAATGTAAATGACAAGGAAATGAAAATATAAAATGTTGCTTTGGCAACTAGATGAAATAAAATATATTTTATTTATATGTTTTTATGCTTTTAGTTTTAGTTAAGTATAATAACCCTGCAAACATTAGGGCAAGGTATTGACCTGACTTCACGATTCAATTTGATTTCCATTCACAAGCTTGTGATTCGATTAAGTTCTAATTTCAATTCAAAATCGATTCAGTACATAGCAGATTTATGCATGTATGTGTAAAATAAATGTAATGTAGTGCATATATTTATCTAAATATTCCTCTCTAGAGTTATTTTTCTAGCTGAATAGTCTCCGCCTCAGACATCACGGACCGTTGGCTGATCATCTGGCGTAAAAATGGTAAACAATTAAAAATTTTCGAAGTCGTCATCTGTTATCTGATTAGTTGAATTCAACAGGATTTCCGGTAGACGCGTGTTGCGTTCTTTAACGGTTTACCTGGAAACAAAGCTGTCGTGATGCCAAACCCCCTCATGGAAAAAGAAAGCCAAGGAGCACTTTATTAGGGTAAACTAAACGCTGGATTATCAAAAGTTTGTGATGATTGCAGCGTCATTGTTGCAGTAAACGTTCTTGAATTATTAATTTATTAGATGCATGCCGGTCTGTTATTATAGGGACATCGACTTTACATTTTAATGCCCTCAAACATGACGCAGAACAAAAACTGTGATTGGTTACATTACATGTCAATGTAATGGTCCTTGGCCAATGGAAGCTGCGATGGAGTCCAGGCCATCAGTCTGAAGCTCTAGCTATGCGAGACTACTAGCTAACTATTGAGTCACTGAATGGCTTTTCTGAGGTAATTGTAACGCAACATTGTTCTCAAGCTGTTTTATTGACAGGTGAAACACTGATTGATCGATTACATGAGACGAGATTCATTTCAGTAAGTTATCAGTCGGTGCCGATAGCCTCGTGGGCAGCACCGACATACAGCGCCATTGTGCTTCAGGCGACCCGAGTTCGAGTCCTGGCTCGCAGACCTTTCCCGATCCCGTCCCCCTCTCTCTTTCCCACTTCGCTTCCTGTCTGCTTACTGTCCTATCATAATAAAGGCAAAGATAACTCTTCAAAGTTGTAATGTATCTTTCAACATTCCTTCTGATGTTCATTCATGTTTATTTGGTGCTGTAACTACTGGTAAAGAGGAAGAGATATTTTATCTTAGCTTATACATTTGGGAATTTTAAATAAATTAATTTTGACACTATTTTAACTCCATACAGAGAAGACCAAAACGTGCAAAAGTCTAGATTCGTTCTGCCACTCATTCAGCTCTAGGGACTGTAGGTGGTCTAGTGCTGTTTAAACAGTAAACAGGGTGAACTCTCATGCCATGTTAACTTTACCCACTTAAACCCTTAAAGATGATATTCCACCACTTTAATCGACTCGTCTGTACGTTTAATAAGCTACTGTGATGGAATAACATGAATCAACACTGATCTCTGGGCTAAAACTGTTGAAAGTAAGCACTGGCTTTCACAATAATTTACAAAACTATCAAACCATCCCTGAAACATGCCTGGAATTAAGAACAAGTCATCCAAAAGATGCCCAACTCTATTCTAGAGTTGATTTTGTGGCCTATTATCACACTGTAAAGAGTTTATTTCCAACTCCAAACCACAGCTTCATTTCTGCATGTATGCTCCAGCTGAATTTCATGGTCTAAATAAAATGGCAGACGTTTTGTTCATCTGTTCATCAAGTCGTAATAATTACAACGTGCTGACCCAAAAGGTTCTAGAAAGAAACAATAGCCACTTTCATCATGTTTTTCATCATTTTGTGGAAAAGTTAAAAAATGAATCTGTCCCACTTTTCCCTGGCAGTCTGTCATCAATAAACTCTGACGGAACCGACAAAAAGAGCCAGAAACAATCTCACTGACTGACAATGCTGAGCTTATGTCACATGTCAGCTGTAAAAAGGCCTAGAGATTACATTAAACATCAGAAATGAGATGCAGACGTCAAGAAATCTGAAAATGTCACGCACCCATCAGATGTCAGCGGCTCTGTTGAGAAGCATGACGTCAACTTAAGACCTGCATGTTTTAAAACGGCATCTTCTGTTGAGCCGTGAGAGTCGTCGTCCAATCGGATCAATAAATCGCTGTTTGTCAGCAGTCAGACTCATTATGCATACATTTTTCCAATTTAGCCAATAAGCAAAACTGGCTGAAGAGTATTAAACTTTCTTCTGTGATCTAGAATTGCAGCACAGCTAGAAGTTGAGCTGCGCCCTCTACTGTACAGGCGTGAATTGGCATTTTCTTCAGCCTGAGGCTTATTCATTTCACTTTTGGCCTAAAAGGGTCTTTACATTTGCCATAAGGATGATTAAAATACTATTAATCGTGCAGCACTAAGAACTTGTACATTTGAAGTCAGATAAATGTGCCGTTGATGGGATGTTCGACAGGACGAGGATACATACTTTTGGCGTTTGACCGGATCTGATTCTGAAGGATGAATGTAGTCGTTGAGAATCTCATCGAGCAGTTTGTTATCAGGAAACCTGAGGAAAGGAGAAATCAAGTAATGAAAAACAAATAAAACCGACAATTAAAAAAACCAGCTTGCCCTAAAAGGAACACTGTCAATATTTACACACCCTCACCCTTATGATTTTGACAAAACATCATGCACCAAAACACTTGGTGGTGTTTTCTGAATCTTGACAGATATGGTTACTATGAATTGTTCTACAAGATCTCTTGTTTCAAGGATTCTGAATGAAATAAGAGTCTGATGGTTGATAAAGTGAATACTTATAGAATCTTTCATTTTTATGCCTTTAAATAATGCTACCCATAAATGATTGCCCTGTCCAAATACCCACACTTGCGGTCTTGGCCACTTGAGAGCGTGTGCATGCGTCAGGAAGTAAGTGTGCAAGACTGTCTAATGTCTTAAAAATGCCCAAGTGCAGTGCCCTTAATGCACACCGCTTCGGAGTGATATTTGAGGCTAAGCATATCCCATCATGCATTATGTTCGGGAACTCACATGCCCCGAAATCGCGAGATGTAAAGGAAAACATTAGACTGCAAGTTAAATTAATTATGTATTACATATAATTTGGTAGTAATACATAAAGTGTTGCACATTATGTGTATTTTGTACATCATTTGCAACTGCTTTTTATCACTTAAAGCAGCACCACAATTAATATTGTGTCTTCTGTTAGTTACATAGCGAGCACTGAACAGACATTTAGAAGTGTATTTTAAAATGCAAAGTACTGAAAATAAACTGTAACTGTAAACATTTACAGCTTTTTTTAAAAGACTATAAGTGTATCCCACCAGGTAATCAAATGTTCTACACACACTTGCAGTTTTCACACCCACTTGAACACTTGAGCCAAATACAGGAAATACGTCAAGGAAGTGGCCAAGTGCAAAGACCGCAAGTGTGGGTATTTGGACAGGGCAATTGGCTTGTCATTTTTCCAAGTTTTAATGTCTCTGGATTCCATTTTAATGATTAAACTACATTTTAGTAATCAAAATGCATGTTTATCAAATTATGAAACCTATACAATTTATTGAAAAGTTATTTTAAAAAAATTACATTTTTAGGGCCCCATGAAATCCATTTAATTTTTTTTCCCCCAAATTCTGTGTTTTCTGTTTTAATTTTTCTGGATTTTGTTTTAATGGTTTAATTAAACGTTAATAATCAAAAAGCGTGACCAATTCATAAAACAAAACACAAATTAAAAATGTAATAAATTTTATTACATTAATAGGCCCTATGAAATGTTTGATTTATTTCCCCCAAAAAATATGTTGTCTGTAATAATTTTTCTGGATTTATTATATAATTCAAATGTATTATCAAAAACGGGGTTAATAAATGAAGGTATAACAAATTAATGAATAATTTAAAATGTAATCAAATAAAAAAAGATCACGATTAGATTAAACGTACAGCCCTGCTTTTGAATTATTAATCCACATTTTGCCAAATTCCGTGACGTACTGTACATTCCATGATTCTATCCAGGTTTACCACATCGCACAAATCATAGGGCCCTATAAAACGTCATCAACCAAAGCGCTGAATAAATACTTTTAAAAATACCGAAACAGAAGAGAAGGGTGTTTTATACCTCTCTGAATAAACCGCATTGCTCTGAGGAAAATGGATCTTCAGATGCCAGTGGAATCGTCCTTCCCTGCAGGATTAAAACCAGACAGATATTTCACAATTGAGTTTTTAATGGCTCCCAAAACACCATCTAGACCACATAATGCAATATACATCCTGGTCCAGAGTTACTGACTTACATCAGAGCAGTAATTTGAATCGATGTGAAGCACTGAAATCATGGTCTCAATGTTCTAGCAGAAAGAAAGTTATGTTCATAAAATCTCAGTTTGACAGCCAACAGCAAAGTTTTTCCAGTAATGAAACTCTGACTTGACAAAGCTGGACAGTCCAGGAAACATCACTATGCACAACAATAAACCGGTTCACGTAATTCAGATTGCACATTTTGATCCAGGCCTGTCTGGCATCATCGTTAGTATTTACTGGAACAACACGCTGGAGTGTCGCCCGCACTGACAGGCCAATGTTGCTAATGCAATCGAGAAGGTGTGCGTTTGGAGGGAACGAATCAATGCTGGGCATCATGGTTATGATGACTATAATTCGGTTGGCCGAAAAACCCATGTTGAGCCACATAACTGGAGTACAGACAATAAAACGAAGGGTTTCTTTACAAGATCCAAAGAACATGAAATACCACTGACCGCTTCCACAGCTGCTGCTGCTAAGAGTTTTACACTCAAGACCTCTTAATGCATCATGCCAACATGCCAGAAAACTTGGCTCTGTCAACGCGATCCTGGCACTGATCTGCTTCGACATGGATGAACAGAAAAAATACAAACCCTGTAATCAGCCAGGCAGACTGATCCCACCCTCACTGGAGCGGTGTCAAACCAGCAGCGCTGCTGTAGGGCGCGTGGATGCCAAGTGTAAACTGGGATGGATGGATGGATGGATGGACGGATGGACGTGTGGATGGATGGATGATAGGATGTTGGATGGGTGGATGGATGTGTGGGTGGATGGATGGATGTGTGGATGGGTGGATGGATGTGTGGATGGGTGGATGATAGGATGGTTGGATGGATGTGTGAGTGGATGGATGGATGGATGGATGGATGGATGGATGGATGATAGGATGGTTGGATGGATGTGTGAGTGGATGGATGATAGGATGGTTAGATGGATGGATCTGTGGATGGGTGGATGATAGGATGGTTAGATGGATGGATGGATGGATGGATGGATGATAGGATGGTTGGATGGATGTGTGAGTGGATGGATGGATGGATGGATGATAGGATGGTTGGATGGATGTGTGAGTGGATGGATGGATGGATGATAGGATGGTTAGATGGATGGATGGATGATAGGATGGTTGGATGGATGTGTGAGTGGATGGATGGATGGATGTGTGGATGGATGGTAGGTTGGATAGATGGTTGGATGCATGGTAGGTTGGATGGATGGATGTGTGGATGTGTGGGTGGATGGATGGATGAGTGTATGTGTGAATGGATGGATGCCTTAATGCAAGAATTTTTTTTTAAATTAAAATCAAAAAGCGCTGCTGTAGGGCGCGTGGATGCCAAGTGTAAACTGCGATGGACGGACAGACGGACGGGTGGATGGTAGGTTGGATGGATGGATGGATGCATGTGTGGATGGATGGATGATAGGATGGGTGGATGGATGGATGTGTGGATGGATGGTAGGTTGGACAGATGGTTGGATGGATGATTGGATGGTTAGATGGATTGTTGGATGGACGTGTAGGTGGATGGACGGATAAGTGTATGTGTGAATGGATGGATGGGTGGATGGATGCCTTAATGCAAGATTTTTTTTAATTAAAAAAAAAAAAAATAATTAAAACTGAGAAAACTTCTGAAATCTAAGATCTAGATCAACTGATCAATATTATATATACATAAAAGCCCAAATTAAACTTGTTTATTATATGAAGCAATCATATCTCTTCTGAACACATGGTGTAAACCTCTCAATTCATATGGATTTATTTTGCGATGTCTTTATGAACCTTTTGAAGCGTCAGAGTTTCAGGTGAATAGACTTTCAATGGACAGAAATCTCTCAGATCTTATTTTAAGTTTTGATGATGAACAAAGGTCTTGAGGGTTTGGAGCAACATGAGGGTGAGTAATTTTTGGGTGAACAAACCCTTTACTCTGACAAACATTCTCCCGTTTACCTTTGCATGAGTCAAAATGGCCAAAAGGTGGATAAAACACTCAGTGCTGACTTATTTGCTACATGTGTCACGAATCACATGACTAGAACAAGAAGAATCTTTGATATTCAAATCCTCCGTTGACTCATCCGCTTCCACAAAACCCTGCGTGCCAATCCCAGAGAGGGTCGCTGCCAGGACTTGAGCGTACACACCAATCCAGATGGCACTGTTACACAACCAGCCCCTCCAAAACACACACTTCAGACGCAAGATCAGATATCAAGGTTCTGGCAGAACAGTTCGAACAGGAATGGTGGTGAATTTCCACCCCGGGGTGGGCAGCAGGTCAGGGCGGAGGTTCGGGGTTTGGTCGGCGTGCCCCTGTGGAGGAGAGTTTCCTTTCACAGGTGTAAAGACGTTCCAGCGTTCTGCCGCCCTCCAGGCAAAGGAATTTATGAGTTTGCACAGGCTTGGCAGCCCGCTGGAGATCAGGACGGAAGGCGTGGTGGAGAAGGCCTGGAAGACCAGGTGCGAAGGCATTGTTACGCCTCCAACAGCCAATGGAAACTTTTTTTTTGCCCTAATGGAAAAAGCTATGTGATTCACTGCAAAAGGGATTTTCTTCCTCAACATTTTTTGGCTTCTTTTCCAGTAGAAATATCTAAACACTCTTAAATCAAGATACATTTCTTGGCATCCAAAATATCATCTTTTTTTTTGTTTTTGAGTTTGAGATTCAAATGAAAACAAATATCTGTCAATAGGGTCAGAAAAAACCCTTTATCATTCTGACCCCTTAATTTTGATCCATTTCTCAGAAAACAAGACTTTTTTGGAAATATGTGGCTATTTCTGTTCAGAGGGATGTGCCGGAGGACAGGAAAAATTGGGACACCCAAATGTAAAACAAAAATACGTGTGAGTTTTCTAATCACCATGGGCACTGGTTTTGTTTTCATAATATTTTTGGAATACAGAAGGAGATCCAGGATTCTTCAACAGTGAGGTCAAGTCGCTCATACACCTGTTGTAGGCCCTGGGCAAGGAAAAACCATAAAAAGGTGTCTTATCATTTACAACACCTGGTTAGCCCTCAGCTACAGCTCCCAACTGGTCGCTCAAGTCCAGATCTTTTCTCAGGCTGTCCATGGTGCAGAAGCCAAAGGACATAGAGTACTGTAGAGGCACTCGAATACAGATCCGAGAGCTCAAACTGACTTTTCTGATAAGTTTAAAGGGGACCTATTATGCAAAATTCACTGGTGTTTGAACATAAATGTGAGTCGGCAGTGTGTACACAACCAACCTATAATAGTAAAAATTGAACCACTCCTTTTGTTTATACACTTCATAAATCGTAATCAGTGTCTCAAAATGAGTCGTTCACGTTTTCTATACATTGTGACGTCAATATGCAACAGGTGCAGTTACATAGGCTGCCACCATTTTGTTTGTTTTCTGTTTAACTTTTATTAGACTGGAGATTAAAAAGAAAGAATAGGCCTACTTTAGGCCGAATTTATAGGATACAGTTTGATTCTTTTGTCTGCAGAACGTCTCCCAGACGAGTCACTGAAATCACTGTATCGGATGTGCTCAATGTAGAGCTGATAGTGATCGGTAGCGATCAAAATAGAGCAAATCACCTTTCGAAAGTAACTTGACGCTTCAAATAATGATTGTATTGGATGCATTGTTACACCAGTAGGTGGCAACAAGTGACTGTTAAAAAAAACATTTGTCAGTGAATCATTCATTCAAAAGATTTGTTCAAAACCACAGATTCAACCAGTAATGAAACAAGTGAAATATTTATGAGTGAGTCATTGAATCATTCACCTTTTTTTAATAACTCATTCAGATTAATTAAACATTTTAAATAGACTGCAGTTTTAATTTAACAAGAATCGTGCAGCTCTAGCTCAATGCAAAACACAAAAGGTTAAACAATGCAAACAATGATCAGAAAACCAACAAACAGCAGAGAACAGGTTCAATCAGATGACCTCACAAGTGAGTAATTTCAAAAAAACGCTTGAACAACAAAGCCTGTTGGGTAACAGGCACCCCAGAGTTGAGTTAACAAGGCTTTTCTTATATCACTCTCAGGAACTCATTATCAACAGAAACAGGCACATCTGAAAGTGCCAGAAGTCTTAGACTAAATATGCTTTTCAAGTTACCAATGGCATTTATTTGCAGTAAGCAGCCGGAAGTAATTCATGTCTGAGAAATGACATCAACAGGCTGAGTTAATGTGTTAAATGCATTCAAATGCGCTGTGAATACAGCTATCTAAAGGGAAAAGAAGCGGTCAAGCAGCATCACTATAACTAACACAGACCCTAGAAAGACCCTAGAAACCACACATCAACATGTTAATATGGATTTTTTCTTACGAAAACCCATTGCTTCTCTTCAGAAGGCCTTTATTAACCCCCTGGAGCCGTGAACTATCCCTTTAACAAACAATCAGAACACTTTAGCAACTGCATAGTAATGGACTGGCAACCACCCAGAGCACTTAGGGATGTATCTGGTGAGTTTTGTACAGGCAAACAGCACTCAGAAACTGTACAAATCTAGTGCACTGGCTGCAGAATCCATTCAGAGGCCCCAAAAACTTGCAAGGACTCATTCCAACAGCAGCTTAATGACACTTGCACAAGTCAACATCAGTCCAAACGAGCCCTGGCACTCAGTCACTGACCGAAACACGGACAACACGTCCTGTTCAATAATGAATCAGTTATTCTACATGACATCTCGAAGGTAACGGCACGTACACTCTCAAACACGAGCTGGGCCTTCACCTGAGGCAGATGTTGTGCAGTGAAGTCTGCAGAACGTCTGGCCGAACACAGTGAATGGTGCCAGTACAGAGAGGAAATGAAACGACCAGGACATCGTGATCTGCGAGAATGACAACGTGAAAAATCAATGCCAGAAGCTTCAACCGCGCATTGCGAGGACAACACAGAGGCGACGACGGACAGGAAAAATCCTTGTGTCCTCAATGTAAACCCAACAGATGGGTGTAGGACTCCATGTTCCAGCCGTGTTCCACAAGCCAAAACTAACGCCATTTATCATTTCCGAAAGAATTTGCGAATTCTGCTAAGTGGCTTGTTAAGGAGCTGACATTGATCCTCCTGAGGAAGCACACAGCTTTACAGTGATTTAGACTCGTTCGGGGGCAGTAAAACTTCATCTAGAACACATGTTCACGCAGTAAACAACACGCCAACAAGGAGCATCCTGGATCATAAACTGAAGCTCTGAACTTTGACCGCAGAACTGCATCGCGATCAGTCAAGTTCTCGCGTCTGATGTGTGTCGTGGAATTTGAACATTAATTTTCAGAGAAGTCTTTGGCTTTATCGTCCGCATCACGCCCATCCCTCGGCACATCTGTCGCAGATGGACCCTGGCGAGCTGTGAGTCTCTGGCGTGTCGCTAACCATGTGCTGCTGAACATCTGCTTCTGATATTGTGTACTTGGTACATTCTGAAACCGATTTCTCTCCCTCATTTATCCTGCTTCTGTCGCTCATACCAGCCTGTGAATGAGGCAGTTTAAATGTTATCTAATACACTGAAATATGGATCATCACATATACAACTTTTGAGTTTACCTTGGAGTGAGAATTATGGATGGGGGTGGAGGGGTGATGCAGAAGCTTGCAATTCTATTCTGATTATGATTCAGTATTGATTCATTTGGCTAAATATCAGATCCAGTAGGGCCTACTCAACTAATGCTGTAAACATACAGGGAAAACTGTCAGCTGGTATTATTATTATTAAACTCATTCTTATACAATTTATATAATGTGGTTTTATAATAATGTTATTATATTTATATAATGTGGTTTTATAATAATGTTATTATATTTTTTAATGATATAAGAGTACAAATATAATAAATATGTAATATAGTGCATATATTTAGCAAAACACCCCTCTCTAGAGTTCATTTTTCTGGCTAACTAACATGCTGTTACTTACTTAAATTAACTTCATTGAGTTCTTTTTTTTAACTTTAGTTAGTGTGTAATGTTGCCGTTTCAGCATAAACAACATCTGCAAAGTTATGACGCTGAAGTTCAATGCAAAGGGAGATATTTTCTTTTACAGAATTCGTTTTTTAAGGACTACAACAAACGGCTGGAGCTTCTTCCCAGGTTAGTGACATCACAAACCCCAACATTTACATAAACCCCGCCCCCGAGAACACTCAACAAAGAGGGCGGGGCCATGCTGGGCTGCTTTAGAGAAGAGGAAGAGTTGTTGTAGTAGAGTGTTGTTGACATGCCGTCATTTTACACTGGACTGCTTCACAAACGAGGGTCAATTCAACACAAAAGATGAACATGACGGCACATGCTAGTGGATGAGTTGAATCAACTCCACAGCAACTACATAAATTTATCCACTAACCATTCAGAAACGTCCAGTTTCATTCTAAAAGTTGTAACTTCTTCCTGAGTCTCTCCATCAGTGTCGACTCCGGTTTGAACAATGTAAGGCTGAACACCGTTACTGACAATCCTCATTTTGTCTGCGTGAGATTCTCCAGCTTTGTTGTTGTTGAGCGACCGAAGCGCGAGCCGTTAAAGCTCCACCCTCTTCTGGAAAGGGGGCCGGGAGCAGCAGCTCATTTGCATTTAAAGGCACACACACAATAACGGTGTGTTTTTGCTCACACCCAAATAGGGGCAAATTTGACAAGCTATAATAAATGATCTGTGGGGGATTTTGAGCAGAAACTTCACAGACACATTCTGGAGACACCAGAGACTTATATTACATCTTGTGAAAGGGGCATTATAGGTCCCCTTTAATTAACATGCTTTATTTGGTGCTACAACTAGTAGTAAAGAGGAAGAGATGATCGGTTCATGTGCCGCTTGAACTGAGGCACTACAGCGATCTGTCACGCCACAATAAAGAGCGGCAAAACTGTATTTTTTAATAATAAAATTGACATAATTTGTGTTTAGGGGCAAGTTTGTCTGAAAAGTCTGAAAGCTTGCCACTTGTCCCAAAACAGCTACATTAAAATTAGGCATCAGGAATGTCAACAAAAAAAAAACTTCTGCACGATTTGTACAACATGAACTTGGCATGTGGAAACAGAAGATTTTTCCAGTCTAGATCAATGTTCCAGTGATTATTCTTCATTACAGTTAAAAGGCCAAGAGTCACTAATGACTGAATGTTTTTACTAGGGTTGTAAATTGTTTGCCGATTATTTGCCTTTAATAATTTAACTGCTCGAGAACAGTAATTAAACAAGCAAACAACAATTAAACTGAACCAAATATGTTGCAGTCCCAGAATTAAAATTTAAACAGTGCTGCTTCTAACACAAGGAATCATTCACTGATCAGGCTTTAAATACTGCTAAATACAATGGCCATAAATATTGTTGACACTATTTCTGATATTTTTGCAGAACACTACTGGTTTGCCCACAAATTAATGCTTTCTTAGAGAGTACTAGTGTTTTTTTAACATTCCTAATAAGTAATGCTGACTACAACCACTCACAAGCATCTCTGCAACAGACTCATCCAATCACTAATGCTCTTGCTGAGTACAGCAAATCACAAGCACCTCGACGACAGCACCAGCCAATCACCAGTGCTCACTCTACTTCTATATATGAAATGAGGTGATGTCAAAAAGGAAGGTGTGCTCAGTAGAACTCCATCTCCTCTTCAATGACATTAATTACACTTATTAAAAAGAACAGAGAGTAATTACGTACGGTCCGGGATCCCGCAGCCTGACAGACTGTTCTGCCAGCTCTCTGCCGTCAAACTGAAAACACAAGTTAAATAACAGAATCCCATTGAGCAGCAGCAGACACTGTCAGGGTGGGACCGACAGACATTTATCAGGAGCCGTGTCCATCAGCTGAGACCAAAACCCTCAACAAACCATCAACATCAATGCACTGAGTGCACTTACCAAGAGCTCCACCATGTGGCTCAATGCAAAACTACAGTGATGAAAGCATGTTTTTGACATAATTGCACCAGGAGGTGATTCATAAAACATTCTTAAGAATAAAACTGCAATTTTCTTATTATTTTCTAACTTAAGAATATTTCCCAAAAACATATCTTAAGAATGTTTTTAATATTTTTTCTTAACGCTTGTGCATCCATTTAAAAAAGTTACTCTGAGGTCCTTAGAGGACAAAAAAAAAAATGTCCATGTCAAAAAACTGTCATAAAAATGTGAAGCTTTGGAGCACAGACTTAAGTCTGGTCTCATTTTAGAGAAGACCCTTGGCCGATTTTTGTTGAACAAAAGTTAAAAAAATGAAACAAAAAAGTTATAGAGGTTTAAATTTATGAAAATTATTTTATATAAAATATATATTTAATAAAACATGTTGATTTCCAAATTTGAGATTGATATCTCAAAAAATAAGCTTTCAGTAAGATTTTGTTTGTGCGCAGTACAAAGATGGCACCAAAACTCCACTGGTAAACAGTAGATATGCAGTACAGTAGAGTAAAAAAAAAATAGTAAAGATTTTAATTTTGAAGCCTTGCCAACAGAATGAAAGCCTAATAACAAAGACTGCATCATTTTATAGTTAAATGGCCCTGGGATTAAAAATGGCAGTTTTAATGGGTTTCAAATGGGGACATTTTTGTCCTTAAGATCCCAAGCGTAATTATTTTGTGTACTTAGTGTAAAATACATTTATTAAAGGAATTGGGGGTGAAATAGTAAAATTCCATAAAATTACACACTTGTGCCAAAATTTATGCAGTTGGCATTAACATAAAGCAAAATTATGAAAAGCAAAAAAAAAAAAAAAAAAAAAGAAAGACAAAAATGTCTATTAAGGACACACAAGGGTTAAGATTTTTCTAAAGACAAAACTTAAAAATTTGAATTCCTGAAAAGAATGTTTTCCAAAATCATCATAAAGGTATGATAACCTCCAACTTCACAAAGGTAAGATGTTTAATGAATTTAGTGAGTTGATTTAAATATTAGCATTACAACACAGACTGCCCCATCTTGAGACAGGCTTGTTAAAAACTATAATTTAAAATACACAGCACATGAAACAACACGTCGCTGAGTGCTGAACTCCCATCAAGCCAGACGCAATGAAAATAGTGTGCATGCTTATTATGATTACTATGGCAGTCTGCAGCCAATCACCTCCATACAATCAGATAACAATAAAGCTTTTCAGCCCACAATAAACCCAAAGACTTACGTGCTTTTGAAGATGGTCCTGTTCTCCCGGTGTTTGCTGAACATTTTGGGCAGCAACTTCAGGGTGACTTTGGCTGCTTTTGCCTTCCTGATCATCCACATGCGCTTAAATAAGAAAAAAAAAAAAAAGTGAGTTCCCTTTTGAAGTGGAACTTTGATCCCACTTCTTGGTGTTGAGACTATGGGGAACGGCCTCAGCGTGACCGGTGTCTGAAGCATGTGTGTAAAATGGTGCAATGCCAGTTCTCGTTTGGGATCAGAGTCAAGAGTTTGTTCAGGCCTCGCATCTGCTGTGGCAGGACAAGCTTGGTAAAGGAAAGTCTGAGTCTTTGGTAGGCTGCTCTCTAAGAGCCTCTCAGGTAATACTTGAGATGCATACCAGAGCCGAGGCTAAGTTGAGTATACGCCCTTAGAGCTCTGCTCTTGGGGCTCTAGGCTAAGGCCTGTCCCGCAAACACGGGAAGTAAGATTAGCCCTGACTTCCCTTTTTAGAGGCAAGTATTATATGGAGCACAGACGCTTTTCCCTAGTGCTGGTGCACACTGGCTTTAGGGAGTAGTGCCAATATGCAACTTTTGTACAAGTCACAAAGGACGTGTCCTTGGGTGTTGATGCACTCTTGACTGTGGCCTAGTTCCATAGAGTTACTTGAATGCCAAGCCCACTAGAGGTGTAATGGACACAGAAGTCACGGTTCGGTATGTACCTCAGTTTTGGGGTCACGGTTCGGTAGGATTTTGGTACAATAGGAAAAATGACATACTTTAGTTTAGGGTCCAATTCTCACTATTAACACTATTAACTATGAATTTTGCCTCAATAAAACCCTAATTACTGCTTATTAATTGTTAGTAAAGGTAATTAAGTTTAGGATTAACAATCATCGGCTCGATCTAGTTGATCCTCGAAATGAAAGTGAAACCAGCTCTTCCTCTGAGGTAATTCAATTTAGAATTATTCCTCATCGCATCTCAAAACGATGAAAAGTACATGAAACAGACTAAACTTGATGCGTTTGTCCAAGCTGACGCGGACGTTCACTCTGTTGCATGTATTTCCTCAGAATTGCGTCTGAATAGCACTCCCGCTCCGTGGGCATGGCTGAATTAGTGGATAATCAGCTGAGCCGCGAACTACTGACATGTCTCTCTTTTCAAAAAGATTACATAAACAGAGAATATTTGTTTTTGACTAACGTGATTTAAAACCTGACATTTCAGCGTTTCTTTAGACATACGTCTCATTTTTGTGTCATTAGTATTCACTAAGTTACAGTTCATTTTCTGAGGGAGTATCAGATTGGACTTCAGAGGGAGATGACAGATCACGCATCATGTTAGTTTTCTTCATTTTGCAAAAAGCACAACATTCTGTTTTTACTCTGAGTGTACACAAATAAAAGAAGACACTTCACAGATTAGAATGGTATATAACACTTAATTGATATGTCCAAAATTGACTAGTATTTTTAGTCTCTTTTACACTAGTAAGAAATTTACCGCCGATACCGCAGACTCCAGTGTTAAGGGATGTAGAATATGGTCATGCAGAATAAGGTATTAATATCTGCTTTATAAGTACTAATAAACAGCCAATATCTTAGTAATATGCATGCTAATAAGCAACTAGTTAATAGTGTGAATTTGACCCTAAACTAAAGTGTTACCGGACAAAGAAACAAATGTGAGGTCTCTTTTATTTTATTTTGAACAGACAGTAGTGCAAATCACAGTTTGTTCCATTTATAGTGGCATTATTCGACTAGTTAGTACAGTACAGCCTCCTATAGTGTATTAGCACTAAGCAGTAAACAGAATGCACTCTTGCATAGCTCAAATTTTTTTGCAGGGCTGATAAAAAAACAAAAAGGTATTTGGTCACAATCAGCTACAAAAATGAAAAGCATCTCACGTTATATAAAAGTACAAAATAAACAGAATAATGAAAAATAAAACTTATGCATTAGGAGTGTTACTATTTGCTCCACTTAAAATATATTTAAGCATTCAACTCTCCTATTTTTAATTTTCAGCGTTCCACCCCGTTTCATGAATACACATACTTATACACCCCTAATTCCCACTATTCACAGTCTAGTAGGGCAGGCATCGCAGTGTTTATTGAGTTCCCCATAGCGTCAACACCAAGACGCAGCGTCGAAGTTCCACTCAGCGTGCAACCCAGTTTCCTGCGTTTCGTTGCTACGTCTCCTTCAGACAAAAGAGTTGACGATGTTTAACTCAGGCGCCATTTTATATCCACAGGCGCTCTGTGTGTTACGTCATGCCAATGAATTTGGTGTTTTTACACACATGCTTCAGACACCGGTCACGCTAAGGGCATTTCCCATTGCATCAACACCACCACACCTCCTTCCCTTTCTCAAGATTGCATAGGCAACCTGAGATGTTTTAACCCCTAGAGACCTGGTATTGATGTCTGTCTATGGTTCCACACACTAAAGAATAAATATAAATACCTCCTTCGGGTGTCGACGACTGGCAAGCAGGACGGCGTCTCTGTTGGACTGCTGTCTCAGTCGAGCGGTGTCCTCCAGAAACCTGTAATCTACAGGAGCAAACCACGCCGACACAATAACTCAACGGTAAAGCATCACATTCATTAAGCTGTTAAACCATTATGGTTTCTGTAAAGATGGCTACAGACACTCACCGCTGAGCAGGGTGATTTCATTAAATTCAGCGAGAGGGACAAACGCTGTCTTGTCCCGAACACCACAGCATCCCGACACCATCTTGTGCTGCTTCACACAAGCCAAACTACACAGAACAGAACACAAAACCACTTATGAAACAAACAAAACAAAATACTTTATTTCATCTTATGAACAGCAATGTGGGCAGCTGAAGTATAGTTTGGGCTCTAAAGGGGACAGCTGACATTTTTTATTGTTATAAATGTTGGAGAAACTTGTAATGTTATTATTTTTCATAGTGTGCGTGTGTGTGTGTGTGTGTGTCTCACCTGCAGGTGTGTTTCATGCAGCTGGGGCATCTGTATTTGGCTTCTTCAGTCTCACAAACATCACAACTAAAGAAGACACAAACACATGAGGATTTTATCCTTTAAGATTGCTCGTTAATTAATTTTGTTGATATTTAAATTAGCGATCAATCAATATGGGTTCTAAATGTCATTATCAATCGAAAAGAGGCTGAAAGACGATCGATCTATGAATGCTGACATATGCAATACAATAATGTGGCTTATGTAATTTAAATGAAAACACGTAGTTTTATTTTAAGTAAAACTAAGGTTAATTTTCGTACATTGCTGATATTATGTCTAACAGATGTTTTAGCTGAATTTAACGCAACACGAGTAAACATACAAGCAGAAATACTACACAGATGTAAACAGTCAAACACAATCACTATGATTTCAGCCTAAATTGTGCGTATTTACACTGTTTACACTGAAGTAACTGACCTGGACAAAGCCATCTTGCGCTTAACTCCTCTCCGGTCATCATCTGCTTCATTATTGTTGTCCATGACAGGTAACATATTCACCACATCAACACAGTTTTCAGATGGATTCATGTGATTCTCTCTAACCAAAACACTAACCATGTGCTGCGTACTCCTTACACGCGTCTGCCGTATTCTGCGCTGTCTTTACGACAGTTTATGACAGTCGAAGCATAGAGCTGAAAGCACAACTCTAACATATTACACAGATCGAATCGATATTATATCAACATTTTAGTACCTCATACAAGCTCATTTTAAAGTGTTTCACAGGAAATATCCATGTAATATTGAGTTTTGTTATGTAACCATGGCTTTTCCAATCTGAATAGTGATTAAAGGCTGTATTACAGAGAAAGACAATAAAGATGAAATATATATCTAGTTCTCTCTCTATGCCAACCCTCTTTCAATAATATTATTAAAGTAATAAACTAATAATAATATCTATCTATCTATCTATCTATATTATAAAAGTAGGTAATATATTTAGATGGACACCATGAGAAAAAGGGCAATTTAATTAATAGAAGTAACAACAACAACAAAACTCATGACAACATTGTGATTAAATCATACATTTTATTTAATGTCAAAATATTAAATATTTACATTTTTCGTCTATGTTTTTTTTTTCTGTGGGCACATTTAGTGACAGTTTTGATACTGTAATCATAAGTTAACAGGTGTTACACTTCCTGTGTGTGATCACGTGATCTGAATCTGGCCAATCGCAGCTGCCAGAACACAACATATACTCCTTATTTGTGTTTATATACAAATACAAATTTGACATAAATAAGATTTCGAACTAAATGGCAGGTGACCAGATAGTAGATCTCTGAGAGATATCATAATTTATTGGAGTACAGTATTTTTGGAGAAATAAAAAGATAACATAAATAAACAAACATATAATGTCCAAATATACATAAGAGGAAAATAAAAAATAAAAAATGACTAACTCATTGCTAACGCTGAATACTGCAGCACCTCGGAGAAGTTGCCGACCCTGACCGTGTCCTAACCTGACGCGACACAACAACACGCGACAAAAGGCGTGTCTTTTCAGCCTCTCAGTATATTTTTAATAATGTTAAAATGGTGTAATATTTCAGAATTTGATTATGTACTTTTTTTATTTGGTTGTGAGCGCAGTGCGCTTGCAGAGAAACTCCGCCCACACACTCTTCTGATTAGCTGTAATTTTGGATTGATTTGGTTGCGAGTGCAGTGCGCTTGCAGAGAAACTCCGCCCACACACTCTTCTGATTGGCTGTGATTTTTTATTGATTTGGTTGCGAGTGCAGTGCACTTGACGAGAGACTCCGCCCACACACTCTTCTGATTGGCTGTGATTTTTTATTGATTCTGTGGTGTCTCTTAGTCACGTTGCTGGAATTTTATTGCATCGCGTCTGGTTAGGACATTAGAGACGTCACGAATATAAGATTTTGTTTTTGTAAAGCATGTAAATTCACATTTTTAGCACCTGGGAACATTTAAAATGGTTTCAAATAACTATTCTCCAACAAAAATTTCCATCAAGTATCCTCGTTATTGTTTTCATCAGGCTGACACTCGCGGCGTCTCTTTAAGGGTCATGAGCGACGTTCTCCTTAACGTATAAAGTATATTAAGCCAATGTATAACATAACTTATCAACACACTGTTCATATAAATTAGGTTTGTTCTGATCGAAATGACCAAACGCAAAAGTACAACAGAAGAAGCCAGCACAAACAAACACCTTATGACCAGAAACATAATGTACGCAAATACACAGATACGAATGATTGATCGATGTACATACATCACATGGGCGCTCAAAGTGATTCCTTCAAATGTCAACTGTCTAGCGATGTTTCCATCTACCTATTTTCATGCACATTTTGGGATATCGCATAAAAAAAACATTGAATGGAAATGCGAATAAATTCATAAAAAATGTTTGCACTCACTTGAGACAGACACATTTTTTATCTGATAGTAAGACATGCACAAACTAAACTACAATAGAAACACATTTACCGAATAAATCACTCAAAAACTGACGTAATTTTGCCTCAGTAGAGGCTGTGATTGGATAACTGGACTAACCAGCGGACCAAAGCGTGACACTGCATCGCTAATGTTGGTTTTCCCAGGAAGTGAGGATTTTGTTGTCTTGAACACAAGGAATGGAAACAGCGATTTATTTGCAAACGTTTCATGCCATATTCCAATTTTGCGCACAAGTTAAATTTGCAACTTTGGATGGAAATATAGCTACTGAAATATCGCATAAAATGATTGCGAACAAAAAAGTTTCCATCCCATGTGTTCAAGAAAACAAAATCGTAACTTCCTGGGAAACTGGCGCAAAGTATCAGTAATAAAATAATAAAAATTCACAGTAAATGTATTTCCATCATAGTTTATGTGCATGTTTTCTTATCAAAGAAAAAAATTATCTGTCTCAACTGAGCTTAAATTTTTTAGTAACACTTTACAATAAGGTCTCATTTGTGAACATTAGTTAATGCATTATTTCCATCCAGATTTTTTAATATCCCAAAATTTGCATGAGAATATGTGGATGGAATCATAACTAGTGTTCTTTAACGTTAACTAACTTGCTCAGCAAGATTGTCTCATCAAAATGTTTTCGTTAAGACCGGTCATCATTCTTTAAAGTAAGTTACATAAATCCGTAGACTGGTCTAATTTGAATCCAGACGATGATGCACAAAATCGAGATTGCATTCGAGTACTTGCATAGAGTTTGTTTCGGGCTTGATGCACCTGAACACGAGCACCTGTGTGTGAAGGAGGTAGAGCACCGTCTAAAGAGTCCAGGTCGGCCTTTTCATAGTCTGTTAACAAGAACAACCTTGTTTGACACTAGCAATGATTTGAGAGCGAACGCACAATCCACAAGGATTGTTTGCCTGCAAACAGCACCCGAGACTGAACCACAACAGATAAAACACAACAGCAGTCTCTCGATGAACGTGGATGAACCGATGTCTCGGGCTCGAGAAGCGTTTGTTCTTCGCTGCAGTCGCTCAGTTCACCGATGGATCTATTCGGAGACGAAGTCCTTCAGTGATTTCACAGGAAGCAAACAGGACCCACTTCCAAGTGCCGCTGGTCTCCTGGATGTGAGGAATGGAGACCTTGAATGTCCACGATGGGAAGCTGCTGAGTGTCCTGCGTTTGAAACCGGAATCGAGACTGATGCCAGCCGCCGTCACGGATCTGCTGGGAGAAACGGGCAAACGTCAAGATTGGCATGTTAAATAAATAAATCACACTGGATCAAAATTGCATTGTTGAGAGAGAAAAAAACACAGCTAAGTCGCATGTACATAATTTGGTAACACTTCACAATAGGGATGAAACGGTTACCAGTTTGACGATAAACCACAATAAAAATGAGTATTAATGTTTCATATTTTAATTGGAAGGTAGAGTGATCATTGCAAATCCATTTGTTCTTCATGTCAGAAGTAGCTTGAGCACTTGAAGTATGTCAGAAATAGAATACGGCATCAGTTTACTGTAGGGAATTTGTTATGTCGCATCCAGTGTAGACAGCATCACTGATTATAATGGGTTCTATCTGCTTTTGCCGCGTCGTGTCTGCTTTAGACAAGGTGCAAGAGGGAACCGACTGTCTTCAGAAAAGTTTCCATGGTATTTCCTTTTCATTTTCTCTCTGTTTAATCCCTAATAAAGCAGTGTTTATATGCACAGCGCTGCTTTGTTTACAGAGGTAACCAGGGTAGCCGCTGTATTTATGCTGTTCCTACTGTCAGAGAGCGGATTTACATTTTCATTCAGCCCGTCTGGCATTTTTTTTTCAGACCAATGCAAAAATCTGACTGAAGTTTTGTTTTATCCAGTAGATGGAAAATCTCAACACTTCGGATAATAAGGAAGCCTATGTGGAATTGTTTATGGAGCAGAAAAAATACCTATAATTTATCATCATAAAAATGATTTAACCCTCTGGTGCTCTTTGGTCAAAATGTTATGTTTTGTTTTTTAGAATTTTTTACTTCACTCGGAATGGTACATTGGAAATGACTGGGAAGCGAATCTTATCTAGTGGAAGCGTTTGGTACTGCGCCCAAACAACATCTGACTGAAAGCTAATTTTTTGAGATATCAACCTCAAATTTGGAATACAACTTGGTTAGATGTATGGCATTGATTTTCACACAGTTTTAGAGTAAAACATGTTTTGGAAAATATATTTCATATAAAAATTGAAAATAGTATTTTGTGCATTTTTTTTGTGCAAAAATAAGTGTAAAATTCGATAACTTTAAGTTCACTTTTTTTAACTTTTTCACTTCAGCAATAATTTCCCAGTGTTGTCTTTAAAAAGAGACCAAACTGAAGTCTGTGCTCCAGAGCTTTCAAGATTTATGATTTATGTTTAAGTTGGAAATTTTATTTTCAGGTCTATGCACAAAAAGGGCCACCAGAGGGTTAAATGGTGAAACATGAGGTTTAAACAAAATCTTTTCAAAACGATTCGATTGCACCCTATTGCGTCATTTTCCGTGTTGAAATTTTCCCCACAAAAAAACTATTTTTTCGAACTCCTCCCAGGCGGTTCGTCCAAATTTCATGAAAATTGAATCAGATCATCTTCAGATCATGGTGGCAAAAAGTCATCAAAAGCTTTTTGATGAACTTAACCATTCTCGAAAAACGCTCAAACGAATTTGACAAAGAGCTCGCCAAACTGGACACGAGGCCATATCTCTGCAACGCTTTAGCGTATTCAGACCAAATTCAGACCAAATGTGATACTGAAATGGCAATAACTCGTGAATAGATTAGCCTATTGTAATGAAGCTGGAAGATTCCTTGGGTCATGCTGAGAACATAGATACCAATTTTGCCATAGTCGGACGAACTTCCTGTCTGCCATTTTGTTTTTCTTTAAAACCTACTTTTTTAACTCCTCTTAGACCGTCTGTCTGATTTTCACCAAAATTGAATCGTATCATCTTCAGACCATGCCGGCAAAAAGTTTATGGATTTTGTGTTGATAGACTGAATTGCTTTCGTATACCGCAGCAACAAATTTGAGGCATGATGCCAAAACAACTCTTGAGGCTTTATCTCTGCAATGCTTTGGCATATTGACACCAAACTTAGCATGTGTCATTGTCACCTCACAACATCAATTTGGTCACAGCGCCACCTATTGGTCAAAAGTGATAAACCATTAAATCATTATTATTGACTGTATTTATTATTTTTCAGCTATTTTGCCTAAAATGATCTGAATAGGTCTTAAATTGCTCAATGTTGCAGTTGGTCTGATGCTCCCAGACATGCTGACTTATCATGGCTTCTCTATGCTTGGCTCCTTAATGGCTGCTTGCAGCTATATTTTAATGTGTTGTTTGTTGCTTTTCGATATAAAACTCGATATAAAAGAGATTTCATTGTCTGTATCAGTACTTTTTGAACACTTCCAACACATTTTAACAATACCGTGATAATACTGATTCGAAACAAAAGATTTGTAAAGCTTCGAAGCTTCATGAAGCAGTGTTTTGAAATCGCCCATCTCTAGATATTGTGGAATAAAGTTGCTATTTTGCTATTTTTGGCGCACAAAAAGTATTCTCGTTGCTTTGTAATATTATGGTTGAACCACTGTAGTCACATGAACTGTTTTAAATATGTCTTTAGTAGCTTTCTGGGCACTGAAAAAGGGAGTGTTATTGCTGGCGATGCAGACCTCACTGAGCCATCAGATTTCATCAAAAATATCTTAATTTGTGTCCCGAAGATTCTTACAGGTGACAATGGTGATTAGTTTGATTAGTTTGATATGCAATTTTCATACTGTTTCATCTCTTTAGCTTTGAATTACCAGAACTACTAAACCACACTAAACCCAGTCCTGATTCACATTAGTACTGATCTTTAATCCAGATTCACATCACCTCACAGTTGTCCAAAACCACTTGAGGACTCAGAGGTGAGTCTTCCTCGAACACCTGACCGTTCCAACCCCGGAAACGCAAGGCCCGCGGCGTCTCCGTGGCAGATGTTGCCGGGTCGTTGAAGCAGTGGAGTGAAACGGTCTGAGTGACTGTGACGCTCAGCAAGTGTAAGAACTTCATCTGGACTTTTCCGACATCAAATGCAGTCTGTGAAGACGAGAGTCAAACAGCGTCACATCGGAAACTTCAATCATTTCACACACAAGCTTCTTAGTGTTTAGGTAATCAACATTTCTGCGTTTTGGCAACTGTATGTTTATAGTTTAAGCTGACAAATGATCCGGCTTACAGGAAATCAGCTTTAAATTAAAATCAGATTGGCCTTTCAGAGGAAATACGATATTGAGTTACATCAAACGTGTTTAGAAAACTCTGCTTGATTTTGTCCGTAATTGTATGAAGAGGAAAAAAAACAAACACTCTTGCACAGTCATGTTCAGATTCGCTGCAGAAATGTCATATATCTGGACTTAATTTTAACTTTGAGCTTTAGCAGTAAAACCTAACTAAAGCTTCATGGAAATAATGTCATTAAATGGCAGGAATTAAAGTGTGAGATTCAAATAAATGCATTTGAATTGATTCTTATCAGTATCATATCATATTTTAGTATCGTATCATATTTTCATATATATGGCAGTACCTTATCAGTGGTGATGGGGTTCAAGCAGGTCTGTCCACCTGCGGTGAAGTTACAGAACACCTGGATGGCGTCAGATGTGCAGCCCAGATTCGGATCGATCCAGAACAGTCCTGATCAACACAGACACACCAAAACACTCAATCAATGAGCTGTGGAAATTCATCAGTGGATGATTTAAAGGGTTAGTTCACCCAAAAATGAAATTTCTGTCATTAATTACTCACCCTCATGTCGTTCCACACCTGTAAGACCTTCATTCATCTTCGGAACACAAATTAAGATATTTTTGATTAAATCCGATGGCTCAGTGAGGCCTGCATCGCCAGCAATAACACTCCCTTTTTCAATGCCCAGAAAGCTACTAAAGACATATTTAACAGTTCATGTGACTACAGTGGTTCAACCTTAATATTACAAAGTGACGAGAATACTTTTTGTGCGCCAAAAATAACAAAATAGCAACTTTATTCCACAATATCTAGTGATGGGCGATTTCAAAACACTGCTTCATGAAGCTTCGAAGCTTTACGAATCTTTTGTTTCGAATCAGTGGTTCAGAGCGCCAAAATCCAACGATTTCAGTAAATGAGGCTTCGTTACGTGTTTTGAAACTTCAATAGTTTACGTGACTTTAGCAGTTTGATACACGCTCCAAACCACTGATTCGAAACAAATGATTCGTAAAGCTTTGAAGCTTCATGAAGCAGTGTTTTGAAATCTCCCATCACTAGATATTGTGGAATAAAGTGTTTATATTGTTATTTTTGGTGCACAAAAAGTATTTTCGTCGCTTTATAACATTAAAGTTGAACCACTGTAGTCACATGAACTGTTTTAAATATGTATTTAGTAGCTTTCTGGGCACTGAAAAAGGGAGTGTTATTGCTGGCGATGCAGACCTCACTGAGCCATCGGATTTCATCAAAAATATCTTAATTTGTGTTCTGAAGATGAACGAAGGTCTTACGGGTGTGGAACGACATGAGGGTGAGTGATTAATGACAGAAATTTTATTTTTGGGTGAACTAACCCTTTAATGAAGTTGTTCCACAAAATGACTTAAAAGTATTTAAATTAGTACATAATTTTTAATACACAACTGGTCAAATGTTTGGAATAATTACGATTTTTCAATGTTGAAAGAGTCTCTTCTGCTCATCAAGGCTGTGTTTATTTGATCAAAAATACAGTAAAAATTGTGAAATATTTTTACAATTTATAATAGCTGTTTTCTATGTGAATATATATTAAAGTGTAATTTATTCCAAAGCTGAATTTTCAGCATCATTACTCCAGTCTTCAGTGTCACATGATCCTTCAGAAATCATGGTGAGCAGAATATATTTATTCTGTGTTGGACAACAGGAGGCCTTCGAGTCAAAAGCGTTGAGGTTGGTGTGAACAGATGCGTTGGATCTCACCGTCGCTGATCTCGCGCTGGCAGTCCAGCAGGTCTCTGCAGAAGCGGGCAGGGTTTTCTTGAGTGCCCAGCGGTGTTTTCATGCTGTGGATGACGCCGCTCAGATACTGCAGCGTTCGCAAGATCTCTGTGTTCTGCTCAGACAGAGACGAGTCTGTGTTCTGGTAACTCTGAGGACAAGAACAGAGGAATCAGAGTGGTTTAGTTTTTCTAGGTTAGTGCACATTAGTCAAAGCAGTCTCAAGGTCTTCACCTCCAGCTGCAGATATTCTCTGGACTCCATCAGGGCTTGAGCGTCCATACCGATACGTCTCTGTGGAACGACAAAACCAGGAGTATCACACAGAAGACAAACAAACAACCTCAAAGAAACTTCTTTTCTATTCCAGCAGTTTGTGTCCTACAAAAGACTACAAAGATCAGATGACAGTGTAGTTTAAACAGTAGGCGCTGGCAACACCAAGGTCATGGGTTCGATTCCCAGAGAGCTTTCCAAGAGCTACTCTGCTCTGATTGGTCAGACGGCCCTGTCTGTTGTGATTGGTTATTATCATATCTGAATCTAGAACTAAACTCTTACAGTCTCAGTGTTTGAGGGCGGGGCAAACAGACGCTGTTCATCCAATGAAGACCACAGACTGGCATTATGCAAATTAAGTAATTTTGCTTCTCAAGTAAATGTATCTGTATAAGAATTACTGAGGAAGAACATATTTGATTTTAAATCTTTAGATAAAAGTGTCTGACAAATGCATAAAAGGAAATAATAATGCATGTAAACTAGAGCACAGTCACATGATGGGTTTGTGTCTTACCGATGGGCCGGGCGAACCTGGAGGTCCCTGTCAAAAACCACAGAATATTAGTCTCACAATCCCCTTAGATTACATAAACATACTTATAACATTCATATCTTATGATAGACTAACCCTAATCCATGTCTACAGCCTAATTATGATACTAGGGTTCATGCAAGAACAAAAGCAATAATGAAAGTCAAATATTCTTATGAATACACAATCATGAGGTTTTGTCATGTGATCATGTGTAATGTACCTGTGGCCCTGGACTGCCCTGTGGCCCCTGAGGCCCCTGTACAAAGAGAACATTGACATTCACTCATTTATCCAAAACAACTTACAACATTAAACTACACTGCTGTTTTGGAGATAAGCTTGTTTGATACAGATGAAAATGAAAGTAGATTATTGTCATATTGTGAGTCCATAGCCTCTTTCTTACGTGTAATAAATCAAACAGTATCATATTATGACTTGATATGTCATGATAAATGTGCAAATATTATATGTATGAGTAAATGAATGATCCTAAAGCAGCAGCACTGGCTCCAGCTTCAGCTGATCTGCTGTGATGGAGCGCTGGCGCCCTCAGAGGTCAGCGCAGGTACTGCACCCTATCAAGTGTTCTGGAGTTTATACAGACACTGAAGACTGTTACACAACTCCCTCTGAACATGCAGATATTTCATTAAAGGAACGGAAAGATCCTGATTTCTGATCTGGCAGTGCTGTGATGTATAAGAACACATCCTACCATCTCTCCACGGCTTCCTTTGGGCCCTCTGGCACCCTGAGAAACCATCCAAAACATCATTTATTGTGCAATAACCAAACAATGCCAAACTCAGTGATAAAGCACATGCATTTCATCAGACTACTTACAGCCTGTCCCACCGGACCGATCATTCCCACCGGACCTACAGGACCGGAGAAACCCTGAAACAAACACCAACACATGCATCGAGATGAGAAGATGAGAAGAGACACTGGCATTTATTTCATTTCAAGACAAAGAGACAGAAGAGACGAGACGCACCAGAACACCGGTCGGCCCCTTTGAGTCCAGGAATACCGGTGAACCCCAAGTCTCCGTTCGGACCCTGAAACACAAAATATCCATTTATCAAATATTTTCAGATGCTAACTAAAATGAATACTATTAAAACATTTCATTGAAATACGTCTGAAATGTTGCCTTGGCAATAAAATCTATCTATCTATTTATCCATCCATCCGTCATCCATCCGTCATCCATCCATCCACCCATCCATCCTTCATTCGTCCATCCATCCACCCACCCACCCACCCACCCATGCATTTATCCATCCATCTATCCATCATCCGTCCATCCATCTGTCCATCCAATCAATCAATCCATCCATCCACCCACCCATTCATCCATCCATCCATCCATCTAACCATCCATCCGTCCGTCCGTCTGTCCGTCCGTCTGTCCGTCCATCCGTCCGACCGTCTATCCGTCCATCCTCATCCATCCATCCATCAATCATCCATCCATCCGTCCGTCCGTCCGTCTGTCCGTCCGTCCGTCTATCCGTCCATCCTCATCCATCCATCCATCATCCATCCATCCGTCCGTCCATCTGTCCGTCCATCCATCCAATCACTCACTCACTCACTCAATCAATCAATCAATCAATCCATCAATCCATCCATCCATCCATCCATCCATCCTCCATCCATCCATCTAACCATCCATCCATCCATCATCCGTCTGTCCGTCCTTCCATCTGTCCATCCGTCTATCCGTCTGTCTGTCCATCCATCCATCTATTTATCCATCCATACATCCGTCTACCATCCTTCCATCCATCCACCCACCCACCCACCCATCCATACATCCGTCCACCATCCTTCCATCTATCCATCCATCCGTCTATCAGTCCGTCCATTCATCCATCCATCCACCCACCCATCCATCCATCCATCCATACATCCGTCCACCATCCTTCCATCCATCCATCCATCCATCCATCCATCCACCAATCAATCCATCCATTCATCCATACACCCACCCACCCATCCATCCATCCGTCCGTCCGTCCGTCCGTCCACCATCCATCCATCCATCCATCCATCCATCCATCCATCCACCCACCCATCCATCCACCCACCCACCATCCTTCCTTCCTTCCTTCCTTCCATCCACCCACCCACCCACCCATCCATCCATCCATCCATCCGTCCACCATCCATCCATCCATCCATCCACCAATCAATCCATCCACCCCCCCCCCCCATATATATGTATATATATTTCACATATTTGAATTGCAGTTCATCAGATTTAACAGTTCTTGTACAAATCTTGTCTTGAACAATCTCATCAGTTGCATGTTTGAACTGTTTTTCTGTATGTATTGAGTGACACTTGTCATCTGGGTTACTCTCCACCCATCCTAACTCATCTCCACTAGTCAAGCGCTGGTGTGTCTGCAGTTTAATGGAGTTAACCGAAAACTAACCTTGGGTCCCGGAAAACCTTGGAGTCCCAGCATGCCGACATCTCCCACCTCACCCTGTGGGAAACAACACACATCAGCATGACTGACAGTCGCTCAGAGCAGCCAATCAGAAAAGTGGGTCACGATCCAGACTGTAACAACTTCCTGTTCCTACGCTTTCCCTAGACTCACTGCAGCCTGTTTATTCTGGACAGATCCTGTCATTTGTCTGTCTGGATTTCTGACATGATTCTGAATTATGGCCGTCTTCAAGAGAACATAATTATATGTCAACATCCACAATCCCTTGACGCATTCATTCACACAGGGCCTGTAAGGCGATATTCCCCCTCCGAAGGCTTGGAATTCCAGCTCGCTTTCAGGCTTTATTGTCTTTTCCAGAGTTATGTAAGACAGCAGAGCAGCTCGTTTGTCCATTGTTTACCCAGCGATCCAGTAACGATCACTCAACACACCCTTACATAAGAACCCCAGTAATAACCTGGATTTGACATACAGCATGTTATTTTTATGCTATTTACACCAAAAAACATGGTAATACCATAGTACCTTTCAGTGAGTGTGGCCTAAGGGTATGTATACATAACAACAATGTACTAAAAACTGAAAAGTTTTTTTTGTGTGTTTTTTGCATACAGACGACACGATCGGCATTCACACAGAAAATGACTAAAATCGCTGTATTCTGCTGCCAGGCCAGTAGATGGCGATGTCACTTTGTAAAGAAACACTATGCGCTTATAGACTGAACACATAATATACATGCACATGATGTCACAGTTTTCACAAATTTACATTTTTGTAGTTTACACAGAGGCAATAACGGTATCGGTTTCAAAAACAAGCACTTTGAATGAGCACGTTTTAAATGGCCCCTTAATCGAGGTGATGTCAAACAGAGAGGCTGATGGGAGTTTGAGTATTCACACAAACGAAACACAAAGACACTCACTGGTTGTCCTTTGGCACCTCGCTCTCCCTTCATGCCCTGGTCTCCCGTCGCCCCTTCAATGCCTTTCACACCCGCAGGTCCTCTGTCGCCCGGTAAACCTGTCTCGCCCTGCAGATGCACAGAGGTCAAAGGTCAAAGGCTGTCAAAGCACTTAGTATCATTGCATCCTGGGATCTAGTCTTTCACCCAATGTTTGCTGCACATTTTGGTCAACATAGTACATTATCAATGTAAAACTAAGAAGAAACAAAAGGAAGAATTGAGTGTTTTTGACCTTTAACCCCGCTGGCCCTTTCTCTCCGACCACACCTGGAAGTCCGAGCTCACCCCGTGGGCCAGGAAGTCCCGCCCGGCCCTCTAGACCGGTATCACCACGGTGACCCTGCAAACACACATCAATCAAAGTGACAGCCAATCAGAGCTCAGTATAGTGTGCAGAAACAAAATATCATCAAATCTGCATAAAAATTCAGTCCAAAATATATAAGCTCCAATCAGATCACCTCCCACCCTTAAAGGGATCATGAATTGAGAAGTCAACTTTTCCTTGAGCTTTTTATATATAAGAGGTCATCATACTGTAAGAATATCCTCTAAGTTTCAGAACTGAAAGCTTCCTTGTTAGTCCAATAAAAGCTTTTATTGACACCAGACCCAGTGAACGATTCATCCTGGAATGTGTCTATAGATAGGTGAAACTCCGCCTCCACAGAAGAAATCAACGCCTACTTCATCATTGCAGCGTTAGCCCCGCCCACCGGTGTGTTAGTGAGATGAGGAGGAGAGAAGAGCGATACAGAACTAAAATAACATTACCTTTCAAAGGATCCTAATGCTAGGAATATGGTTATTTATTTTCAACAATGCGAATGTCTCAGTTGAGCTTTATTTATTTGTATTCTAAACATTTCACTGTGGATTCTTTGGTAAATCAATCGCATTTCGGCACAGGCTTTACAAACAGACTTTTATGATATGGACTCGACAGTAATGCAACAACATGTCAGTAACTGTGTTAATTCTAATGCCTGATCTGATATTAATGATTCATGTACAGTCAGATGATCTTTGTGTGTCAGTAAATCAAACCAGTGACTAAATGCTCAACTTCACATTGTTTCTCTTAGTAGAATGAAAATAATCTGTTATTTAAATAGTGATTAAATTATATATAGAAAGTGATCAAAGAACGCTTCCTTTACAATCGCTGGAGCTGTCAATCAAACAGTGTGAGTTTATCAGTGACTGAGTTCTGGACTGAATCCAGAATGAATCTCTTAGTTACATCGTGTTTACACTGTTAGTTATGATGAAAGCATTCGTTAGTGTGCAGAAATTGAGTTGCAATGATGTGGGCGTTCACACTGAAGACTCACAGCAGACACGCCCCTTCAAACAGAGTGTTCAAATGAGAGCTTAAAATCAGGGTAGGAAAAATGCCTTTTATTTCTAAATTATGACAATTTTTGATGTAAAAAGCATACTAACATTATAAGTGCACCCCAGGAGACATTATAAAACAATAAAACAATGCAGTTCATGACCCCTTTATGTTTTTGCAACTGTAAACTTCTCACATGCATCATCTCATCTTTAATGTGCTGAAACACAGACAAGGATTTCATTGTGGAAAAAGAGCAGGAAAGAAAATGAGATGATGGAGGACAGCGCTGGATCTGGGATTCATCTGCATGATCTTATAACTGTAATGTTAAACACAATGACGTACGGCTTTAATCGACTGATAATTACAGGAAGAAACAGAGAATGACACTATAAAAATACACTATAAACACCAAGGCAACATTTCTAATTTTCATTCAGTTTGAGTTGAAGAACTAAAAATTACTAAAACTAAAACTGATTTTTAAATAATAAAAAATATACAGATATATTAAAAAAACAAACTTTTTCTATTTAATTTAAAATTCTTATTTTATTTCTAAATGTTGAAAGTACTTAAAACTGAAATAAAATAAAGAATATATATAAATATTAGAACAAATAAATAAAAATGACAAAACACACACAAAAAATTCCTAAATCTCTAACTAAAATTAAAATAAAAACAGAAAATATAAATATAAAAATTAACTACATAATAGTAAATTAATGATAATAAAACACCAATTTAATAAAACAACAAATTTATCTTTCTCATGATCCTACAAACCTTGTGCTTTAAAGTTATCTGATTTAAAATGATTGAAAGTATTGGAATTCATTATTTCTTTTAATCTATGTGTTGGAGCAGATAAAGCATCATCACTCGCTCCTCCTTCATCAGTGTTTAAAAGCATCCCAGAATGCATCTGATAAAGCTGGACAAAGAAGAAGCTCAAATATGAGAGCGTTTTCATTTATGTCACACATTTTGATCACTACATCATTCAACTTGTGAGTTTTCAACACAATACTATTAACCTCACATGTGCAAAACAGTCAGAATACAGTGTTCAAACTCTCATTATAATTACATAACTCATTTGGCTTTTGGTTACGTAACACACACACACACACACAGCTGAATGTCACCCAAAAGCGTCTCTAATGTACAGCGTTTACACACAGCTGCGCAGTATAGAAAATAAGTGCTTATAATTGAAAGAAACACTTGGATCAGCAAAACATCTGGCCGACCTGCAAACACTGGCCAGCAGAAAAACCACAAACACCTCAGAAATGAGTTACATAACAGCATTCATTCATCAGACGGGCCGTTAGTACAGAAATAAAGAGAGGAAATGAGCCAAACAGATCAATCACATGAGGAGAACGTCACTGGCTTTATGTTAAAGTCAACATCAAATCAACTGAATCAACTGAATGTCTGATTAAGAGCCTTTCATTAGTGGATGTTATTCTACAGAAACTAATATTTATCTTCACTGTCTTTCATCAAAGTGCTGTAGATACTTTCACCATCCGATCAATTCCTGATGGAGAAAATCTGTTCTAGATTCTAGAAGTGTACTCATTTCTTTCTCTTATTCAGTTTTTCACTCATAAAGTCTCATAAATGGTCGAATGGGCTGGATCATGTTGATTTTTCCCAATAAAAATACACAAAAATAACGTGAAAAACCACAGGCCTCAAAGATATGCACTGTAAAAAAAGATTTTCTGAAGTTGTACATGAAGATGATTGGAGCATGTTTTACAAGGAAAAAAAAAACTTGGGGGAAAAGAAAATACATTTTCGGGAAAAAAAAAAAAAAAAAAAAGAATTTTCAGCAATTTCTTTTCCGAAGTTGTAAATTAAGATTTTTGGAGTATGTTTTACAAGAAATACTATTACAGTTGTTCTAATTCAATTTCATATTCAATTCAATGTGTTACTTGTCATTTGGAATTATTTGTTAAATTTATTAGCAATTTCTGAGTGAAAATTGTTTCAAAGTAAATCCTACACCAAACCTTTTTCAATGTACATATAAAGTAAAACAAGCTTTAACATAATTACCTTAAAACCAACAAAAAAAGAAGTTTAAAGTTTAAAGGCCACCTATAATGCCTCTTTCACAAGATGTAATATAAGTCTCTGGTGTCTCCAGAATGTGTCTGTGAAGTTTCAGCTCAAAATACCCCACAGATCATTTATTATAGCTTGTCAAATTTGCCCCTATTTGGGTGTGAGCAAAAACACGCCGTTTTTGTGTGTCCCTTTAAATGCAAATGAGCTGCTGCTCCCGCCCCCTTTCCAGAAGAGGGCGGAGCTTTAACAGCTCAACAACAACAAAGCTGGAGAATCTCACGCAGCCAAAATGAGGATTGTCAGTAACGGTGTTCAGCCTTACATTGTTCAAACCGGAGTCGACACTGATGGAGAGACTCAGGAAGAAGTTACAACTTTTAGACGTTTCTGAATGGTTAGTGGATAAATTTATGTAGTTGCTGTGGAGTTGATTCAACTCATCCACTAGCATGTGTCGTCATGTTGATCTTTTGTGTTGAATTGACCCTCGTTTGTGAAGCAGTCCGGCGTAAAATGACGGCATGACAACAACACTCTACTACAACAACTCTTCCTCTTCTCTAAAGCAGCCCAACATGGCCCCGTGTTCTCAGGGGTGGGGTTTATGTAAATTTCAGGGTTTGTGATGTCACTAACCCGGGAAGAAGCGCGTTGTAGTCCCTACCAGCTGTTTGTTGTAGTCCTTAAACAACCATTTGCATTGTTTGTGCTCTAACAACAACATTACACATTAACTAAAGTTAAAAAAGTGAAATAATAATCAACCACCCCTTTAAAATAAGTTTAAGATACGTTTTAGTAGCACATGGAGATTGTCGCTTCAGCCAATGAAACTACTGGTGTCTATATTTATGTGTAGATGTGTGTATTGGTTATTTCACACTCACTGTTCGGCCTTTCGATCCAGGGAGACCCGGTAAACCGGGAAGACCAGGAAGCCCATCGGATCCCGGATACCCATCCGTCCCTCTAGGCCCTGGCAAACCCACTGGACCCTAAAGACGAGATGGAAATGAAAAGCATGAGAGAGTCACATGACCACAGCATCCTGCCAGAGGGGGTGGAGCCTGCAGCTGCTGTTTACACATTGTATTAAAGGCATAGTTCACCCAAAAATGAAAATTATCTCATAATTTACTCACCCTCAAGCCATCCTAGATATATATGACTTTCTTGTTTCAGTCAAACACAATCAGAGTTATATTGTAATATATCCTGACTCTTCCAAGCTTTATAATGTCAGTGAATGGGGGGCGAGATTTTGAAGCCCAAAAAAGTGCATCCATCCATCATAAAAGTAATCCATACGACTCCAGGGGGTTAATAAAGGCCTTCTGAAGAGAACCGATGGGTTTTTGTAAGAAAAATATCCATATTTAAAACTTTATAAACTATAATAACTGGCGTCCGTGTTCGTCAATACGTCATACGCCGGGTCAGAGGTCATTCTTCCGTTGGAAATCGACTCGCGTATAGCTGTTGCCAGAAGCTAGCAATTTTAGTTTATAAAGTTTTAAATATGGACATTTTTCTTTCAAAAACCCATCACTCCTCTTCAGAAGGCCTTTATTAACACCCTGGAGTCGTATGGATTACTTTTATGATGGATGGATGCACTTTTTTAGGCTTCAAAATCTCGCCCCCCATTATAAAGCTTGGAAGATCATATACACCTAGGATGGCTTGAGGGCGAGTAAATCATGGGATAATTTTCATTTTTGGGTGAAATAACCCTTTAACACTTGAAAAGACAAGCCATCATAAATGATTATTTGATACTCGCCTCAAGACCTGGTGCTCCAGCGAGGCCTCGGGATCCTTTCTTACCAGCGAGTCCCTGAAAACACACTTATTTAGTACCCTTATATAAATCTCTGTTACCCAAGAATGTTTTTTATGACTTAAAAGAAACATTTTTCCATTTCGTGATAAAGAATCTGTTATAATCTTCTCTTATTCAAGCACAAAATTCCTGATACAATGGAATTAAGCCACGCTGGGTGGCCAAAAGCACTTCTCTCAGACTGTTAATGCCGTTCATAGGCTATTATCTGAATGGGATATTTGTGACAGCGAATGAGGCTTTACAGGAGATTTACAGGATGGATTTGCAAAGAGAAACAAGCATACAAGGGAATATAAAATCCCCTGTTACACAACTATATACACACACTACAGTGGTGACCAGCCATTGACTTCTGTTGTTTTTAAATGAAACTATTTACTTATGCATACAGAAAAATCACATACTGCACACAGTATACATACTACATAGTGTAGAATTAATGCAAGTACACTTATACATACACAGACCTGAATTCCCTTCTCGCCTTTGGGTCCTGCTTCACCGGGTAGCCCAGGAGATCCCTGGACAATAATGAAAATATCATTATTATATCACTCTTTAACTTCATTATGCAGTGTGATGTTACGCTGATCCACAGGCGTGTGGCCAGGGTCCAAAATTAACTACATAAAAAACTACAAAAACTGGCTTTGCTAAGTCAAATTTTCCGATAACTTAATTAGGAAAGTCATGCAACAAAAACCTCCGCTTCAGGTCGTAATGAGTCTCCTACCTAGACAGCATTTTAAGGCATCATAGCTCAGAAAGTAAAACTCAAACGTTGCGAGTTAAATCTCTAGTGCACTTCTGATGAGCAGCACTATTTCCATCATGCACTAGGTGCTGCCTATGTAGAGCACTAGAATCTGCTGCTCACTAGGGTTTGTGTCAGAGTATCACACTTACAGGAGATCCCTGTTGACCAAGGGCTCCCCGAGCACCGGTGACCCCTGTGTGACCCTAAAACACACACACACACACGTATTACTGCAGTGTTGACATAACAAATATGAATCTGAGTGTCGACTGTTTCTGATGAAAACAGGCCGCCGGAGGAATTTCCTGCAGGGGAAAGAAGCACTCGAACTGATGGAGAGCAGCTTAATCTAGATCAAGAATAACAAACAACATGGGATTCTGGTGCTTGCAAAAGTCACCGCCACTGTGCTAGGACTTGCTATTCTATTGCTGAGGTATTCTGAGTGATTTTAACATGTTGCTGTTTGGTTGCTAGGGTGTTGCTATGCACTTGTTGAGGTGTTCAGAGGGATTTTTTAACATGTTGCTGTGCGGTTGCTAGGGTGTTGCTATGTAGTTTTTCAAGTATTCTGAGGGATTTTTAACATGTTGTGTGGTTGCTAGGGAGTTGCTATGCAGTGGTTGAGGTGTTCTGAGTGACTTTTACCATGTTGCTGTGCAGTTGATAGGGTGTTATTATGAAGTTGCTGAGGTGTTCTGAGCGTTTATTTTATCATGTCACTGTGTGGTTACTAGGGTGTTGCTATGCATCTGCTGATGTGTTCTGAGAATTTTTTTTTATCATTTTGCTGTGTGGTTACTAGGTTGTTTCTATACAGTTGCTGAGGTGTTCTGAGTGTTTTAATCATGTTGCTGTGTGGTTGCTAGGGTGTTGCTATGCATCTGCTGATGTGTTCTGAGAGTTTTTTTTATCATGTTGCTGTATGGTTGCTAGGGTGTTGCTATGCATTTGCTGAGGAGTTCTGAGAGTTTTTTTATCATGTTGCTGTATGGTTGCTAGGGTGTTGCTATGCATTTGCTGAGGAGTTCTGAGAGTTTATTTTATCATGTTGCTGATGGTTGCTATGGTGTTTCTATGCATCTGCTGATGTGTTCTGAAAGGTTTTTTTATCATGTCGCTGTGTGGTTGCTAAGGTGTTGCTATATAGCTGCTGAGGTGTTTTTAATCATGTTGCTGTGTGGTTGCTAGGGTGTTGCTATGCATCTGCTGATGTGTTCTGAGAATTTTTTTCATCATTTTGCTGTGTGGTTGATAGGTTGTTTCTATACAGTTGCTTATGTGTTCTAAGTGTGTTTTTATCATGTCTCTGTGTGGTTGCTAGGGTGTTGCTATGCATCTGCTGATGTGTTCTGGGGGGTTGTTACTGTGTGGTTGCTATGGCGTTTCTGTGCATTTGCTGAGGAGTTCTGAGAGTTTTTTTTATCATGTTGCTGTATGGTTGCTAGGGTGTTGCTATGCATTTGCTGAGGAGTTCTGAGAGTTTATTTTATCATGTTGCTGATGGTTGCTAGGGTGTTTCTATGCATCTGCTGATGTGTTCTGGGGGGGTTGTTACTGTGTGGTTGCTATGGCGTTTCTATGCTGTTGCTGAGGTGTTCTGAGAGGCTCTATATGGTTTCTGGAGTTTTCTGGGTAGTTGTTAAGTGGTTTCTAAGATGTTCTGAGTAGTTTTAAGTATGCTGCTGAGTGGTTGCTCAGGTGTTCTTGGTAGTTGCTAGGGTGGTGCGAGGGTGTTTTGGGTGGTTGTTATGGTGATGATAGGCAGTTATATAAGCCATTAATAATTCCAATTTTTAAATTCCAATTTTAAATGAAATTCCAATTATTCCAGAGACCTTATTACAGGTGATCTCTCTAATCTCACACTTCAACAAAGATAAACTCAACTTGTTCTCCTTCTTAATGGTTCTTAATTCCCTTTGGGCACTACATTTAAAATAAAAAATAAGCTAGTTAGCGAACAGGAATTATTTTTTCAAAGCATGAAATTCCTCCTTACAGAGACACTAACCTGATATCCATCATCTCCTGGTTCCCCACGTTCACCTTTCTCTCCTGGAGCGCCCTGTAAACACACACACACACACACACACACGCACGCACACACTGATATGTTGTTTTATTTCTTCATTATAGAGATGTAAATATAATCGGCTCTTTTTTAGTGATTTCATTCCAGATGTTGAACAAAAACAGGAAGTTAAAGGAAATTAAGACCTACTGGTTCACCTAAGGGCCCGGGCGGTCCTGCCGTTTTACTGTCTTCTCCTGGGTAACCCTGAAAAAACAAACATTATCAGTCAAACTCAGAATCTAAAATGCATTTTCACACTATTTTTTTAAAACGTTGGCTTAACACCAATTATAGATACTTTCACAGTATGATTTACTGCTTTTTGCATAGACTACATAGAGTTTTAAGCAAATATGTAATAATTTAACCCAAAAAGGACATTTAGACTGAAATTATTGTTCAATATATCAAATTATGTTGTATAACCTTTTCTCCCTTTGGTCCCGGGGGGCCTGCTGGACCTTGCTTGCCAGTGTGACCCTATGGATAAAGAAAAAGAAAGATAAAAATAGATAATTTTCTCGTCTAATCCAAAGCAAGACTCTTTTTGAATGGTAATATACTGGCTGAGCTAATTAACTGGCAGACATTTAAGATAATCAAACAATAAACATGTCTGGTTGGTCTTCGTTTTTGGAAGTGCGCATTCCAAACAAATCCACAAAAGTAAACTTCCTGCCAGTGTGAGTATTTGTTTTTGTAAGCATTCATGAGTGCATATATTTGCATGCATGTCTTCTGAAACTGCAACTCACTTCGTAACCTTGCAGTCCTGGCTCTCCCTGAGGTCCCATAACTCCAGGTCGACCCTGCAATGTAATGAACAAAACACACTCGTACGTTAGCTCGTGTTTGGTGGCGTACTCGTCGTACCTCAACAAATAACCTGCTAAAAATAACCCAAGTGTTTCCTGTCAGCAATGTCGTCCTGAAAAACATGTTATTGGATGGTGTCTTAAAAAAATGACTCCTGCTGCTCATCCCATTATGGCTTCTTGGAAAAGCATTCGCTTATAAAAACAAGACGGTAGGTTTCCCTAACGACACTTGTTTTTATATTTCATCGATGTCGTTAAACCCCGAGGGGAACGCTGGGGCAAAATAAAACAATCCCAGACATTTTCTCTGCTTATAAAATCCGGCCTAAAACCACCAAATCAGCAGGCGCTTAACTGCATTGTACAAGAAAAGCGGATTAGACCCTAGTATCTCTAACGGCATTAGTGCAAATCCCATCAAAAAGCTTTGGGTCAATTCCAAATCCTGCTAATGTTTATACACACCTTAATTGAGCCAGTAAAAACAGCGAGTTTGAGGGTAAAACACATTTGAAAAGAGCCCAAGGAAATGATTACGCTTCTGTAACTCACTGATTCAGCTCAATTATAATTTTAATACCCAATTACTTTAACGGTAACACTTTGCAATAAGGTTTTCTTATGCATTTTTTTTATTTGTATGCTATTATTATTAGTTAATGCTTTAACTAATGTTAACAAATGAGTGACACCACTTTAACTAACAAAACACGTTACTCTGAACCAGTCTTGTCATTGTGTGGCAAAAAAGCATAAATTATTTATATAATACACCATTATCTAGGATGTGCAATCAAATACAGCAACACAATGCAGTATAATTTTAAGGTTGTGGGTTCAAACTACACAATATTCCCAAATTTCCCCTTGTTCAGTGCATCCATTTCTCTCATTCGGACTGTACTGTTTGGCTCTGCTATTGACTTCGTCACGGTGATTAGGGTAATCACGTGTTTGGGATTTGCACAGCCAATTCTCCATCTCAACATCAGAAGACTTAGAGAAAGAGGGATGCGTTAAAGGAGAAAGCACACTAACTGCGGGTCCTCTGGTTCCACGAGCACCTTTGAGTCCTCTCTCCCCAGTCTGTCCGATTTCGCCGGGCGAGCCCGTTTCTCCCAGGTGACCTGGCGGCCCTTTCTCACCCTACGAAAGAGGAAGATGAAAACATCAATGGGTCTACATTATTTACACGTGAGAACAACAAGATAAAAGCGAATGTAATGTGAAAATAGAGAGCGAGTCAAGACAAAGAAGAAGGGGTGTTAATTGTGTAATAAAAACACAATTGTTCATTGTTTGTTCATATCGGTTCACAGTGCATTAACTAATGTTAACAAATAGAACTTTAAATTCTAAAAATGTATTAGTAAATGCTGAATTTAACAATAATTATGACTAATAAATGCTGTAGAAGTATTGTTCATTGTTAGTAACTAATGCAGTTAACTAATTTTAACAAATGAAACCTTACTAAGTAATTTGTGAATCTGGAAGGAGGTCCACTTTACTTCTGACACAATACTCCAGACTGTAAACACTTCAGTCTCCCCTCTTGTGCACTTAAAATGTATGGGTTCCTCATATTGTTTTGGTGCAAGTTATACCATATAATTAACTGTGATCCAGAAATGAGGATACCTTCTTTCCTGGACGTCCACGGTTGCCCGGCAGACCCTGCTTGCCCTCGGGTCCCTGATATAGAAACATCTGCTTTAACTTCACATCATCAGGACAAATTTCAGACCATCTCATAACAGACTCGATTATCTAAAGAGCTAGATTTAATGTGAACATGTGCCACCACACACAACTAAATGACACAAAAATGCATTACGCTGTATACACTCTTCCATCACTAACCGGGAAGCCTTTTGCCCCAGCATCTCCAGGAAGTCCTGGTGGGCCGGAGTCACCGATCTCGCCCCTTTCCCCGGCTTCTCCTATTGGTCCACGGTCACCTGGCTCACCCTAAGAAGTGATAAAGTAACGGAAACATAAATTACATGAAACTTATTTCCAATAATGAGTGGGTTTAGGTCCAACGGTTTTGGGAATCATCAAAACTTTTGGCTTTTTTCATGTATTATTAATGTGCATTGTCCCTGATTAAATAAACAAAGAAAGAAATAATAAGGCGCCAAATAAAATGTATGCAAGTGCATTCTGGGTAAACCAAAGAAAAAACTCAACTTGCACAATTTGTGTACTGTCGATGCAAATACGCAGGGGAAAACGGTGTAGGATTTACTTTGAAACAATTTTCATTTAGAAATATCTATCAAAATTGCTATTCATTTATACAAACAATATGTAAATGCAGAACAAGTCATTTTGGATGTAAATGTAAGTAGAAATGAGAATCTGCAGTCTCACCTTTGGTCCGTCCTTCCCTTGATGTCCGTCCTCTCCGGGTGGCCCTGGAGGACCCTAAGACAAATGGTAACGTCAGATCAGAATTTAAATGCAGTAAAGCATCATGGGATTCATCCCACACACCAGCTGTGCTGACCCTCAATGCTGATACTGCAGCAGAAATGTGCTTATTTGCTTTTCCTAGTAGCCATTACAGACATTTTTGTTTGTATAAGCAAATCAACATATCTGATTGCAATATTACCAAGATTACGGATAAATATTATACAGTTTGAACAACATATGAGAATCTGATTTATTTCTTTTGATTTTGGGGTGAAATACGAGCTGGATAAACTCATGACAGGTTTCATGAGATTCACCCGATGTCAGAATATCCAATAACAAACACAGAGAATTGCTTGAATAACTGAGTGAATAGAGACAAAGACGTTCAGTGTGTGTGAGCGAGTGGACGGCCCGAGGGTCCGTTTTTCAGATTATTGACACCGTTTGGCTCACGTCAGTTAAAGCAGTAAAAATACACTGATGGATCACGTTCACTTGGAGTGCGAATGGAGTCGGTGTGGGGTTTGACTCACTCTGATGCCCATTTGGCCCAGTTCACCCTCTTCTCCGACAGGCCCCATTTCACCCTGGCAAAAAGACAAAGACACAGAACGCCAATAGATCTCACTTTGATACTGTTAGTATCATAATTAAAGCTTGTCAGAATAAATCATCTGATTCCATTGCATTGCAAACGGCAGCTTTTGCGTTCCACAGAAGAATGTATAATAAATAATACAGTCATTTTTGGGTGAACTATCCCTTTAAGAGTTTTGGGCTGGTCTGTCTCACCTTGAGTCCAGGTTCACCCATGGGCCCCTGCTCTCCTTCAGGTCCTGGAGGTCCCTGTGCATACACCAAAGCGAGAAAATCATGAGAATGACACGTGTGTGCTCATATATCAGACCCAAAACTCAAAAACAAAGCTCAATTAAATACCCTGCAACATAGTTCATTTACTAAAAATTATTGACTTTTCTGTAGTGTTCTGTGTGGTGTTACACATTATGTAATCTATCGAATTTAATGGTGTTATATAAATCGACACTGTACTGTATTGTCCCTTATCTAATTTGCAAATGCATATTTTACCACATAATTAGATGCTGGAGAACTCTGTTATACACTTCAATAAGTTTATTTCAGGAAATACCTCGTGACCTTGTTCTCCATCTGGTCCCGCGTCCCCTGGAGGGCCTCTGGACCCCTAAATGATCAAAACCAAACAGTTGCATTCACATAAATATGAAATTAATATGAAATCATGCACAATAACAAAAAATAAACAAACATGAATTTCCCATAACCAGTCCTGCTCGGTCTTGTTTTGGTAACATAAATCAGAATTTCGCATATCGCCCTTGGCGTTGGATGTGAAGGGGTCTTATTATTACGCCTAACTTGAAGTGAATTTCGCCATGTTTGTTCTAGTGCACATATGAGCAGCATAAGAGTCTTTGTTCATGCGTGGACATATGTACGGATAAGCGTGTGTCAGATATAAAAGAGAGGAAACATGTAGCCATTCCAGAGACACTGTTAAAAGTCTTTCATCTGCTGATTACATGTTTGGATGTAATGACACAAAACATGCTGGAAATGCCATGAGGAGGAGCTAAACAAACCCTCTGAGGCCTTCACATCATGACTTACACAAGAAAGATGCAACAACAAGCAGCAAAAACATCATATATAAATGCTGCGACAATACACAGTACATTTCAACAACAATGTGAGATACAAATGAACATCCAGTTATAGAAATATTATCGAAATATTTTAAAAAGCAAGTCAGTGATGTAACTAAAACTATTAAAAATTAATAAATAAAAATAAAATTAAATATAAATATTAGATTAAAAACTTAAATGTAAATAAACGTAAGAAATAATTAGAATTTGGCAACTAACTTAAAATGAGTTTATGCTGAAAGACTAAAATTACAATATAATTAAAGCTATATAGAAATATATATATATATATATATATATATATATATAAAAATCAGGTCAGTATTGAAACTAAAACTATTTAAAATTAAGCTGAAATAAAATATAAGAATTAGATGAAAAACTTAAATTGAAAAAAAAAAAAATTTTTTTACAATTTGGCAACTAATTTAAAATGAGTTGAAATAAAACATTACTAAAACTTAAAATAAAGTGAAAACTAAAAATATGAAAATAAAGCTAATTCAGAATATTAACAAACACTTTGATAATACATATATGATACTAAATAACAATGAACCAGCACTAAATGTGACCTAGCTGTGCCATACAGAAGTCTTTAATTATTTTCTATATAAACACACTCCTTTTTATGCGAATTAGGCTTGTTTGAGAATGCAAATTTGGGTTTGTGTTGTAATACTCACAGGTTTACCTGGAGGACCTTTTTCACCTGTGCTGCCGGGTGGACCTGCTTTACCCTGTAAAACACACACACACACACACACACCAATTACATGTGATTCATACACATGTTTAGACTTAATAAAATCAGATTATACATAATTCACTTTGAAAAACATTCGATAGAACAGAAAAATCACAAATAAGATCTCAATAATATCACTGTTTCTCCTGGACGGCAGTGAGAATAAATATACAGCAAAAGGAGATAAAAATAAAATAAAATTTAAGCTTATTTTATTTTAGCTAGATGTCAAAGCAAAATTTGAAATAAAAATTAATAAAAAAACTATATACATATTAAAAAACAATAACTAATAATGAAAATACACAACAAAATTACTAAAACTTTAATTATAATTAACTATTAAAATAAAATCTAAAATAAAAATGATATACATTTCTGATAAAAAACAATAACTAATAAAAATTGTGAAAATACACAACAAAATTACTAAAACTTTAATAATAATTAACTATTAAAATAAAATCTAAAATAAAAATGATATACATTTCTGATAAAAAACAATAACTAATAAAAATTGTGAAAATACACAACAAAATTACTAAAACTTTAATTATAATTAACTATTAAAATAAAATCTAAAATAAAAATGATATACATTTCTGATAAAAAACAATAACTAATAAAAATTGTGAAAATACACAACAAAATTACTAAAACTTTAATTATAATTAACTATTAAAATAAAATCTAAAATAAAAATGATATACATTTCTGATAAAAAACAATAACTAATAAAAATAATGAAAATACACAACAAAATTACTAAAACTTTAATTATAATTAACTATTAAAATAAAATCTAAAATAAAAATGACATACATTTCTGATAAAAAACAATAACTAATAAAAATTATGAAAATACACAACAAAATTACTAAAACTTTAATAATAATTAACTATTAAAATAAAATCTAATATAAAAATGATATACATATCTGATAAAAAAAACAATAACTAATAAAAATGACTATATATTCAATATACAATATAATAATTAATTCCCTCATTTTACTAATACAATTGTTCATACAATGTCATTTGTTCCCTCGTATTACTAAATTACTTGTACTACACACAATTACACGACAGTTTTCAACTAAAAACAAAACACTTTTATGCATTTTGCGGTTCATTTACACAACAACAGCGTTTTTGGGGCTTAAAAATGCAAGTTTTTGAAAACGGTACCGTTATCATCTCTGTGTAAACTACAAAAACATGAATTTGTGAAAACTGTAACGTCATGCACATGCGTGTTACGCGTTCAGTCTACAGACGTGTAGTGTTTATTTACAAAGTGACATCGCCATCTACTGGCCTGGCAGCAGAATACAGTGATTTTAGACGTTTTCGTGACAATGTTGTCGTCTGTATGAGAAAAACGCAAAGGAAAAACTTTTCCACTGTAATAATTTGATCCCCGTTTTTCTAAATCATGGTCATGTTGAACTAATTCATTCCCTGGTTTTGATTTAACCATGATTTAGTCAAATGAGGGAACGAATTAAAGCATGCTGATGTATTAATAAGTAATGAGAACAAATTGTTAATTTGTGACCACTATAAACTTCTTTCCCTGGTTGATTTAGTTGCAAAACATTCCTTCTTTACAGAAGTTTATGTCTGTTTCTATGATGGAAGCGTAACCATGAGCCGTAATCCAGCAGGGACCGTGAGTCCACAGTCTTTCTTCTCTTATTTTCCTCCTCTGTTTTGCTTCCCGTCTTTATCAATCATTATCAGTACAGACACCGACGCCGAGAAACAGGAATCGTTCTGGGTTTAACATCCACCTCTCTTATCAAATTATTTCTCACGGATATCTCAACAGAAACGGCTGATGCTCAGTTTCCAAGACTGCTGATACCTGCTTTAATAACACTGACATCACCACATTCATCACAAGCCACAAGTGCGCTTTCATTTTCCAGAAGTAAATCTTACTTGCACAATAAATGCTACCATATGTTCACTTCACATGCTTCATATTCAAGGAGATAAATTCACATAAATCAGATTTTAAGGCAACATGATCACATCTTACTGGCCAGATTCAAAGACAGCATTACATCCCAGGCAATCCCAGAATGCACTGCCATGAACAAAAAGTGTTACATTCAATTGTGAGTTGTGTGCTTTGAAAGGTAATGTTATTTCAAATAAATGTTTTTTTATGTGGAAACCTGAGTGAAAATGTCCTACCTACACATACAATTCTGTTCGATGGTGTAAAGTGAAGTTGATTCGGTGAAATGTTTTTCACTTAAAATCAGTTGATTTGATTTGATTTGGCTCAACAACAAAAAAAAAGCCCAGCGTCCTCTAGTTCCCATGCGCGGCACAAGAGGACGCTGTGAGCTCATGAGCACCGAAAACCCCTCAGGCCTAAACAAACCCGTGTGAAGTTTAAACACACATCCTGACAGCACAAACCCGCCTGCTTTATTAGAGGCTCACAGACGGAGAGGAAATACACACTGACCTGTGACGTCAACACACTGCTGATTGATTCTGGCTCCTTAATGATCCTTTTGAGTATTAAATGGAAATTAAATAGTTTTTGTTTAAAAAAAAAACCTGACCTGAGTTCCTTTTATTTTGGACAAAATTAAAGTATAATGATGTAGTTCAGTGAGTCAAGAACCGCTCCGACCGATTCAACTAATGACTCTGAGACTGATTTGTGAGGCTCATAAGAATCGATCTACACTGGAACACAAAAGCAACCCTGTTAAGAAAGCAGTTATCACGCTGCTGAAACGTAGTTAAGCCAGTAGCATGACAATTTCCAGTCAGTTCCTCGTCAACACTGGCACACAGAAAGAGACTTACAGGGGCTCCTGCTGCTCCTCTCTTCCCTGGACCTCCAGCTTTACCCTACAAACAAACACAAACACACATCAACGACAAGATCACTGACCTCCTCTGAACAAAAAACATAAATCTACATGATCTGTGCTTTGAGTTGAAACAGAAGACCAGATTTATGGATCCAATCTCAGGCTTTAATAACTAATGACTGATGGAGCTCATGAGCGCTCGATCTCTCAGCTGTACATACAGTACACTTCTGCCTCATGTGTGTATTTAGTATTATTTGTATCTAGCTGTACCTTTGGGGATAAAAATGGAGAAAAATTACCCAAAAATGATTTTCTAAATCTGCAAAAACTCCTCTTGCATGAGGCTTTATGGTCCGAAAAGGGCTAAATCATGTCTTAATTCCCTTCTGAAAATGGTAAAATATGTGTTTAGGGTTTGGCTTTGTTTTAGCAGTGTTATTTTAGTTTTATTGACATACTATTATAGCTTTTATTAATACTTGTCATTTTAATTTCAGTTATAGTTTTAGTAGTTTTGTTGTATGTTTTGTCATTTTCATTATATGTGCATACAGTTTTATGTATTTGTATGTATTTATTTGTTTCAGTTTTAGTTATTTTAGTACATCAAGTTAAACTAAATTAAAATATAAAAAATTAAAAATAATAATGTTGCCTTAGTAACTAGCTGAAATAAGATAAGTTTAATTTTTTTCTATATTTGACTTTATTTTATTTCAAGGAATGAGTAAATGTTATTATGGCCTTAGTATTAGTTAATTATAATAACCCAGGTCTGTAGTTATTTAGTGTAAAAAAAGCATTTATTAGTATTTTAGTTTTTATTATTATTTCAAATTAACTTTTATTTTTAAATGTTAAGTTTTCATTTTAATTTTAGTTTAAGTTTTAATAATTGTATGTTATTTTTTCATGTACTTTATTATTATTAGTAATATTACTATTTATCTTACATTTAATTTAATTTTAGACTTAATTTAAAAAAGTTTCAACTTTGTTAATGTTTTTCATCTAATATTTATGTTATTTCAGCTTTATTTCAATTAGTTTTTGGTAACAATAACAACACTGGTATGTCCTCATGAAAACATGTTTATCTAGCACATCTGACTGAGGACATACAGTCTCATATACAATGATTGTTTTTTATATAAAGCTTATTATGATGACTACAGACTAGCACAAAGCCTCAAAAACACACATTTAATTGAAGTATGAGTAGTTTTCCCACTTGAGGATGTCCTTAAATGAAGATTTTGTCTCATTCATCTCACTTCTGGGGACATTTTAACCTCTAAACTAAACACAGAGGTGCTTACGATGAATCCCGGAGCTCCATTCCTCCCTGCAGATCCCTTTTCACCCTGCAAAATAAAAGCAGTCGAGCCGTCAGGCATGTGTGACGTGTCTGCGCTTCATGATCATTCAGAGGCTTTGTAATGCAAATCAATGTAACTGCTGTCAGGTTTGCGATGGTGTGAAAGGCCTCATGAAATGATCTAAAGAGTGCAGTTTTCTATCCTGTGTGATATATTTCCTATTGAAACAGGAAGTTCTAGGGACATAAATGATGCCATCACAATGTCTTCCAGAATGAAAGTTTAACTTTTATTTAATTGTCAATGTGTGAATATAATGCACTTTTAGAAGAAAAGGTTCTACATAGAACCTAAAAGGGTTCCGTCAGGTGCTTCATATATAAAACCTTTTAGTAGTTCCCATTATAGGATCATTTTATGGATTTAGTTTTAATTAATTAATTTAGTTCATTCAATTTTATAAATGAAGCAGCTCATAAACACACTTTATTGCTACAAAAATCATTTAAGACATTTATCCTTATATAGAACCTTTTTGGCATAAAGTGTTCTTTAAAATTGCATCAGGATTCTATACAGAACCTTTTTTCTAACAGTATAGGTGATATACGGGATGCTGGTACCTTTACGCCCTCATGGCCTGGTTCTCCTGGAGGGCCGTCGGGTCCTCTCGGGCCCTAAAAGACAAAAACACACACCATATATGAGTCCGGCTGTGATTTCACACTTGTGAATAGGATAAAAAATTAACTAATACACATCATTATGATTCCCCAGCTGATTGATTACATTAAGAATTGCAAATTCTGAAATGTTATGTATAAATATGCAAATAAGGCATTGGCTAATTAAATATGCACAAATTTGTATACATTTCCAGAAAATAGATCTGAACATTGGATGAAGCCAGGTTCACAATTCTTGTTTGATTTTGTTGACATATTAGAGTTAATTTTTTTTACAGAATGGATTTTGGATATCTCTTTTTATTACTGCATAAATCTGAAAATACTATAAACAGACGGAGAAAAATGTGTTTTTAGGAATAAAATGTTATATAAATCAATGTGAATGATATTTGAACAAACCCCTCAGTAAAAAACTTCAGAATATAGTCAGGAATAAAATTATAAATTTTGGTGTTTGTAAGTGCTGCTGAAGTGGAGGAAAAAACTTTTAAAAGTATGCAGTGTAACTGAAATATATAGACGCAAATAGAAAAAGTGAATAAGATAAACACTTAAATGTGTATTTTGGATGTTTTCTTTCCACTAGTCTGAAAGAAGACATGGTTTGGAATCAAAATAGTACAAAATCTCAAAATTGACCATTGCATGAAAAAAAAAAAAGTTTTGCCTGTAGCATCATTCCTTAAACCTCATGACTATCATATATCATCTATACAAACAAACAAACAAAAAAAACCCTTTCATGATCATCTTGTGAGATTTATTTTATAAATAATAAGTTCATCCTTATAAACAGTCCAGCTAGTTGATCAATGAGCCAACAGAACGGAGACGACACGCCAGACCAAACACAGCGAGAATCCAGCACAAGCCAAACAAAACCAAAAAAAAGAGAGGTTCTGTTACAGAAACGAGTGTGCTGCCTCACTGTCGAACCCTCACTGAGATGGAACCTCATTAGTGACCACTTTGGAACACACTACATAGGGCACTGAAGCTACAAGAGATGCAACTCACAATTGATTATAATAGTTTCGTGATAAAATACTTGTGATATGTTTAAGTCATTGTTGTTACTGTTTACTAAGACTATTAAAAAAATATATATATATATAAATATAATAAAATATACAACTAAACATAAATATTAGAAACATTATGAAACTTATTAATTATTAAAATTATTAATTAATCATTAATTATTAAAACTTAAAACTTAAAAATAATTAAAACTCAAATTCATAGACACACAAGGACATATCAATGTTGTTTTTGTTAACTAAAGCTAAAAAATTGTAAACTGAAATAAAACTGATATAAATTTTTGATGAAAAAATGAAAAACTTAAGTAAAAATATGAAATGCTGCTTGCAACTAACTGAAATAAATAAATTGAAGAACTACAATTACTAAAATGAAAATAAATTAAAGCTAAACTGAAATATTTTAAAAAGAAAAAAATGACAAAAGCACATAACAATATTGACTGAAAACGAATTGAAATAAACTAAGTTGAAGAACTTAAATTACTAAAACTTAAAATAAAATCAAAATAAATTAAAGTTTTAAAGTTTTAAAATATATAAAAAATCTAATTCAAAATTTTAATAAATACTACAAAGTATATAAATAATACCAAAAACACTGGTTTAAATATTGCGTATCATTAAACTATTTTTCAATCTATATTTTTCAGTACTGAATGAATTACAGGGATCTTTATAACAACATTTTACTCATTTTGTTCAGCATCTTGTAACAAGCTTGTTGCAATGCATTCTGGGAGTGCCATGCAATGCTTCCTTAGAATTTGTCCAAAAGAAGTTGATCTTAAAAGGCATTATATTGATTTTGAACAGCAATTGAATCTAGAACTGGCCAATAATGTATTAAAAGCTGTCTTGTTAGTGTCATCTGTGGATGTTGAGTTCATGAACGGAGAGTCCTGACTCTGTTCTGGATGTGTAAGCGATCTGTCTGCCATGTTTTCACACAGAGGTTTAAAGTCACCCATCCTCACCATCATTAAAATGAGATCTGCACAGTTTTATATAAACAGTACGGAGAGGAACATTCTCTTAATTGCAGAGTTTGGCATGAACCTCAAACCTCTTTTCATCAGCTTCTGTGGCCTCTGACAGACTTCATCCTGTGTCATTAGGATTCACGTCAAACTCGCTCTTTCTCTTCGCCACTTATTATGTTAGTTAAGGTTTCCTGCACGTAATTCATGAATGTTTACCCCCACACTGACCTGTTATTAATTAAACTGTCTGTTTTTGCTACTGTAACTTTAAGACAGTTTAACCCCTTATTTGTTATGTTGCATTGGTTGTGAACATTAGTTTGTTATACGCCAGAGTAAATCTAAATTAATTTCCCCACAAGGACAAGAGGGTAACAAAAAAAAGCCAATACTTTTAATACAAATTAAATAAATACAATAATGAAAATCTAACAAAAAATCTAAGAATTTTGTGTCTGTGTATATATGTTACTAAAACTAAAACCATAAAAAAAATCATTACTGGAAATAAAATAAACATTAACTGAAAGAAATATATTTAAAAAAAACATTTGCTAACATTTCTCATTTACATTTAGTTTAAGTTGAAGTGCTAAAATAACTAAAACTAAATTAAAACATAATAAAAACTGTGAAGACATAATAAAAAAAACAATTAAATTACTAAAACTTACAAACAAAACAGTAATTAGATTCAGTTTCTTTCTGGTTTTGGGGTCATATTCAGTTTGACCACTAGAGGTCCCTGTGGTTTATCTAGCAAACATGATTCACTCAGTCAGCAAAACACGACAAAACTTGTAGCCACACTGATCTCTGAACAGATAGAGCTGAACGCAGTAAACTGAAGCATTGTACAAACAGAGCCTGTGGATTTATTACTCGGACAATCAGCCTGCGGTAACAGTCTTTTTAAAGCAAAGTCTGTTCACTAGGTGGCCATATTTGCATATTTGGAGCTATTTCTGACATCCAAGACGAAGTCCTGTCTACTTCAATGGGGGAATCCTGAAATCTCAAACACAGCTTTCCGCACTCACAATTGAATAACATATTTCAAATCAGCAACAGAATCTGAATATGAACATGAATACTAATAAACTAATAAAAATGACAAAAACAAACAACACAATTACTAAAACTTTAACTAAAATTAAAATGAAGACAGAAAATATAAAATATTCCGAAATCTGTTCTACTTGTGTTCACTAACATTGTACAAAACTGTCAATCAAAGCTTTCCACCAGTCAAATCTCTCTCCTTCAGTTCAGATTCCTGACATCATTAGCAACACACACACACACACACACACACACACACACACACACACAAAAACAAGCAACAAAAGCATCAGTTTGTTTCACTACTCGTCTTACCCTCCGTCCTTTGGGCCCGGGAACGCCTGCTGCTCCTGTCGGCCCTTGTGGACCCTTGAGAAAAAGAGACAGACAGAAAGAATCAAAGTAAAATTTCAACTTTGATGTGAAACGTTTCTCTTAACCTCAGTTTTACACCCCAAAATCGACCGCAGCCACTGTATCTGTGTGTATATCACTTCTACATCGGACAGTCTGAACATCAGCCACAATTTTGGAGTCTCTAACTCATTCCCTCTATCGCCACCAACTGTCCAAATTTGCCCTCTTGTTTATGCTAATAACTTTCGAACCATAAGGGCTAGAAACTAAATATTTCTCCTCTGATTCCTTGGCTCAAGGAGATTCGTCATGATAAAAATTCCGCCATTTTGAGTTACTTTGTCAAACTCGTTCTAAAGTGTTTGTTCTGATTTTCACCAAAATTGGCTCAGATCATCTTCAAATCATGCTGACAAAAAGTTATTAAAAGCTTTTTGGTATCTCTGCAACGCTTTAGTGCAGGGGTGTCCAAACTTATTTAAAAGGGGGCCAGATTTGATGTTGTGGACACATCTGGGGGCCGGTTCCTTTTCTATTTTCTTTATATATATATATACCTGCGCAGTGTGCACAAGTAGTGCTGTTTCGTTCCACGTTTGGCATGTTAATGTTTCCCCGGGCTAAAATGTAGTACTGCCACCTTGTGTTGACATTGTGTTGAAACTGCACGATTTGTAAATTATGCATGGCGGGCCACATATAATAGATTTTAATAGACAAGCTGCGAGCCGTTTGAAATTCATCCCTGGGCTGCATTTGGCCCGCGGGCCGTAGTTTGGACACCCCTGCTTTAGCGTATTGAGATTAACCTTAGTACATATCATCACAAGCATGACCTGAGGCTAAAGGCTGCATTTCAGCACCACCTACTGGTCAGGAGATATGAAAAATGGCTTATTTTGCTTATAACTTCTGAATGGTTTGCCCAAAAATCTTTTGATTCAGTGCAGCGTACCAAGTCGAATGATACCCAATTTTCCCATATCAGCCATTTTGGGCGTCAGTCATTTTGAATTTTGCCTTAAAATGCTGTATTTTATGAACACATTGGGGTATCGTTACGAAACTCTGTATGTGTCATCAGGACTCCTGAAGGCACTCGTAAATTTAAAGAAGAAGTTTTTGATTAATTTTGCTTATTTTGATGAAACTGGTCTTGATAGACTCCTTGAGTCATACAGAGAACAATGAAACAAGTTATGCCATAGTTGGTTGAACTCTTTGTCCACCATTTTGAATTTCTTTGAAAACTTACTTTTTCAAACTCCTCCTAGACAATTGGTCGGATTTTCACAAAAACCGGCTCAGATCATCTTCAGACCATGCCTGCTAAAAGTATTTAAAGTCTTTTTGATTGAACAAACCGTTCTCGAATAATGCATCAATAAATTTGATGGCATGGTGCCAAGCTGATTCTGAGGCTGTAACTCTGCAACGCTTTGGCATATTGACACCAAACTTTGTACATGTCATTGTCTCCTCACGCTGACCACACAACATCAATTTAGCAACAGCGCCACCAATTGGTCAAAAGTGACAAGCAATTTAATCATGTTAATAGTGATTGTATTTGTGGTTTTTCAGCTACTTTGACTAAAATAATCTGAAAATGTCTTTAATCACTCATTGTTGCAGTTGTTCTGATGCTTCCAGCCATGCTTAGCAGCAATTATTTTGATTTCATTCTGAGGATTTTTTCAGATGAAATTTACATCTCAAACAGCAGAGGAAAACTTACTGGTGGACCTTGTGGGCCAAAATCTCCAGGACCTCCTGGAAGACCCGGATACCCCTAATACAAAGAGACAGACACGGTTATCACCATAAACCCACTAACCACCGACCCAACCAACTACTGAACAAGTTAAGATCAGATCAGAATTACACAGAAATCGTATTTACATATACGTTTCACATTGTGCAATAATTTTTCATCAAATGATGAAATGTGAACTGAAGAAAACCCCGTTTCCCTTTACATTACGTTTATTTTGGCAGATATTTGTTCTTGTTTTAAGCACAAACTCACTTAAGTTTGACCCAGTTTTCAGTAACAACAACAACAAAAACACACTTAGTATCTTCAGTCATTTTGCTTCTACAGTAAATGTATCTTAGAATGTTTAAGAATGTTTAGATATTTGTACTGGACAAGTCAAAAATACTCAGGAAGAAAAACATTTTGCTGTGCAATACATGTTTACGGAGCCCCGCACATGACATGCAAGAAAAAAAAATTAAATCGTGCGCATGATTTAAAAATCGAGGGAACGAATCAGTAAATCGTGCACACGATTTAGCCTACTACTGTCTTCCTGCATGTCATGTCCGGGGCTCCGTACATTTTATTATATGTTTGTTAATGTGAAATAAGTTCTTACTGTTGAACCTTTCTCTCCTGGAGGACCCAAAGGACCCGGAGGACCTCGATCACCCTGAACACACAATAAACACACAAACACAGTTACTTTAAGTCTTCAAATCAGGTTTCACTGTAGCTGATCCATTTCATCACGGTGGAACACAATCATCATTTTTCATGTTTCCAAAATCGATCATAATGTATTTGTAGTAAAACGTGGAAGTATGTTTGGTTTAAGATAAAGACCATGTCTCAGTTTTTACCTTTTCTCCAGGTTGTCCGACCACTCCGGTTATTCCGATCATTCCCACTGGACCCTGAACAACACAGAGAACAAGAGCTGGTTAAACACACACACACACACACACACACACACACACACACACACTCCTGCATTCCTCATGTCAGATTTTGGAGAGGAATTGAAGAATTGCATTACAAGAGCACATGGAAAATGTGTGTTTATTTGAAAAATATCCACATTGCTATAATATAATATAATATAATATAATATAATACTGAAAAATAAAATCACGATTTCCACATTTGAAGCCACACAACTGTTTTCAACATTGATAATAACAAATCATCATATCAGAATGATTTCTGAAGGATCATGTGACACTGAAGACTGGAGTAATGATGCTGAAAATTCAGCTTTGATCACAGGAATAAATTACACTTTACTATATATTCACATAGAAAACAGCTATTTTAGATTGTAATAATATTTCACTATTTTACTGTATTTTTTGTTAAATTAAATTAAATGTAGACTGGGTCTGTCAAGCTCCAAAATGACAAAAAAGCACAATAAAATTATAGTAAAATTGATTAATATATGCACCATATGATTGTTTTATGTAATAACCATATCGACATTTAAGTCGTTAAGATCTCTCATAGCTAATTTCTTATTTGTGGTCATGTTTTTTTTTAAATGAACTAATTACATCATGGCATATTTAAAGGTCCCAATTTTTTAATTAAACACTAGAGCAAATGAGATTTGCATCATATGACTTGAAATACACGAGTCACATGAAAGACTGAGAGATGCTTTTATGGGGTTTTTTTGGAGGATGGCAGCATGAATTAATAGAAAGATAGAATGTAAATAATACATGAGGGTGAAGACTGTCTCTTTAAGACTGTCCTGTATTTTCACACACTGGCCAATATCATTTGCAACGATTCCAGGGACATTTACGAACAGAATTAATCATGCTAAACTGCTCACATTTATCTCCCTGTTAACAAACAGATGTATTATGACAATAAAGTGTAAATAAAGTCAGTGGAATGAACACAATGAACTTAATATTCATTTGCACTCTTAGCGCTCATAAATCATCACACATGATTTTCCACAGTTGTCTGTATGTTGGTGAAGGTTTTGGGATGATTCCTAGCATGCAACATCACCCCTGGGGACATTTCCGAAGGCTAAGTTGATTAATTTGTCAAAGAACAATCATTACATCATATATCTTTGGCTGGTTTGATGACAAACTTCACAAACTTTTCCATGTCTGTTTCATGCTTGCCATTTACAATACAAAGCACAATATTGTAAGATTTGAAATATTCTATCAGGAAAAATAATGACTTTAAGTGTTTATAAATCGCTCAAGATTAATTAAAATTATACCGTATACTAAGTTTGAGGTTAGTTTTTGAAAAAGGTCTCTTCTGTTCACTAAGACTGCTTTTATTTTATTAAAAAAAATAGTAAAAATTGTGAAATATTATTACAATTTAAAATAACTGTTTTCTATGTGAATATATAGTAAAGTGTAATTTATTCCTGTGATCAAAGCTGAATTTTCAGCATCATTACTCCAGTCTTCAGTGTCACATGATCCTTCAGAAATCATTCTAATATGATGATCTGCTGCTCAAGAAACATTTTCTTCTACGATTCATTTTGTTTCGAGAAAAAGATCACAGCAATCTCCTCTAGAGTCACAAAAGAGATCAAAAACGTCTCAAACTGTGCTCAGATTTGCAAAGACGCCAAAATCTGCAATCAAAAACTCATTTGTCATCAAACTCTTCTCAGAGCAAATGACCTGAGCTGCTGTCCGTGTTATATCTCTATACATCTGAGACAGAGAAGACTGACAGATTATATAAGAGTCAACGACGAGGGGAACCGATCCTGCTGGAGAACCAAGAAATAAAAAAACGAGCTTTCCGAAAGCATGCCAAACACCACAGATGTTCATCTGGAAAGACACCAAGTGCAGGCTGGGATTGACGAGGCTTTCTGTATTTACCTGGAAGAGTCGAGTGACAGCCAGCAGTACATAGACCTGCTGTAACAGTCACTACATCAAAATACTGTCATCAAAACCTCAGAGGACGGATATTCAGCAGCTCTCTGAGGAAAAACACACTCCAGATATGCTGAAAACATCTAAAATCACCTACATCATCATCATCATCATCCAGCAGCTACTGAAACGCTTCAGCTACTGTGAGTCAGTACAAATATCTAAACATTCTTACAGTAAATCAACTTGAGAAGCAAAATTTCTTAAGATGTTTTCTGAAAATAACCTTCTGTGCTTTAAAAACCCCGGGGATAAAAATACCGATCTGAAGATCTAACTTTAAAAAGAGCTTTTATTGTGCATGTTTCTTGTTGGTGTGAAGGCCTTTGAGAGGTTGAGCACTCGTACAACTAATCTGCAGATTTAAACCATTTTCCCCTCGTGGTGTTCATTTGGAAAATGATGTCATGGCATTCATTAAAGACCTTGTGTTCTCCAGATTGCTGCTCTTGAAGTGGGGCCGTCGGGGCCCCTGCGCAGATTTTCTGCGGCTGATTTCTAATGCGTCACACATGTGAGCCCGTACACTATAGACCAACACAAACCAGAATGCAAATATTATGACTGAGTCTATCACACAGAACTACAGCACCACATGTTTTCCTGTGTCGTATTTAAAGCAAATCCTCCTCAAAAAACTCTCGAACGCAGTCTCGTCTTACCATTGGAAGAGCGAGTGAAACTGCGGGGTAAGCACTTTTTTTCCAAATGCAATCACTGCGTGTGTCCAAAACATCTCTGGAGAAGTTCATGAGAGGGAGTAAATTCTCATGAAACACAATAAAAGGCCCTTTTTAAAGTTTACCCAAACAGCTTTAGATCCTCATGTCAAGACTGAGTTTACAAGAGCATAAACACACACACAATGGGGGGAAAACAAACACGTTTGTTAAATGAAACTTCACAACTGTGAAAAAGAAAAATGCCAGTGACTGAACAAAAAACAATGTTACTAAGAGTTCAGACAACTTTCATTAACAGAAAAAATGCATAAAGGACACAAATAGAATGAGAGATAGAACGATAGATAGACAGACAGGCGATAGATAGATAGATATATAGATAGATAGATAGATAGATAGATAGATAGATGATTGATAGATAGATAGATAGATAGATAGATAGATAGATAGATAGATAGATAGATGATTGATAGATAGATAGATAGATAGATAGATAGATGGATGACTGATTGATAGATTCATAGATAGATAGATAAACAGACAGACAGATAGATAGAGAGATAGATAGACAGACAGACAGAAAATAGATAGATAGATACATGATTGATAGATAGATATAGATAGATAGATAGATAGACAGACAGACAGACAGACGATAGATAGATAGATAGATAGATAGATAGATAGATAGATAGATAGATATATAGATGGATGATTGATTGATAGATTCATAGATAGATAGATAAACAGACAGACAGACAGATAGATAGAGAGATAGAGAGATAGACAATAGATAGATACATGATTGATAGATAGATAGATAGACAGACAGACAGACAGACAGACAGATAGATAGACAGAGATAGAGAGATAGATAGACAGACAATAGATAGATAGATAGATAGATAGATAGACATATATATGATTGATAGATAGATAGATATAGATAGATAGATAGATAGATAGATAGATAGATAGATAGACAGACAGATAGACAAACAGATAGATAGCTAGATAGATAGATAGACTGACAGACAGACAGACAGATAGATAGATAGATAGATAGATAGATAGATAGATAGATAGATAGACAAACAGACAGATAGATAGATAGATAGATAGATAGATAGATAGATAGATAGACGGATGGACAGACAGACAGACAGACAGACAGACAGACAGATAGATAGATAGATAGATAGATAGACAGACGATAGATAGACAGACAGATAGAGAGATAGAGAGATAGATAGACAGACAATAGATAGATAGATAGATAGATAGACAGACAGACAGATAGAGAGATAGAGAGATAGATAGATAGATAGATAGATAGATAGACGGATGGACAGACAGACAGACAGACAGATAGATAGATAGATAGATAGATAGATAGATGATTGATAGATAGATATAGATAGATAGATAGATAGATAGATAGATAGATAGATGATTGATTGATTGATTGATAGATAGACAGACAGACAGACAGACAGACAGACAGACAGACGATAGATAGAGAGATAGATAGACAAACAGATAGATCGATAGATAGATAGATAGATAGATAGACAGACGGATGGACAGACAGACAGACAGACAGATAGATAGATAGATAGATAGACAAACAGATAGATCGATAGATAGATAGATAGACAGACGGATGGACAGACAGACAGATAGATGATAGATAGATAGATAGATAGATAGATAGATAGATAGATAGATAGATAGATAGATAGATAGATAGACAGACGGATGGACAGATAGACAGATAGATAGATAGATAGATAGATAGATAGATAGATAGATAGATAGATAGATAGATAGATAGATAGATGATTGATTGATAGACAGACAGACAGATAGATAGATAGATAGATAGATAGATAGATAGATAGATAGATAGAAAGAAATGGATAGATAGATAGATAGATAGATAGATAGATAGAAATAAAGAAAGAAATGGATAGATAGAAAGAAAGAAAGAAAGAAAGAAAGAAATAGATAGATAGATAGATAGATAGATAGATAATATGTACTTACAGGAGGGCCATTTTTCCCAGCATTCCCCAGGTCACCAGTTTCTCCCTGGGAACAAAAAAATAAACAAAATGAAAAAATGGACATTAAAACCAGATCAACAAAATGAAACACTTGCAACATCAACAATCTTTGACTGTAAACCAAACAAATATGAATTAATCATCTGTGATGAATCTCACATTTGGACGAATGATTGATGTCAAGGCCAAGCATAGAGTAATGTGAACAACTGTAGATTTTTTTTTTTTTTTTTTTTTTGCATATTGTTGTAGTACAGAGGTCTTCAACCCTGCTCCTGGGGACCCACTGTCCTCCAGAGTTTAGCTCCAACCCTAATCAAACACACCTGAACCAGCTAGTCAAGCTCTTCAGGATTGCTTGAAAATCACAGGCAGGTGTGCTGAAGCAGGTTGGAAATAAATTTAGCAGGACAGTGGGTCCCCAGGAGCAGGGTTGAAGACCTCTGTTGTAGTATGATGATGATGGTTGATGATGAACAGGTGGGATGATTTCTGCTAGAGAGGAGACCCTTACCTTCAGGCCTTCAGGTCCTGGTTCACCGATGAAACCTTTCCGACCAATCCTGCCCTGTAGAGGATGAACGCAACACACAAACATAGGTATGACTAAAAATGAACCTTCCTCATCAGATCCCCTCCATGTTAATCTGAGTTTAATCAAGGTGAATCTAAAAAAAAAAAAAAAACTTACATTGGGACCAGGCTTTCCTGGTGGACCCGGAGGGCCTTCGTCTCCCTGAAAAAAATAACACACAAGGAAGCATTTTAGTAAACATTCAGCAAACAGATCCCACAGAACATCGCCTGTAGACAAGACAACATTCCTTCCATCACCATACGCATCACACCACAAGCTCAAGGAGAAACAAGGAAATGAAAGAGGAGGAGAAGAACGTCACTGAACTGACTCCACTGCAGCTCTGTTCTACTGCAGAGGTGATTTCATTCACTTTATACCACTGTACACACTGACATCACACACTGTATACCCATGATTCTGTACTTATAGATAGATAGATAGACGGACAGACAGATGGACGGACAAAAAGACAGACACCAGACAGATGGACAGACAAATAGATAGAAGGACGGATGGACAGACGGACAGACAGGTAGATAGACAGACGGATGGACGGACAGACAGACGGATGGACAGACAGAAGATGGACAGATAGACAGCCACCAGACAGACACATAGATGGACAGACAGACAAACTGACGGACAGATAGACAGACACCAGACAGACGGATAGATGGATAGACAGACAGACGGATGGACGGACAGATGGATAGACACCAGAGAGATGAATAGATAGATGGACGGACGGACGGACAAACAAAAGACGGATGGACAGACAGACGGACAGATGGATAGACACCAGACAGAAGGATAGTCAGACAGATAGACAGACAGACAGACAGACAGACAGACAGACGGATGGACGGACAGATGGATAGACACCAGAGAGATGGATAGATAGACAGATGGACGGACGGATGGACAGACAGACGAACAGACAGATAGACAGACGGACAGACAGACGGACAGACAGATGGACAGACAAACAGCTGGACACACAGACAGATAGACAGATAGATAGACAGACAGACAGACAGACAGACAGCCGGACAGACAGACGAACAGACAGACAGACAGACGAACAGACAGACAGACAGACAAACAAAGAGACAGACAGACAGGCGAACAGACGGACAGACAGACGGACAGACAGACGAACAGACAGACGAACAGACAGACGAACAGACAGACAGACAGACAAACAGACAGGCAAACAGACGGACAGACAGACGAACAGACAAACAAACAGACAAACAGACAGGTCAAACAGACGGACAGACAGACGGGCAGACAGATAGACAGATAGATAGACAGACAGACGGACAGACAGCCGGACAGACAGACGAACAGACAGACAGACGAACAGACAGACAGACAGACAAACAAAGAGACAGACAGACAGACAAACAGACAGGCGAACAGATGGACAGACAGACGGATGGACTGATAGAGGACAGACGGACAGACAGACAAACAAACAGACAGACAGACAGACAAACAGACAGGCAAACAGACAGACAGACGGATGGACTGATAGACAGAAAGATAGACAGACACCAGACAGATGGATGGACAGACAGACGGACAGATAGGAATGAGATATGAGATGTATGAGACAGGAGATGAACACTTTACCTCTGTTCCTTTTGGCCCTGGTGGTCCCTGGGGGCCTCGGGCTCCTTGAACACCCTAAACACACACACACACACACACACACACACACACATCACAATGCAGTGATGAACCCTGGGAAAAGCAGATGTCTCTCATTCAAGGACTCAGATGTATAGTCAAGTCAAGTCACCTTTATTTATATAGCGCTTTTTACAATACAGATTGTGTCAAAGCAGCTTAACATTGATAACTGGTATATAATTTAGGCTGCACAGCAGCTCTTAAAGAATAGTGTCAATGTCGGCAGATCAAAGCACTGTTGAATATCAAATGTCAAGTGTCCCCAACTAAGCAAGCCAAAGGCGACAGCGGCTGGGTAAGAGTAACAAATGAACTCTAGTGAGCGACTTCATGAGAAACTACACTTAAAAGCGAGGTATATTAGAAGGCAGCATAAGACTGATGCCCACCTTTTCAAACAAATTGGCATCTGGGCAAACAGATATCTATGTTTTGATAGAACAAACATTCAAGATTTTAACCTGAACATTTGCACAGAAAGTTTTCTCTACCTTTGGTCCCGGGGGGCCGTTCGGTCCTGGTGCACCAATGTCTCCTGGGAAACCCTGAAAACATGGGCATAAACACATTAAAATGCATTATGAGCTTCACCTTATGTTCACCTCATAAGGTGATAAACAGCTGCCCTGTGTCTGTCATTTCAGCTCCGCCCACCTGTCATCATCCCACACCCACTTGCTATAAATTAGGGTCAGGCAGGGTTTACTACCACTGTCCTAGTTTACAATCATAACTAGTATTTTCTATAGTCTACTTATGGGAAAGAGTTCTTTAAATGTTTTACTGACTGTGCAATCATGTTATTCAATAGAAATGCTCTCCGTGGCAGTCAGTGGTTGTCATGGTAATGGCGACGGAGGAAGCTGGAGATCCAAAACCCATCTAAAGCAAAGTCCAGCATTTATTTGACAATATAATTTACCATTCACTAGTTTACTACTGGAGATTCAGCAGCTCACGTTCGAGCGCTTGGGTTTGAGAGGAATGCTGAGGCTCTGATGTTTTGCTCTCACAACATGAACATCCATTTTATACTGTTATATGAAAAAATACAAAAAGAATTCAATAAATATATAAAATGTATAATAATTATTATTTATTAAACAATTTAAATTATTAAAAAAATAAATCATTAAATAATAAACAAACATTGAATAATAATTATTAGTTGTATTATTAAAAAACATTATACACTATTAATAATATTTTGAAAATAAATACTATTTTATAATTAAATCATGACTTAATTAAATGATTATTATATTTATTAATTACATTTTTAAATTAGATAATTATTCGATATAATAATAATATAATATAATAATAATTAAATAATAAAATAAAAATAATTTAAATAATAATAATTATTATTATTATTGATTTGTGCATCTAATGTTTTGCTAAAAACATTTTATTTCCGACCAAATACAGCAAGATATTAAATATATAAAATGTATAATAATAGTAGTAATAATAATATTAATATTAATAATTATTATTATTATACATTATTAATAATATTTTGAAAAACAATATTTTATAATTAAATAATGAAATATCATTTAGTAATAATAATGATAATAATAATAATAAGCATTATTATTATTACTACCATTATTTATTATTAAAGAGTCAATATCTCTCAAATATTGGTCAACCTGATTATGATTCTATTTGTACACAATTATACCAGGAATGTGCATTAACAAATGTAAATAATCAATTTTGATACTGCTGATGATTTAAAAAAAACTTTCCTTTCAAAAATGTTTTTTCCCTCAAAAATGAAATATTAAAAATGTATATACAAAAATAATACAGAAGTGCCACAAGAGGGCAACTTACAAGTCTCCTAGCCAATATCAAACTAGCATACGAGACGCTAAACTCTTTGACGCCAAAGAGAGATACGCTTCTGTGTTTACCACAATCATGTTCGGGATTAAGAAGAGATAAATCATCTCTACCAAACACAAAAACTAACACAAATAACAAGGAAGTAGACATGCCTTCCAAAAAAGACACAATTCAGACTATTTATTGAAGGTTATAAACAGCTCTAATGTGATTAATGTTCTGTTGTATTAAAGTATGAAGGTTTTGACTGTAGGCATCTGATGGCCACATGCACCGAAGCCCTTCAAACACAATTCGATTATTACACACAACCAAACCAACATACTTGCTCATTTACTGACTTTTAATAAGGTAAAACACATGCAGCTGCCATTGAGGCTGTATTGTAAAAAATCCCATTTGTTTTCTCCAAAGGAAAATTAATTTTTAATATTAACTTAATAAATCATTACAGATAGTACTACTGTGAGCTCAGAGGCTGCTAATGGATGGTTTATGGTTTAGTTGAAGCCAGCCATTCGCATTATTTCAACTTATTTTTAAAATAATCATGTTTAACAGTTGAATTTGTAGTGAAAAACTACATTATCCATGATGCTGTACACAAATTCCTCCAATCAGAGTTGAGCTCTTTAGCTCCGCCCACTCCCATGAAGCAATGTAATCCACGTAATCCAGTTTCGCCATGCTTTCAAAATACCTAAATATTTGTATTTACATATTCATATTTTGCAATGAACTAAAATATATTGTTTCTAGAGATATAATCAACAACTTTAAATTAATAGTTTAATATTTCTCCATTGTTTTTAATTTGATTGCAATGCTTCATGGGATTCTAGTTCTTTCCCTCACTAAAGTCGTTAAGTTCACAGTCTTGTACCTTTGTCTTTTTGTCCAATTTTCAATTTTTTTGCTTCAAATCAAAGTTTGTAATATTGAGGTTTACTTCATAGCTGGTTGGTTTGGTTCATGGTTGATAACTCTTTAACAAAGAAATGTATGGGAAAAATACTTCTGGAACCAACACTGGTGAAAATCCACTCTTAATTATTTTATATATCCTCTGATAATATTTTCAGCTCCAATAAAAGTGTCAAGCTTTCAGATTCACTTGAAAGCTTTTAACAAATTTCAACAATCCACACATTTATGCAAATTTCCTTGCTTAATAAGCCAACTGATTTTGTGATTGATTTTCATTTCTATATGGCAGAACAATGTGAAAGTCTGATCACAGAATAAACCCGAAATAATGAGGAACATCAAGTGAAATTCTGGGTTTTCAAAGTAAAAGATGTCAAATTCCAACTGGACGTTTGTTCATTACTCGTTCCGACAATCAAAGTCAAACCTCCAAACAATTCCGACAGGTTTCCCAAGTGATGGTTCTCACCTCAGGTCCTGGTGGCCCCGGAGGCCCTTGAGGTCCCGGATCACCTGTTTTCCCCTTTCAGAGAGAGAACATGAGCTATAAACATCACACAAATACACCACACAAAAAGTGCAAAAATTGATGTTCTTCCTCAGTATGTTTGTCTGATTTCCAGTACAAATATCTAAACATTCTTAAATCAAGATACATTTACTGGAGAAGTGAAATTACTTGTCTTTAAATGTAAAACTTGTCTTGTTTACTGAAAAAAATCATCAAAATTAAGTGAGTTTACACCTAAATTAAGAAAAAATATCTGCCAGTGGGATCAAAAAAGCGATCCCACCATTGACGTAGTTTTCCGTCATTTATAATGCAACGTTTCGTCAACATTGACAGAATTTTCCATAATTTATGGCGCTTTCCCACCATTGACAGAATTTTTCGTCATTTTATGACAAGGGTTCTTCGCCATTGATGTAATTTTCAATCATTTATGAATACGCTTCCAGCCATTGACGGAATTTTCTATCATTTATGACTCAATACTTCCCCACCATTGGCAGAATTTTTCATTATTTATGACAACACTTCTCCACCACTGATGGAATTTATGACTCAATGCTTCCCTGCCATTGACGGAATTTTCGAGAAGGGTATAACTGCAGCCTGGAGATCTTCAAATGGGGGTGGGGACTCCAAAACAGGGCGTGGCTTCCTCCCATCAACAGAATGACACGACACGTAATTCAGTGCAAACTCCGCCCGGCAGCCAGTCCTAAGGATTTCATTGGCCATGTCAATCACAGTGCTGATTTCATACACAATGCTACAACCAGTACTAACTCCTGACCTTAACCTACACCCTATCCTTAACCAGTGCTGGGCACGTTACTTTAAAAAAGTAATTAGTTATATTCTCACAAATAGTAACTGAGTTACATCATTATAAAAGTAACTAATTACCAGGAAAAGTAGCTATTGCGTTACTTTTTAATTTTTTTTTCAAATATGTCAAATAACTTGGATGCTCCCAATATTAAATATAAGTCTTAAAATAAATTATGCTTGATCCACTCGTGACTCTTGCTCACGACATGAAATTTCCCTGTACTGTACTATATGTGTTGGTTGCCTTAAAAAAAAAAAAAAAATGTAGTTTCATATTTATGTTATGTTTTAAATTCATCTATTTGATTATGAAAAGTGAACAGCATAAGTAAGATAGAAAACATCATAAGATGCGCAATATATCGGGAGACATGGAGTGTGTCAGACATGATTTTGACCACTTCATTAAGTTTTATTTTGTAGAAAGCCTTTCTTTGAAGTGAATTTCGTTTCTGTAAAAATTGTATCTTAATTTTAATCAATGTTTCATCAACCAAATACCTGGATTTAATAAATAAGAAGCAAATATAGCAGACAATATAATAATGGCAAGGAGGCGCCGGCGCGATCACTTGCACGTGAACTGGAGCGCGTCTTACAGGCTGAATGAACCGAAACTCAGCGGCTGCTCGCCTCACAGACATGAGAAATATATCTATAGAAAGCTTGAAATGTCTACTTTTAAACGAAATAATTCTAAACGGGCTACTATGTTTATGTAATGAACAGAGTGCTAAAGAAAATGTCAGTTCAGGAGGTAAGCCGACCGGACCTCGCCGGACAACGGGACCTTTTTTAGTTGCACCCAGTGTCACTTCCCCCCTCCTGCCCTGCGAATCTCGAGTCTCAGGACGCCCTGTTGCTTAGAACAAAGCAATACAGTCAAACATTCCCACGCGCCACGGCTCACAGGGGATTCCCGCTTATATCTCAGTTAGAGGGGGACCCGGAGCTTCAAACTCTGGATGAGTTCGGCCACATTCGAATGACACCAGCCTTGAGCCACAGAGCTCTCGCCCCCCCAAAAGATGATACTTTGATAGTCTATATCTCACAAACTCCTTGAAGAAACTCGGCTCGATAATATGTCTTGTTGGCCCCCTCGGACAGAGGAGATATCGGCCCCCAAAAATCCAACTTAGACAGGCTATAACTCCAGAGCTGGACCTCCCCGAAACACAGGGCTGGTTGTATTGGGCCGTACATACAGACAAATACAACATACATTTTTGCTAAAAGGCATATTTACATTTTAATTTTGATAATGTTTTCAGAAAACAAGCTTCTCTAGTCATTTTGCTTCTCTAGTAAACGTATCTTGATTTAAGAATGTTTAGATATTTGTGCTGGAAAACAAGACAGAAACACATGATTTTTTTTTGGAGTTTAGGTCACTCTCTCAGTGACACTCAACAGAATCCCACAGAGCTTCATTTGTGTTTAACCCAGAGTAAGAACACAGGTGATCTTACAATCGGTCCTGGTTTTCCACGTGGTCCTGTTGGGCCGGGATTACCAGCCGTTCCCTGGAAGAGCAACACAAACAAAACTCAAAGTCTCCTCGCTGTCTGCAACAAACATCAAATCCATGGACAGAGAAAAGATTCCCACTCAAAAACTATTTAGGCCTAAATTAAAAATGTTTTATTCATGTATGACTGACAAATATGCGTCACATTAAGTTTAATAGGTTATGATAAAAGTGTGTAATACAAATGGATGGAAATATTACATGCAATTCAAATATACAAACACTTAAATTTAAGTCCTAAATTGGATTTCTATTTGTATGTCACAAACTAAGCTTTTGAGTTATACTTTTTAGTGTTCAAATGTCTCCGATAAGACCACCAGTAGAGATTATGGTGGCTTGCTGCGATTTTTCAATTTCATGACCATGTAAACCCTGTTTATAGTTGAAAACACATTGTTATGACTCTCTTCACACTCACCTTGTCGCCCTGATAACCATTTTCTCCTGGTTCACCCCTCAATCCAGGTTCACCCTAGATCATACAGCATCACAGATTATAGGAAACAGACGACACTCAAAATACACCGCCGACATTAAACATACAGGGAACAGAACACAACATGCCTGTACTGGATCTAAAATACATACTGTATACACACACACTATCAGTCAAGAGTTTGCACACATTTTTCCACATGTTAAAATAATAGTGCAGTGATGAAAAGTCCAGGAATGATATCATGATGAAAACATGTGACATAAAAGAAAATCTACCTCATTTTTGACTTTCTTCTTTGTCTAGATTCCAGCCAGTGTTGTTTTAGTACCACTGAGATAAAATTACATCTTATATCTTATACTTTTTGTGATGTCTGTTTGATGCTTTTCTCATTTAACACAATAATGACTTTTTCGATTTGATTTTGATTGTTCAGTAAACACGACTTAATATCTTCAGTCATTTTGCTTCTCCAGTAAATGTATCTTGATTTATGAATGTTTAGATATTTGCACTGAACAAGACAAAAATACTGAAGAAGAAAATCACTTTTTGGAGTGTATGACACGTCACAAAGATCACGCATATAACTACAAAGGAATTAACCTTATAAGTACACATGTTCGCTGCAATAATAGAAATATTTAAATCACCTTATCACCTTTCATTCCAGGCGGCCCCACCCCTCCGCCGAGGCCCTGCCAATGAGAGAACAAGATCTTCAGTGTCCAGCCAACGAGGTTACAGATCACACTGCTTGAGCCGTAACTGATGGGCCATTACCTGAGGTCCCACAATGCCAGGAAACCCACGGGGTCCCTCGGGCCCAGGATCGCCCTGAGAGAGCAGAGAAATGGATCAGCATTCGGTCAGCATTTCTTCTATGCTTTACTTTAGTGAATGATTCCTCATAAATAGTGAATTTGCGAGGACATTCTCACCCGGCTACCATCATGACATTCATCTGCCATTTCACAAACATTTTTCAAGCTGACAAGAAACTCAAAGTCCTAAATCCATGTTATCCTGTGATTTAAGTCTCACACGCACGTTTGTGCAATTTCCCCTAAGAGAACAGAATTAAGCAGGTTCCCACTGAGGTAAATGTGCTTTCACGGTCACTCAAAAAAGCACATTCTTTGGGAAAAGGTGGTACAAAAGGCATCACGTCAGTGTAACTGTAACTACAACCCGAATTCTGGAAAAGTTGGGACGTTTTTTAAATTTAAATAAAATTAAAACTAAAAGACTTTCAAATCACATGAGCCAATATTTCATTCACATTAGAACATAGATAACATAAATGTTTAAACTGAGAAATTTTACACTTTTATGCACAAAATGAGCTCATTTCAAATTTAATGCCTGCTGCAGGTCTCAAAAAAGTAGGCACTGGGGCAACAAATGGCTGAAAAAGCAAGAAATTTTGAAAAGATTCAGCTGGGAAAACATCTAGCAACTAATTAAGTTAATTGATATCAGGTCTGTAACATGATTAGCTATAAAAGGGATGTCTTAGAAAGGCAGAGTCTCTCAGAAGTGAAGATGGGCAGAGCTGTGAAAGAGTGCGTAAAAAGATTGTGGAAAACGATGTTCCTTAACGTCAAATTGCAAATCTCATTATCTACAGTACATAACATCATCAAAAGAGATACTGGAGAAATCTCTGTGCGTAAGGGACAAAGCCGAAGACCTTTACTGGATGCCGTGGTCTTCGGGCCCTCAGAAGACATCACTCATCAGCATGATTGTGTCAATGACATTACTAAATGGGCCCAGGAATACTTCCGAAACTTCAGAAACCACTGTCGGTAAACGCAATCCGCCGTCCCATCTGCAGATGCCAACTAAAGCTCTATCATGCAAAAAGGAAGCCATATGTGAACATGGTCCCAAAGCGTCGTCGTGTCCTGTGGGCCAAGGCTCATTCAAAATGGACTGTTTCAAAGTGTAAAAGTGTTCTATGGTCAGCTGAGTCCAAATTTTACATTCTTTTTGGAAATCATGGACGCCGTTTCCAGAATTCGGGTTGTATTATGTGCATATGCCCCTATTTTATAATGTTTCCTGGGGTGCATGTTAGTATGCTTTTTACATCAAAAATTTTCATAATTTAGAAATAAAAGGCATTTTTCCTACCCTGGTTTTAACCCTCTGATTTGAACACTCTGTTTGAAGGGGCGTGTCTGCTGTGAGACTTCAGTGTAAACGCCCACTGCTGTGATTGGCTGATATCTTTGCAACACACACAAAATGTTGCATTACATTTAGATCTATGGCGTTATATTTAGATCGTGGCATGAAAGGTTGCAGTGATGAACAACGGGAGTAACGGGAGTGAATAATGTGGGAGTTTTGGCGCGAGTCCACTGATAAACTCACACTGTTTGATTGACAGCTCCAGTGATTGTAAAGGGAGCGTTTTTTTGATCAATTTCTATTTAAAATTTAATCACCGTTCAAATAACAGATTGTTTTCATCCTACTAAGAGAAACAACGTGAAGTTGAGTGTTTAGTCACTGGTTTGATTTACTGACACACAGACAAAGAACATCTGACTGTACATGAATCATTAATATCAGATCAGGCATTAGAATTAAAAAAGAGAGATATCCTACTGCACATAAAAATTCACTACTAGGCTTAAGATAAATAACCAGTTTAAATCCCTCAGTTCTCGCCATCTCCGAAAAGCCAAGGCGATGTTGAATGTTATTTTTTTACGAGCTCTGTCACATTCTCTTTTCATCAGAAGACTCTCCTCTGTTTGCCGTTTGTTTTAAACAGGTGATTCTCCAGAGGTTGGAGATTTAGCCGCTCGATGTAAACCTTTCCCGCTTGTTGTGACAACTAACCTGTGCCACTCCCACACCAGTCAAAGTAGGCGGAGCAACTTTTCTCTATTTACAGATATGACAAGAAGCGCACAGGCGAGTGACGTAATTTCTTACGAAAACCATCGTTCGGATGGTTAGGCTTACAATTGTGAGTTACACAGTTTACCTTTAACAATATAACTTTCAAATATATTTTCTAGTCATATTTGTATATTTTAAAATGCATAAAAATCACTTCTAGATACAGCACCTGTGGTCTGTGCTCAACTTTTCTAACAATGCTGTTGTGAAGGCAGCACAGTAATAGAGCAGGTCCTGTAGAACGGGATGTTGTTTGTGGGGCTGTTTCTCATTAAGGGCTTTTGGGGGCCCGTCAGACACAAACTCACTCCAGCAGCACAATAAACCGCACTTATATCTGGTCTGATTCATGGGAACCATTTCACTTTGAGCCTACAGGAAAAATGCACAAACATCTAAGAGATTGAGTCAAAGCTGGGGAATCGTCTGCACAGTTTCTAATGTTTTACACACAAATATGAAGCAGAACAACACTGATTATAATCATAAGTGTTTCTTGAGCAGCAAATCTTTCTGAAGGATCATGTGACACTGAAGACTGGCGTAATGATGCTGAAAATTCAACTTTGATCACATGATATAAATTACTCTTTACTATATATTCACATAGAAAACAGCTCTTTTAAATTGGAAAAATATTTCACTATTTTTACTGTATTTTTTGATCAAATAAATGCAGCCTCGGTAAGCAGAAGAGACTTTCAAAAACTAAAAACCTTTGACCAGTACAACATGAGTGAATGACAAATAAAATAGCATAGGCTCCTAAAGGAGACATTAGCAAGCATCAAGCATCAAGACTACTAACAGTACTATACCACCATGGTATTACCATAGTACATGTGCAAAAACATGGTAATGCCTTTGTTTATTTAGTGTGAAGGAGCTTTTATAGACATGTGGCTTGAAGGAGATCTGCTCATCTGGAGCTGAAAAAGGCCTTAACGGATCCACAGAGCACAAACAGATCATATACGTGCCATAAAAAAGCTTTTCTGCCTGTCACACGTGATAAAAACATGACAGAAGAAAGAGAAGGTGGTGAAATATGACTTATTTGCTATTCCAATGCCTGCAGAAAATCTCTACTGAGGGAATATGATATGCAAAACAGGGCAAGATGATTCATGATCTTTAGATAAGCAAGTTTATAAAAAAATGACATACACTGGCATTCAAAGTTTGGGGTTGGTGAGATTCTTTTAATGTTTTTGACCAAGGCTGTGTTTATTTAATCAAAAATACTATGGCATCACTGAGAAAAAACCCTTTCCAGCCTTTATTTTGTCTCTATTTCATTTTCTTCCCATTAGTGCGTCCGAATCAGACATACTATCAGAGCAGGAATCAACATGATCCTGTTCAACAGAGCATTTCATTGCACAAAACTGATTTTCATGGCTCTAAAACACGCATCACATCCTCTCATCATGAGGACGAGACGGTCGACAGATACAGGAACAACAGCGAAGGCATGATGAAAACGCATCAGGAACCTGCAACATCCCGCTCTAAATCTTCCCGCCTGACATCCCGACTGCAGAGAAACGTGTCTGACATCTCTGTCCGCCGCTTTACGAGACTCAGGGGCTTTGGCCAACCTCTGACATGTGTGTGTTTTAAAGCCGGAACGACCAGAGTCCTCGACTGCCGAGACTGCCTACTGAACATGACATGTACAATGATTCGCTGTTTTAACTCATGAATCAGACCTGCGGGAGCCGAACACATGGCAACAATCAGACACGGAAACACACATTACGAATGAAGGAAGAGAGATAAAGAGGAATGTAAGAGTGAATTAACAGGGTTAACTCAAACTGAAACCATCATGTTCGTTACTGGAAATAAAATTAATGTTAACTGAAACACAATAAAATATATAGGCCTATTAAAAATGAACTTATTTTACTTCAGCTAGTTGCAAAAGCAACTATATATATATATATATATATATATATATATATATATATATATATATATATATATATATATATATATACATACTTTTTTCAAGAAGTATCTTCTGATCACAAAGGCTACTTTTATTTCTTTTATTAAAGGCCCTGTTTCCACCTGGTATTAAGATGTGTTTTGGTCAATCGGAGCACAAGTAGACGAGGGAGATGTATCCGTATACACCTGTTGTTTTAATCTGTCTCTTTTGTCCACTTCAACAACTTCTGTCCTGAATTTTTCAATGTTTCCAAACTTTTGACCTGTACTGTATAAACTCTAATAGCACGTGAATGATGTCTGTAAACAACGTTATCTGTGTCCTGAACTCCTGCGAACAAACCCTGATGTGACGTTAAATGACTGTGATCTCGGGTGCTTCTGTCTCTTTTATCTCTCCTAAAATCCAGCAGTTTATCTTCTCGTCCTTAAGTGTTCTGTCGCTGAACGGACGCCAGGACACACAAAGTATTATTAATATCTTCTTGGCAGGAGCTGCCGGCGGGACTGAACTCTGTACAGTAGCAGAACACGCTGCTGAAACCAACCAAAAGACCTCAGAAAAGCCAGATAACAACTTTACAACAGGTTCTGAATCTGATTAGGTATTCATGAGGATTTGTTATTAATATCAATGCTGAAAACAGTTGCGCAACTTGAAAACATGATACATTTTATTCTTCCGTATTCTTTGATGAATAGAAAGTTCAAAAGAACAGTATTTATTTGAAATAGGAAACATTATAATCAAGGTTACAAAAGAGTAAGTGCAATTATAATAGTGGTCTATTGAGGTTTAGGCAGTTTGGTGCTGCAGAGCGCTGGGAAACCAGCTAATACCAGTTTAAGCTGGTTATTTTTCTTCCAAGCACAAATCAAATCTATTGAGATGGTCTTTTTGAAACTAATAGCCAAATTAAAGGTACATTAAACTTCATTAAACTTCTTTTTTCCAGGTTTTAGATGAGACTCCAAAAGAACACCAAATAAACAACTGATATAAGGAGTCCATATGCAAAGGGCTTTTTTACAGTTTAGACAAGTTGTGATACCGAACAGAACCACATGGAGATTCCAAAAAATCCCTAAACCAACCACTGTATTTACCTACTACAGTACACAGATCCATTCAGAATTACTAAACACATGACGAATCCAAACAATATCCTGAATGTGTGTGGAAATATCAAATGCATCTGTATATAAATACAGTGTGCGATCAGTGCACATACATGGTTTGTTTGAGCATCAATATAACAGACTCATGGATGTTTACTCTATGACTCCTGTAAGTCACCGCAATTGTCTTAACCTTCATTACAATCTTCATCCATCGAAACTTTACTAGCGAGACACTGGTTTGCTTTATCCAGCTGAGAAATGTAGTTTGCATATCATCTGGCCATACAGCGATGGTATGATACATATACTTTATTTCAGTTAACATTTATTTAATTTCAAGTAACGAATATGTTCTGTCTTGCATGCACTTAAATCCCTGTTGTAAGTGTTGTGTTATTCAAAGTAGGGATATATTGGTCAATAATTAGTTTCGGCCGATAAAAGCCGATATTTTCACTGTCGGCCATCACCTGATTATTTAAAAACAGGCAATGATCTGGGACGACTATATCTTATCAATCAATAGTGTCAGACTCACTTTCTTCACACATAGTATGCCTTAATTTTGTTAAATTTAGGGCTGTCAAAGTTAACGTGACAAAAACAGTTAAATTAAAGCAGGCTATGTTTGATATTTGTAGCACCTCCCATCCAATAATCGCAAAAAGCTTTGTGCTTTGATACTTCTGATAAGAAAGTCTCAGCTTTCAAATTTTGTCCATTTTATCACAAAATTAAAACAATAAATGGTGTTTTGAGGCTCTTAAATGTGACGTGACAGATCGCTGTAGCGTGAGTGTTTCCTCTTTACCACTAGTTTCAGCACCAAGTAAACATACATGAACATCAGAAGGTATGTTGAAAGATACAGTACAACTTCAAAGATTTATTTTTGGCATTTTTACCTTTATTATGAAAGGACAGTAAGCAGACAGTAAGGGACGGGATCGGAAAAGGTCTGTGAGCCAGGACTCAATCTCGGGTTGCCCAAAGCACAATGGCGCTGTATGGCGCTGTTGCCCAAAGCACAACGGTGCTGCCTACGAGGCTATCGGCACCGACTGATATATATATAATATATATAATATTATAGTAATGTACCAAATGAGAGGATCCCCGTATAGTTTACAGGATTAGTTGATCCTTCTTCCTTTTCAGGATCGACAGATATCATTCTGAATAATCGGCTATCGGTATTGGTGGAGAAATTTAGCACTTATATAAAGTAATATCTGCACAGCTCCATAGAAGACGAGGTTTCTGTGTCGGCCGTAAAAAGTTAAAGCTGATATGTGTTTATATGTATATGTGTTCATGACTCACTCTCAGGCCTGGGAATCCACTGCTGCCGGTTCCTCCGACAGGCCCCTGAAACACAGACAAAACACCAGCGACTCGATGAGAAACAGCTCTGTACTTTTGTCTGCATGTAGCATTATTTCAGATTTTCTTTGTTTTTATTTAACACACTGAGTTTGAGCTGAAGACATCAAAGATATCTCTATAGCTGTTTGGGGTTTTGGCACAATAATATTCTTCCAAAACTGTGGAAACACCATCTATAGTCAATGTTTAATTTTGGACATAGTATCATTATCAGAGATGTCTGAAGAGTTAAATGACATCACTTGGGAAGTTTAGGCCTTTTATAATCAAGAATTGTTTTTGGGCTCAGGTTTTCCTGCTTGTTCATTATTTTCCTCATATTCTCCATTGTTCAGCTCCTCTCTTCTCAGTCTGTCAGTAACGCTCTGTTTAGTTCCTGTCTCTATGAAGCCCCTCCTTCTGAAAAGCACAATGTGCTCTGATTGGTCGGCTGGAGCGGCGTGTTGTGATTGGTGTTTGGGAAATGTCTCACCCCTTACCATAACCGCCAGTTTCAACACACTACTAACTCGACCAGGCCCCGCCCCTTTATTCTGCCTATGAATTATTTAAATGAGGAATATTGTGGCGTGTTCATTCCCACAAGAAAACTCAAGTCTACAATGGAGGCGTTTCAGGAAGTTCAGAAACACTGACACTGATATAGAGAAGAACTCCCGCTGGAGGGACTTTTTCATGCTTAAACATGGTCCTTTTTAAGAATGTTTAGATATTTGTACTGGTAAACAAGACAGAAATACAGAGGAAGAACCTCATTTTTGCAGTGCTGATGACAGAGAGACACATACCTGGTTTCCGTCGGGTCCAGGAGGTCCTCTCTCTCCCGCGTCGCCAACAACACCCTGTAAAAACGTTCAGATCAGCTCAGGACACATTTCAAACACCTCTGTGAGTCTCACATCAGTCACACTGCCGTTGAAATGTCTGAACGCTCATGTCCTGAGGTAACGCTTTTCCATGATGTCACATCACACACATCGGAACAGTTCGTTTGGCTGTGAATCTGATCTTGTCACCACTTTATTTCTTTACACATGATAAGTGCATGTTGCTCTAAAGAAAAGTAAAGAATCTTTGGTGTAAATGGGAGTGTTTTACAGTACGTGCTCCGTCTGCATGTTTGCTTGTGTCTTTCTGAGCCCAGGGGCCTCTGAATGTCTTCCAACAAGCTTTCATCCTCACTCAAGATGCCTTCGATTAATCATTCCTGCTGCAGACGCCGGGCAGTGAGCCCAGCTGGCACAGGATCTCTGGTGTGATGTTAACAGGCCCGTACGTTTGAGGGGTTTCTCAGGCCCAACACTGAACCAACACTAAAGCAAAATGAGCTGAGATTTTACAAGCTTAAAGGGATAGTTCACCCAAAAATGAAAATGTGATGTTTATCTGCTTACACCCAGGACATCCAAGATGTAGGTGACTTTGTTTCTTCAGTAGAACACAAATGATGATTTTTAACTCCAACCGTTGCAGTCTGTCAGTCGTATAATGCATGTCAAAGGTAACAAAATCTATGAGAGTCAAAAAAACATGCACAGACAAATCCAAATTAAACCCTGCGGCTCGTGACGACACATTGATGCCCTAAGACATCAATGTGTCGTCACGAGTTGCAGGGTATAATTTGGATACGCAAGCGCCGGAATACGTCACTCATTGTTTACACAGTGCACAAACATTGTAGGTACGACGGCTAATCAAAATGGTACATACTTGCGCTTATCCAGATTGTTCAAACCGACTTAAAACTAAAAGATTATGTTCTCTCGCGTGAACTCATTCAGGAGTGGTGACTTTCCACGTATTTCCAACTTCTGAGCTACTCGCCTGAAGTTATGTTGATTGCTCTTCGGCTGGATATCAACACACCCATTAACGTACTGAAGTTGTTGAGGGTCTCCAGCGATCATGATTTTACATACCCAGGATAGGATCACGTACGACTTAAACCATCAGCTGTGCCTGTGGTTTTTCCACATCCAACCGAGGCATTTCCAAGATCTTTGTATGTGTCCTTTTTATTTGTAAAGCTGCCCTTAAGAAAAGTTTTGATGTAATAAAACCATGTTTTTTAGTGGTTTACTTCCATTTATATAACAACTGTTGTACTACAGGCACCATGTTTAAACTACGCCAGAGCGCGTACACACCTCACACACCGGATGCTGTACGCGGTCAAGGCAGTTGGACAGGGTGGTGTATTAGAGGTAAAAAATGATATAAATACTGTTCGGTTACTCGCACAAACCGATCGTTTCGTGTTTTAGAACATCAGTGTGTCGTCACGAGCCGCAGGGTTTAATTTGGATTTGTCTGTGCATGTTTTATTTTACTCTTATAGACGAAATTTCCATTGATGTGCATTATACGACTGACAGACTGCAACGGTTGGAGTTAAAAATCATCATTTGTGTTCTACTGAAGAAACAAAGTCACCTACATCTTGGATGCCCTGGGGGTAAGCAGATAAACATCACAATTTCATTTTTGGGTGAACTATCCCTTTAAAGAAGCTGATATTAACTTTATCAAGCGTCTCTGAGTTATTAACATGAAGAATGAATGGGTGTCTCAACAAATGATACATCATTAATAATCGTAACATGTTGACCGATGCAGATAAATGTAAAATATCCTGGTTTGTCGCTATTGTACAACGACTTGCAGATTCTGTGGCATTTCTACTGTTTGTTATTTAGAGGCACAGAGCGTCAGAATAACCCTCACAATCCCTTCAAGAAGTAAAGAAATGTTTCTTTACTAATGCAGACTTTTATACATTGCTTAACATCTTCCATCCGCATAATGCCTTTGGCTTTACAGCTGGGCAGCAGATGACAAGAATGGATTTGTTGTTCATTTTCTTGCTTGTCTTTACACACAAGTAATCTGTTTTAAATACCCATCACTCATTTGCATAACACCCTGTGATTAATGCTTATAAATGAAGGGAGAGTTTACCTGTCTTCCTTTGGGACCCTTGTTTCCCACCGGACCCGGAATTCCCTGGAACACAACGAGATGATCACTCTTACAAACAAATCTGATCTGACACACATTGATCATTCTGAGCCGGGGGGCGTCATCAGTCTGAACGCAGTTGTCTTGTGTGTTTTCAAGATCACGTCATTCATTTGGGAATTTGAGTCTGTGTTGCTGCAAATCACAGAACGATGGCAGATTTGACAACATTCGGCCCTAAACAGCCCGTGTGTGTTTGTCAGTGTAACATATCTTGACGAAACCGGCATTAGCAGCATTGTGCTGATATTAAGAAATAGTGTGAGATATAAACAGCATCTGCAGCTCGCGACCGTTTTGACAAGTCCATCAGTATGTAAGCATGATGAGTGAAGCATGCTTTTATAGTAACACATTTACAATGGAAGTCAATGGGTAAGTGTACAGGAGCCAAAACAGATGTGAGTTGAGTTGAGCTGTTGAGTGTTTAAAACATGGAACTACTTTTCCGAGATGAATAAACAAAGTTCTGCTGCATGTACGGAACGATAATTCCAACAGATAATTCCAACTGAAACTGTCTAGGTTAAATCTAGGTTTTATCTGGTCCTGACATGAGACAGGGCTAGTGATCATACCAGTCTCATGTTAACATGTAATGTTTAATTGTTTAAGCTAGTTACATATTTTAGCGGTTTATTTACATTGCTACTTGCTGGCCTACTAGATATCCATTGTTAGTGCACTACTGTAAAACACACTTCCAAGATCGTACAAACTGAGGTATGATTCAAAAAGATTTTCTGTAGTATTTTTCTGACAGCATGCTACCTTGCTTTCATTCATGCAAATGGCATCTCCCTGATTCTCACATTTCATTTGCATTAATGTGAAATGAAGATTGTATAATTGTTCATTTAAACTCACTCTCTCCCCCTCCAGTCCTGGCGGTCCTGCAACTCCTGGAGGTCCGATGAAGCCCTGATAAAGAAAAACACAATGGCTCAAAATCACGTTTACATTTTTAAACTCCTCATACATCTTTTATCAGATAATCCCAAAATTGTGGTCAGATAATCCTGATACCATGCTGGTCAAAAGTTGTTAAAAGCGATCTGACGTCCCATTCAGGTATAATGCATCAAGAAATTTGATGGCAATGAACAGGACGGAAGGCCAGATCTTTAAAACGCTTTGGAATATTGGAACGAAATTTGGTGCAAGTCATCACCACCGTGCCCTGATGATACTGGAGCAGTTTAGGGACAGCGCCACCTACTGGACAAGAAATTTTGAATTTTTAGATAAGCCATGAGCCTAAAATCTCCACCTATGCTATGAGCAAACAAATCTACTTTCATTGAGTTATTTGGCCACATTGATTTCAAAATTACTTTGAATGATTAGCAGATTATTTACACAGATCTAATTCACCCTGAACTACAAGACACAGCTTAATTTATCATCTTCATTTTATATGTCACCTTATAAAATAGTATATTGCTGTTAAAGTAATTTACAACTAATGTACACATAAATCAGTTTACAGACAGAGCAATAAGATCATGTCAGCATCAAGTGTGATATCATCTTTTCCTCATGCACCGGACACAAATCATTCATCGCGGTGAGTGAGCAATTAGCTGGTGTTTTTGTTTGCAGTAGGTGGACGAAACGCTATATGTACCATTCTTCTGTCTTGTTAAGTGAGATCACATGAACTATCAGTCAAAGATGAAAGAACAGCCCTCCTCCTGTCTCTGCACATTCCTGTGCCGCGGCACACTGCCAGATGTTGAAAGAGACTGTGTTTCTAAAACATGCAAAATCTCTGAGATGAAGCAGTCTCATCTTGACTTTGTAGAGCTCACTGATTCTTGAGTACTGGGAAAAAACAGACTCAGGGACTGCAGAAAATAATAAATAATTATTTTAGATGATGAACATCACATACAAAAATAATTTCAAATATGATAAATATTGGAAAATCTAGAACTACAGGATGTTTTGTTTTAAAGTGATTTTCAGCTCCATCTACTGATGAAAATCTGATGTTGACAAAAATATATATGCATTAAATGCAGCAACATTTTTATTTATTTATTTATTTATTGACTGATTGGTTGATTGATTGATTGATTGATTGTGCAGCTGCTACTAACATGAAGTACTTAAATTGTGGGAAATTATCTAAAAAATTATGAAATCATAAAAAAAAAACCTAGAAAACTCACCAGTTACATTGCCCACTTACAACTTACAGCACGTAAAAAAAGTGATTTAGCCAGATTTTATGAATGTTTAGCAGGGACTTTGTTGTGAAACATATAAAAGAGGGGCATTTAATATCTATTTTAATCTATTTGTAGTATTGCGTTATGGTCTGATGGTCATTTTCAGAAGGAACGGCAGGTTGGTTGTGCGTTTTGTCCAACATGTCAAGAATCTGTACAGTACAAACAGAACGATTTAAAAGGATCTGATCTTTTGATTCTCCTTTCAACATTCTCTATTTATCTCTCTCTCTTTTATCTCTCCTGTGTTCCTGTGGCTCTTAGCGAGATGATGTAAGAGTTCAGACATTGTTTGAACAGGAAACCATGAGACAACAGCTGTACGTACATTGACACCTTTAGGTCCTGGGTTTCCCTCTGGTCCTCCCAAACCCTGAGAGACAAAAGACATTAATGTTACACACAATCAGACTAATACACACATCAGACATCATGAAACTCTAATATGTTAACAAAATCAACACTGGCTTTATCCAATGTTCATATTTCTGTTCTGGAAATATATGCAAAATAGTGCATATTTAATTATTACATATAATTTTAGAAAACTTTGTGATTAATCAATTGGAGAAGTATGTGGTGATTTCTATTAGTTTATTTTTTTACCCTATTTATCTGTGGTGTCTTGCCTTAAAATGTTTATTGCACACTGTTTCACAGTATACCACGCAGAACATTCTAAACAGCTGCCTGATATTAATTTTAAATTAAGCATAACATTTAATAAATACGATTCGATGGCAAGGAACAGGACGGAAGGCCATATCTTTGAAACGCTTTGGCCTATTGGAACGAAATTTGGTGTAAGCCATCGCCACCATGCTCTGATGGTACTGGAGCATTTTAGGTACAGCGCCACCTACTGGATAAGAAATATCTACGTTTTTAATAAGCCATGAGTCTAAAATCTCCACCTTTGCTATGAGCAAACAAATCTACTTACAAGAATCAAATTTAATATTTCAAATTTAGATTCAAGAAGAGTGTAACAAAGAATCAAAAAGATTTTAGATTCCTAAAAAGAAAATTGAAAAGATTATAACTGGATGCCACTCTCTGAATTAATGCAATGTAGTGAGGTCATTAACAACAATGTAGTATACTACTTTTTAAAATGTTTGTCATTCTGTTTCACATACTACTTTTAAAAATACTTGTACCACGCAGTACATTCTGAACAGCTGCATGATATTAATTTTAAATTAAGGATCCAATTTAAAGAAGTAACACAGAATCAATAAGATGTTTTTGTTGTTTTTTTAGTGGATATCGGTCACTGCACCTGCCTGCCAGGGTAACCTGCTGCCCCAGATAAGCCTGGCAATCCTGGCAAACCCTAAGGAGAAAGGAAAGAAAAACGTGAATGAGAGATGAGAACGGCTGCCAGCGGACGAATAGAGCTCCTATTGTTCCCAGTGGCATCTCTCTCTCAAAGCATCCACGGGCCGGACCGCTCTCCGCGGCCTGACCCTGGCTGAAGTCCAGACGGCGGCTCCTCTCCGCTGCACGACTCCAGAGCGGATCATCTTTGCATCAGGTGACTGCATATAAAGACTGCGCTTTGTGACTGAACGAAAGTTTCCATGTATTGAGTTCCAAACCTTCCGGACTCGGTTATTGAGGAGGTACAAAGGTACAACTCATAGATCTGTTTAATGCCATGTCAAACACATAGGGAGGGAGAATTAAACCTGATTGTACAGGCAAAATATGAGTGGAAGGAGGGCTGCTTTATGAAAGAGAGGTCAAATACAAAGCTAAAATCTAGCATTCAACTTCAGGATGTTTGAAACTGAATGTCAGCTCCATCTATTGAAGAAAATCTGAAAGGTATTGAAAAAATACATGCATTTCACACTTGCATTAAATGCAACAGTCTTACTTATTTATATTGCTGCTACTAACAGGAACTCCCTTAAATTGAGCTAAATTATCTAAAAAAAAAAAAAAAAGTGTCCGTTTTGTCCCATGTCTCAAGAATCAGTGCACTACAAATGGAAGAGTTTACATCGATATGATGTACTAAACTAGGATCTGATAACTAAAAGTAGCGAATAACTTCAGTACAGCAGCATGACAATAAAGCTCTTTTTAGTATTACTCAATAGTATGATTAATAATAACAACAACTATACTATTCTTTAAGAGCTGCTGTGCAGCCAAAATTATATACCAGTTATCAATGTTAAGCTGCTTTGACACAATCTGCATTGTAAAAAGCGCTATATAAATAAAGGTGACTTGACTTGACTTGGCAAGCACCACTAGCTAAATATAGCTTGTAGTCTGACAATGATTGAAACAGTAAAATGTCAAAGTGAAGATCTCGCAAACAAACCGACATCCACCTGAGATGGCACATCTCATTCGCTCACCTGTTCTCCTGGCAGACCTGCTGGTCCTGGATAGCCTTTGGAACCCTGCAGGTGAAGAAAAAAGTAAAGGAGATCATGACTCAACTCTTTTACAGAACGCCAGTAAGAACACAAAGCAAAGAATTTTCCCATATGCCTCAATGTTAAGAACAAGGAGAAATAGAGAGAGTCATACTTGACGTGTTATCTTTTCCACATTTCTGGGATTTTGTTGCCTAAAGTCCCAGTGGACTCAGATAAGACTAATAGCCCTTAAGAATTTCCCCAGAACTGTCAAAACCCTTTAAAGCTTTCCTCGTCTGACAGCTCAAGCTCGAGCCCATGAAAGAAAGACAAGTCACGACAGTGAGACGGGGAGGGGAGGTCAGAACTCCTCACCTTGAAACATTTCTAGCCTGCTTTCGTGTGCTGGAACTGATCTGTGCCAACTGAACTGAAGCACAACAATGCAATCGTAAAGTCACCTTTCCAAATATATCCTCAAATCTAATACTTTGATGTTTAGATGCCTGATTGATAGACGTACCAACAGCTGTTTGCCAGCAGGTGGCGCTGTGTGTCGGACCGAGCAGAGAGGTTCAAGTGTGGTGCAATCCTCTAAATTTGGAAAATTCCAAGCCTTCTGCATTGCTCCTGAGAAGACAATGATGTATCAGAGGTCACCGTGATTTATACCTGACCTGGTCTGGGCCTGTACGACTATTTCTGCTCAAGCTCTTTAAACATTTTACTGCAAAAAGCAGAGTGCTCTAGGTACTAATGACCTATAAAAACAGCATTTAAAGGGATTGCTTAAGTTCACCACACTCAAGATCAAAGACTGTGGGAGGTGAGGTGGAAAACTGGTTAAGATCAACATGGAATGAAAGTCAAGACATTATTTTGTCAGCTTATTGGGATTTTTTACTCTTTCTCCGGCATTGACGCAATTTTCCGTAATTTACGACACAACACTTCCAAGCCATTGACGGAATTTTCCATCACTTACAACAACACTTTCCAGCTAGTCATGTGCTGATATTCGGTAATACGATATATCACCATAATGAATATGCATGATATTGTTATTGTGGGCACTTCAAAATACTGTGAATAATTACTTATTACAAATTATTCAAATTTTTATAATACATTTTAAGAATACTTTCCCCCATCAACCGTATAAAACGCACAACAGCGCTGTATGCTGCGTCAAAGGGACATGGGCACTCAGATGTAAACAAACCCAATGTGCACGAGAAGCACATGGTGCCGCGCTGAATATAAAAGTGCACGTTCATTCTCTGACAGCAGAGGGAGCTGATGGAACAGCAGAAATGCAGCGGTTACCCCGGAAACCCTGTAAACAAAGCAGCTGCTATTCAGCTATTCAGTTTTTTGTATTCGCAATGTTGTTCATCACAGCACCAAATACTTAATACTTAAAGACTTAATAGGCTATTTATTTTCAAACTTAAACAATTTTATATTTGACTACAACAAGCCTTATAATGATTGAAAATGTTCTGATTATTTGTTATTGTTCAGTAACACTTACTGACATAAGTCTTCATTAGTTAACATGTTAATTCATTTTTACCAAACTGACAATGAAAAATACTAATAAAGCATTTATTTAATCCTATTTAATGTTAATTTCTTAGTTAAAGTTTAATAACATTACTAAAATCAAAAGTTGTAACTGTTATTTAATGGACCTGAGCTAAAACTAACAATGATCAGTTGTATTTTTTTAACTAACATTAACAAAAAATAATACCTTCTGTAACAAATGTAGCTATTGCTCATTCTTAACCTTAGTTAATGCATTAACTAACGTTAAATAATGAGATCTTATTATAAAGTGTTACCTGTGGTTCTTTAGAATTCTTTTGCACTTTAATCTGTTTGAAACAATTTACTTTATTTTTTTTGTGTATTGCATTTTTGTATTTAAATATTTAGAGTTCTTTTTGTTATAAAGAAAGAGTTCTTAAACCTGTTATACAATGCAACACTTTTTTTTGCAACTTATTTCAATATTGTGATATTACCGTGTACCATAATAAAAGCTTCAACAATTATCGCAACATGAAAATTTGATACCGTCACATGCCTATTTCCAGCCATTGACAAAATTTTCCATAATTTACGACATAACACTTCCCAGCCACTGACATAATTTTCCGTCATTTATGACATAAAGCTTCCAAGCAATTGACGGAAATTTCCGTCTTTTACAATTTTATGCTTCCCAGTCATTGACAGAATTTTCCGTCATTTATGACACAACACTTTCCTAGCATTGACGGAATTTTCCAGCAATCCATGTTTCCACTGTTATACAGTAGGGGGCACTATTAAAGAGGAAATGATTGTGAAGCTTTGGCAGTGCTGATGGACTCGATATAGTCGGTCTGTTTTGATTTTCGTTCTGAATCCGATTCGGACATAGTCTTTGAGAAAAAAAATGTGTTGCTTTTTCATGAAACTTACCCACATTCAAGTGTTGATAAAAAAGAATATGGTGAAAACTGGACAAACTTAATTTCAGACCCAAACACCGCATGCCACTTGTCTTTTGAATGCATCTTGACATGAAACCACTTAGAGGTGTGAATCTCCACTTGCCTCATGATTCAATTTGATTACGATTCAGAGGGTAATAATTCGGTTATAAAACGTTTCTTGATGCAACATAATGCATATTTTCCTCTATAAAAATATATTAAGCAATATAGCCTCTTTTTTTTGTTTTATCTTTGTTATTAAAAATAAGAACAAAGATGTAAATAAACTTCAGAACAAATACAATATAAGAAAGAAAGAAGCAGTTAAGAAATAATACAGGAACTGAAAAATCAGGTGTAAAAAAGAATCACTGCATAGTCTTTAGCATATTAGTTACAAATAAATTGATTATTATTAAAGCTACAAAAGTTATTCAGTCAAGAACAGTGAGGGATTCCCTCTTTGTCCTTTATTGTTTGATTAACATTAATGAAACAGACAGAAGCAGGTTTATTAGGCTGCTGTCACTTTAAAAACGATTCTTTTCATAAAAACCAGAACATGCTTTGCTTCCGGAAGACATACAAAAAAACTTTTTTTTTATTAATATATAATAAGAGTAGCCTACTTCATTTACAATAAAACAGTATATTAATATGTATGAGAGGCCTATTTAATTACATTTTTAAAAAATCGATTCTTTTATTTTTATGCACCGATGCAGACTCGTTCACATCTGCATCGCGATGCATTGTAAAAAGTTTATGGTTCTGGTTTCGTCTACAGATCCCTGTGATTTTCTAACCCTCAGATGAATCAGTCCAGGATCCACTAACCAAACCGTACAGATCCGCTTTTTTTCACTTCCCGGGTTTGACACCTGACCTTTTAAAACTAACCAACCAAAAAAAACTCTGTCCAAAAGGGCTCCATTTCCAAAGAAAAGCCCTCTTGGAGAATGCTCATTTTCTAAGAGTTGATCCACACAGTCCTAACAGTGCTCTTGGGATTACAAGTGAAAATCCACTTATACCGGGCCACTGTTAGCAAAAGCTCCAGCCAACAATTTCTAATCATGACTAGACTAGAACATTTGGTTCTCTTTACCTTATAAACCAAAACAAGAGCTACTGAATACTCCCTCATGATATCTTTCTATGCTCTCACCACAAACTACCCTCACAAACCCGCCTACACAAGTAACAGACCTCAAATATTACAAAAACATATCCTCTAGCTGAGTTAGGTGAGCTAAAACTTGCACCAGTTTTGCCTTTGAAGATGCAACACGGGACTGTTCCTGTCATCAGGAGTGAGTCACCCCGCAGAGTGCCTTTCCTCTAAAAGACGACCCTTGACCTATAGGGGTTCTCGGGTTCTAAAGGAGCTCCCAAGTGATGGCGGGTCCCCGAGCAAAGCTACGTCTTGGGAAGTGTGAACAGACCTTCGCTTGCCCTGAAACATCACACAGGGTCTTTATTCTTGTCCGTAACCCAATCCAGTCGCTGCTGAGAGTGGCGGTAACAGATACTGTACGAACGGTGTGAAGAATAAAACACTACGTCTCACTGCTGCAAACAGAACTTAATTCAGCTGAAAAAGGTTCTCCAGCAGTAAGGGAGGAGTACAGGAGAACTTACCTTCAGACCTGATTCACCTTTAGGACCCTGTGGACCTGGCCGTCCTCTTTCACCCTGAAATAATAAAAGAGAAAACACTCAGTGTTGTCCTCCATACCTGGATGACAAAAACAGAAGTAATTCAAAGTAACCGCCCTCACATTTCAAAGCTTTTCTTTCATGGAACCCAAACAAACTCATATTTTGTATAATTTCTATTCTTTTCTTTTCAATAGAACGGAAAAGAGTAGGATTCGTTGAGCTTCAAAAATTACCCCCAAAAAAAACCCCACCATAAAAAGGCCATCACTTTCAAATTGTGCCCGCATTTTCCACCAACTTTGGTATTAGTGGTTTACGTGTGTCTTGTGACCTATGTCCTTTGATGCCAAACCTGCTGAGACACATTTTAATTGATACTTTGATATTTGAATTGAACTTTTTTTGGAAGCTTGAAGGCCCCCAGTTTCCCATCCATTTGTGTTGTAGAGAAGCTTTGATATTCTGCTAAAGTTTTTTTGTTCTGGGCTCCATGAAAGAAGGAACGACATGAGGATGAGTAAATAATGACACTATATTTATTTTGGTGGAAACTATCTCTTTAAAGGCCAGGAAACCAATAATAATCGCTGTAGTTTAGGGTTTTGTATAAATTTCAAAGGACCAAGAGAAAAGATGTTGTAGTTTCTATTTCTGTACTATTTACCGGTTCACCTGCTGGCGCCTGACCCGGGGACAGTCCAGGATCTCCTTTTGCTCCCTAGAACATAAACAAAGTGTTAATTCAGTTTGATGTCATATATCTGTAACATTTTATAACAGGGTCCCATTAGTTAACAATGAGCAATCCATATTTACAGTATTTACTAATCTTTGTTAACGCTGATTATTAAAAATACAACTGTTCATTGTTCATGTCAGCTCAGGTCTATTAAATAATATTAACAGATACAAATTTAGATTTTAAAGGGGGCCTATTATCCCTCTTTTTTCAAGATGTAATATAAGTCTCCAGTGTCCCCAGAATGTGAAGTTTCAGCTCAAAATACCCCACAGATCATTTATTATACCATGTTGTAAATCCCATTTTTGAGTGCATAAAACATGCTGTTTTCGTGCATGTATCTTTAAATGCAAATGAGCTGCTGCTCCCCACCTCCTTTCCAGAATAGTGCTTCCTTCAACAGTTCCTGCCTGCATTGGATACTCTGCCAAATACTAACAAATGATTTAAAGCTGTATCAGTTTAAACTTCTAATTTATCGTATTCTGAGCGCACACATCTGAAGCACGCACACAGAAAGCTGGCTGTCAGACGGCACATCTTGTGAGTATTAAACTAAGTTCTCTTTCATGTCTTACTGTGTTTAAACAGTCAATAACACACAAAGTTCACATAAACACAGTCCAGACATTCTTGTTTCTACAGCTGCTTTGGTGTTGAGACAATGGCGGACAGTGTACAACTCGCTCATGCTAAGCAGTCGTGGGCAGGGCCTGAGCAACGTGACATCACTTTGATAAGAAAATGAAAACGGCTTGTTCTGAGACACTGCTTATGATTTGTGGGGATTAAAAAAAAGGAGTGGGTGAATTTTTATCATTATAAGGTGGTTGTGTGCACACACTGCCAACACACATTTATGTTCAAACCATGTAAAAGTACATTTTGCATAATAGTTCCCCTTTAATAAAGCATTAGTAAATGCTGAAATTAACGTTAAGATTATTAAATGTTTCAGAAGTACTTTTCATTGTGGTAATGTGGTTAACTAAAGTTAACAAATGGGTAGTGTTACCCATATATCCCATAAAACAAGCTGTCAGCAAACATATTTGTGAAGTCAAAGCAAACTCAAAAATCATGCCTAAAGTTCAAGAAGAAACATGCAAATCATGTTATCCTGTGCTGACAGATTAAGGCAAGTGTTAACAGTGGATTTGGTGAGATTTAAAGGGATAGTTCACCCAAAAGTGAAAATTCTGTCATCATTTACTCACCCTCAGGTTGTTCCAAACCTGTATATATTTCTTTGTTCTGTTCAACACAAAGGAAGATATTTTGAAGAAAGTTTGTAACCAGGCCGCTGGTTCCATAGTAGGAAAAAAAAAAATACTATGGAAGTCAATGGTGAACTGCTCAGTTTCCCACATTCTTCCTTTGTGTTCAACATAACAAAAAAATGTATACAGGTTTGGAACAACCTGAGGGTGAGTAAATAATGACAGAATTTTCATTTTTGGGTGAATTATCCCTTTAATGGGGCGTTCACACCAGACGCGACTTGCGCGAATAAATCGCGCTATTCGCGCGTAGTTGGACGCTTGAACATTTTGAGTTTACTCGCTTCATTCGCACGTGAAATTCACTTCACAACAGACGCAAATTCGCGTCATGAGAGGGGCTCTCCCTCTCCGTTAAATATGTGTCCCTCAGACTCTTCCACTTCTTTCTGCAAACTTCCTCTGAATAAACACAACTTGTCAGCGGGAAAGTAGTCTCAATATGTATATATATATATATATATATATATATATATATATATATATATATATATATATATATATATATATATATAGCTCAAATTGAGTAAAGAGCGTTTTATACAACTTACCAGATTGTCCGACCTCCTCACTCACTTTCTTCCAAGCAAGATCCTTTTTATTCCTGTTTCTATAAAAGTATGAAGATGTATCGTACAGTGACGAAGATTTTGTCTTCCATTGTTGTTTCGGATTTCTGCCTCCACTCGCTACGTCGTAATCACGTCACTACTACAGCAAGCTCCTGATTGGTTAACGCGGCGCGAATTTTCGCCAAAGTTCAGATTTTTCAACTTGCGCGATTAGCGCGAATCACGCGTTATGCGCGTCAAACGCTCGAAACGCTCAATTCGCGCCGTGTCATTCGCGCGAATGGCGCCGCAGGATGTCAATTCACGTCTGTGCATTGACTTAACATGTAAATCCTTCGCGTTTAACGCTTCATTCGCGTCTGGTGTGAACGCACCATAAGGGGGTAAGGCTCCTTCCTATGTGTATTCAGACACACTAAACCTCATAATAATGCAGATCAACCGGTTATATAGTCAGTAAAATGATCAGAAATGGATCAGTGATCTCTGAATCCCAATCACCCTTTCATTTATCAATCCATTCACCCATGGACCAACAATTCAATCAATAATTTCATCCATCAACATCATGGTTCATTCATTCATGGATTCATGAATTTATTCATAGATTCATTCAATCAGATTTGGTGGATTCGACCAACTGTAAAATATTGTGCTTTTCTACTACAAAAGACTTTTTAATTACATTTAAAATGCATCTAAATCCAAAGGGATTCACTGGAAGTAAAGTCTCTTGTCTGGGACTGAATTTACTGTAGCATGTCAATCGAACAACTCCAAACCCATTCAGACCTGAATGAAAGCTGTATTGCTTCAGTTCAGCTGAAACGACCAGTTGAAGGAAACGCAATTGCTGCCAATCAACACAAGACAGCGCAGATCTGACGCTTGCAAAACACAACTTTACTGAAGCAAATCCTGCTCTGAACCGAACGTCAACAGAGCAGATAAGCTGCATTCATGTAGGACAAGTCACAGCCAAACCTTTTAAACAGTGAAGCACATCTCATCTCTCTCTCGATTTCATCCCTAAAGTTTTTATAAAGCACAAAGCACTACAGCTCCGTCTTGTTTCTCCGGGGTCCCAGCAGATGTGTGTGACTCATCTGTGGGCTGCACCGAGATGCTTCACAGTTTCCACCATCTCCAACTACATCCGAGCTCAGTTTGGCCCCCGGTGATGTTATCTGCAGCAGATGACCCTGCTGCCCACTCAGGTCATCTCTGAAGAACACTCACTGGACAGAGAGATGAACACTTTGTCCTAAAGCTTGATGGGAAAATCAGATTAGCATATTTGGTGCTTTTTCGAAATATGACCTTTCATGCAGTGTGTAATACAGTTGTTTGTGAATATAAAAGTTTTAAAGATCAAAGTTCAGATAAATGGAGTTTTTGTCTCGTAAAAGAAAGAAGTGATTCTGAACTGCCTGAAATGAGTCATCAGTGATTCCAATCTCACTTCCTACTCGATTCTATGTAGGCTTATAAAAAATTAGCATAATGCCCGCCGATGGTCTTTATTGGCTGAACAGCGTCTCTTTGCTGTAGTTGTATCTGAGACTGGAAGAGTTTGGTTCGTGTTGTTCATGTTGAGAAGACGCTGTTTTCTGCTGCCAAAGCAAATCCACTTTGATGAGATTGATACGGTAAAACCGATGCCATCGTTACTGTTCGTATCACTGTGAATCAAGAGCTGAGATTCAGATATGATAATGAATCTCAGGCTGGGCCATCTGATCAATCAGAGCACGTTGATATTTGACTTGTCCTCTAATGAGTCTGTCAAAGAGCAACATCCGAGCAATATTTTATTCCTGCGGGAAACCCTCATCACACTGAGCTGCAATTAGTGGTGAAAACAAGCAAGTAAAGCAGTAAAGCACATGCGACGGCAGCAGTTGAGTTGAGTGTGGTCGCAGGAGCCCGCAGACGTCTGCTGTGCAGCACAAACCACATCCACACAGAACATTAACCTCCAGCGCTCAGGCTCCGTCAGGCTTTACGAGCCACATCACTTCCTGCCGGGAGATTTTAAAGCATGCAGGGCCTCCTATGGACGTCGTCCAGCACAGATCTACACATGTTCAGTGTGAGCAGAGAGACTCTGATTACTGCAGCAGCGCAAGCTCTGATGAAACTACCGGTGGACATGTTTGACTGAAATCCTTTCACATGGAAACCGTCATCAGTTAACTCTGACACACACCTTGTTTCCACCGCTGGAAAAACTGAACAGGTCAAATCACCTTCAGGACACACCTGCAGTTTCCACACACGTTTTCTTTTCCACGACTTTCACGTAACATCCCACAGGTTCAATCCTGCCGGAGTCACCGTGAGTAAGTTTATTATCTTTATCAAGAACAAAGTGGTAATATTTCATCGACGAACCCTTGAGGGGTTTGAACCTGCAACCTTTCAGCTACAGAACAGATCTTTAACTGTTACGGTAAACTGTTTTAATTTTAAAAATAAATGCTAATTCAAAATAGTAATAGTATTTCAATAATACTAAAATAACACGGCTGCTGCCAACTTACATTTTCCATGTTCTGACTCATGGATTTACACACACACAAACACAGTTAACAGGCTCTTAATGTCGTGTCTATATATACACATTTTCCTCTCATCTTTCAGCAGATCAAACTGTCAGTGTATCCCCAGCGGCTCTTTCCAGTGTTTTCCCAATCCTCCACATCACACACACACACACACACGTTTTGAAAGGTGGCGAGTTTGAACAGGAAGAATCGATGCGCTGGTGTTACGGCACAGACTTGTCCATCGCTCTCGAGATCGTAACAACAGCGAGATCCCACCACGGGATATTATTGTAAACCCCTGAGCGCGGCTGGAAGAGAATGAGCAGAGAGCCCCAAAACAGGATCTTACCTTCAGACCAGGTAAACCAGGTGCCCCGGGGCTCCCGTGAGGACCAGACGGACCCTGAGAGAGAGAAAGAGAGTCAGACTATCCTGCATTCGATCTCAAGAACAGATTATATATCATATATATTAAATATGTTTGTCAATATTAAATGTCTTTGCAAACACATTTACTGAAAACTCATGTGACTTTGTGATTGGATAACTGCACTATCCAGTGGACCAATCACACCGCAGCATCTCAAATGTTGGTTTGGTGGTTCTGAAACGTCTGAGTCAAAGTCCGTCATCAGAATGATTTGGTTTAATTCCCTCCAGAAGCGTCTCACATGATTATGTTCCCAAACACCAGCATCCAAACGCAAGAGAACATGACAGCGTTTATTGTGTTTCATTTGAGACAAACTCATTTATGATGGAGGAAAAAAAGAGCCCATTCCTGCAGGATCAACTCACTATTTTGTGCTTCTGAACAGTCTTGAGTTAACAGAGTCTCGCTGCGTGACTCAGGAATGATCCTGACAGACAGCGTCTGAGAAAAACCATCAATCATTTACTGAATTACATCACTGACAGCAGCCGGAGACCCTGTGGCCAGTGTGTGACTCAAGAAACATGTTTAAAGAGAACCTGTTGATGTTTGAGCATGAAAAAGGTCTCCAAAGTCCCTCCAGCAGGAGTTATTCTCTATATCAGTGTTTCTGAACTCCCTGAAACGCCTCCATTGTAGACTTGAGTTTTCTTCCAGGAACGAACGCGTCACAATATTCCTCATTTAAATAATTCATACGCAGAATAAAGGGCCGGGGGCTCTACTAGAACAGGTTGATTATTTTCCTCATATTCTCCATTGTTCAGCTCCTCTCTTCCCAGTCTGTCAGTAACGCTCTGTTTAGGTCCTGTCTCGATGAAGCCCCTCCTTCTGAAAAGCACAATGTGCTCTGATTGGTCGGCTGGAGCGGTGTGTTGTGATTGGTGTTTGGGAAATGTCCCGCCCCTTACCATAACCGCTCAGGGAGTTGAATATTACATCAGCACAAACAACTGTGGACAGTCTCATGTCTTCTAATTGTTTCATAATGGAAACAATGTAAGCGAGACAGACAGATGTTGCATGAATCCGTAACACAGGGAAACAAGATTCACTCCATGGCAAACAACCAAACATTGATCGGTTTAGACTTACCCGCGGTCCTCTCTTTCCAGGGGGTCCGGGGAGACCCGGCGGGCCGGCGGGACCCTGCAGAGAAACAAAGATGAGCAGAAAGAGAGATCAATTCATGAACAACTGTTTCTTAACATCACAACAAAGACAGTGTAATTGGAACCGCGTGTCTGACTCCCGCTTTCCCAACATAGAAAACCGCGTCTGCCATCTAAGAGAGACACAAAACAATCTGATTCATGGAGGGATTACTGAGAGATGAGTGGCTCAGTGGTTAGAGAGCTGGCCTGGTGAGCATGACTGTACATACAGTGTGAAAACATGGAGAAATATTAATTATAATAATATATACCTGTCAAAAGTTTGGAAACATGACCATTTTTTAATGTTTCTGAAAGAAGTCTCTTCTGCTTGCCAAGGCTGCATGTATTTGATCAAAAATACAGTAAAAACAGTGAAATATTCAAAACAACTGTTTTCTAAGTAAAAATGCAATTTATTCCTGTAATCAAAACTGAATTTTCAGCATCATTACTCCAGAACATCATTTATTTGAAACAGAATCTTTTGTAACATTATAAATGTCTTCACTGTCACTTCTGTTCAGTTTAATGCATCCTTGCTGAATAAAAGTTAATTTCTCTTCATTTTGCTTTTTTATGGTATCAAATTGTTAAGCAGCAAAAACTGTTTTTAAATATATCTACACCGAACAAAATTATAAACGCAACACTTTTTCATGAGCTGAACTCAAAGAGACTTTTTCTATGTACACAAAAGGCCTATTTCTCTTAAATATTGTTCACAAATCTGTCTAAATCTGTGTTAGTGAGCACTTCTCCTTTGCTGAGATAATCCATCCACCTCACAGGTGTGGCATATCAAGATGCTGATTAGACAGCATGATTATTGCACAGGTGTGCCTTAGGCCGGCCACAATAAAAGACCACTCTAAAATGTGCAATTTTATTGTATGGGGGGGTCCGAAAACCAGTCAGTATCTGGTGTGACCACCATTTGCCTCACACAGAACAACACATCTCCTTCGCATAGAGTTGATCAGGTTGTGGCCTGTGAATGTTGGTCCACTCTTCTTCAATGGCTGTGCGAAGTTGCTGGATATTGGATAGTGACGTGTCCGGTGAGTATGCTGGCCATGCAAGAACTGGGATGTTTTCTGCTTCCAGGAATTGTGTACAGATCCTTGCAACATGGGGCCGTGCATTATCATGCTGCAACATGAGGTGATGGTCGTGGATGAATGGTACAACAATGGGCCTCAGGATCTTGACACGGTATCTCAAAATGGCATCAATAAAATGCACCTGTGTTCGTTGTCCATAACATACGCCTGCCCAAACCATAACCCCACCGCCACCATGGGCCACTCGATCCACAATGCTGACATCAGCAAACTGCTCACCCACACGACACCATACACGCTGTCTGCCATCTGCCCTGTACAGTAAAAACTGGGATTCATCCGTGAAGAGAACACCTCTCCAGAGTGCCAGACGCCATTGAATGTGAGCATTTGCCCACTCAAGTCAGGTCGAGACCCCGATGAGGACACTGAGCATGCAGATGAGCTTCCCTGAGACAGTTTCTGACAGTTTGTGCAGAAATTCTTTGGTTATGCAAACCGATTGTTGCAGCAGCTGTCCGGGTGGCTGGTCTCAGACGATCTTGGAGGTGAAGATGCTGGATGTGGAGGTCCTGGGCTGGTGTAGTTACACGTGGTCTGCGGTTGTGAGGCCAGTTGGATGTACTTTCAAATTCTCTGAAATGCCTTTAGAGATGGCTTATGGTAGAGAAATGAACATTAAATTCACAGGCAACAGCTCTGGTGGACATTCCTGCAGTCAGCATGCCAATTGCACGCTCCCTCAAAACATCTGTGGCATTGTGCTGTGTGATAAAACTCCACATTTTAGAGTGGCCTTTTATTGTGGCCGGCCTAAGGCACACCTGTGCAATAATCATGCTGTCTAATCAGCATCTTGATATGCCACACCTGTGAGGTGGATGGATTATCTCGGCAAAGGAGAAGTGCTCACTAACACAGATTTAGACAGATTTGTGAAAAATATTTGAGAGAAATAGGCCTTTTGTGTACATAGAAAAAGTCTTAGATCTTTGAGTTCAGCTCATGAAAAATGGGGGCAAAAACAAAAGTGTTGCATTTATAATTTTGTTCAGTGTATATATATATATATATATATATATATATATATAAAATTTATTTCAAAGGTGTCATGAATTGAGAAATCAAATTTTCCTTGAGCTTTTTATATATAAGAAGTCATCATACTGTAAGAATATCCTCTAAGTTTCAAAACTGAAAACTTCCTTGTTAGTCCAATAAAAGCTTTTATTGACACCAGACCCAGTGAACGACTGATCCTGGAATGTGTCTATAGATAGGTGAAACTCCGCCTCCACAGAAGAAATCAACGCCTACTTCATCATTGCAACGTTAGCCCCGCCCACTGGTGTGTTAGTGAGATGAGGAGGAGAGAAGAGCGATACAGGACTAAAATAACATTACCTTTCAAAGAATCCTAATGGTTATTTATTTTCAACAATGTGAATGTCTCAGTTGAGCTTTATTTATTTGTATTCAGTATTTCTCTGTGGATTCTTTGGTAAATCAGTTGCATTTCAGCACAGACTTTGCAAACAGACTTTTACGATATGGACTCGACAGTAACGCAACAACATGTGAGTAACTGTGTTAATTCTAACGCCTGATCTGATATTAATGATTCATCTACAGTCAGATGATCTTTGTGTGTCAGTAAATCAAATCTAAACGCACAACTTTACGTTGTTTCTCTTAGTAGGATGAAAATAATCTGTTATTTAAACAGTGATTAAATTATATATAGAAAGCGATCAAAGAACGCTCCCTTTACAATCGCTGGAGCTGTCAATCAAACAGAGCAAGTTTATCGGTGACTGAGTTCTGGACAATTCAACAAATCTCTTAGTTACATTGAGTTTGCACTGTTAGTTATGATGAAAGCATTCGTTAGTGTGCAGAAATTGAGTTGCAATGATGAGATCACTGCTTTCACGAGCTCAACAACATGTCTGTGATCGACTACAATGTTCATCACTGCAACCTTTCATGCCACGATCTAAATATAATGCCATAGATTTAAGTGTAATGCTGTAATCAACACTTTTCACGATTAGTTAACCTTGAGAGCTGTAATAGTAAAAAAGTGCTAAAAGTTTTCGAGAGAGCTATTTCATAGGCAAAGATGTCAGCCAATCACAGCAGTGGGCGTTCACAGCAGACACGCCCCTTAAAACAGAGCGTTCAAATCAGAGGATAAAATCAGGGTAGGAAAAATGCCTTTTATTTATAAATTATGACAATTTTTGATGTAAAAAGCATACTAACATTATAAGTGCACCCCAGGAGACATTATAAAACAATAAAACAATGCAGTTCATGACCCCTTGAAATTAAATAACTGGAGAAAAATATTATATAATAGTACATAATATATATATATATATATATATATATATATATATATATATATGGAAGCATTTTGTTTGTAAACAGAGCAATCACACATCTATAAAACCTTTAATTTAAACATTATTATCCTTTGAGGAATGACACACGCCTCAAGCATCGCTAACTAAACAACCCTTAATCGTTTAGAACATTCTTTTTAAAAGTCTCATAAAAAGGCCTCATAAAAGGCCATTAAAAATTCACACTGACCCTGCTGGCTTGGTAAAGCTTCAACAGCAACATTTACCTAGTCAAGATTAACCTTCATAGAACATGGATTCACTGGTCCTCTAACCAACACTAACCAGCATAAACCTCCTGAGCAAGCAGGGATGTTTAACTGCCCTCAGATGGAGCAATAAGAGTCTGTTCAATGCTAACAAACAAGCTAAAGCAAGATGAAACCAAAAGCACAGTTTAATCACTCTGTGCAAGTGTGTCCACAGGTGGAACCGTTACAATCATGATGTTTGCCAACAGTTGGAGACAATAAAAGTAAAAACTTTAGTGTTTGCAACAACTGTGCATCTGCTAACTATCTAAACCAGAGCAGCTCTTGGCCAGTGATTGATTTGTAGCCAAGGTGAGGAGATGGTTAAGTGTGACAGCTGCTGCAAACAGACCAGTGACGAATTACTGCAAAAGACCAACATATTCAAATATTAATATACATTTACTTATATCATCCACTCCTAGTACGAGAGTGCTAAATATATACATATATATATACAGACTTGTGTAAGAACTTAAGACAAGACTGGCAGAGAAGAAAATTCCCTAAGATGGCTCTGTGTTATGAAAAGAGACCCACATAAACAAAGACTCACAGGTTTTAAAAGGACCAGTCGTCCTCCTAATGTGTCTCTTATGTTTTGGCTGCTTATTGACAGAAGTGTGTGTAGGAACATCTGGAATGGAGGTTAGTCGTGCACAGCCTATCAGAGAAGACTAAATGTTTCAGGGCCATGCAGCTGTGTTCAGGACCAGAATCTGTGGAAACTCTGAGAAATCCCGTTTCTGAATCCACATGTTTAGTAATTAAAAGCGCTGTTGAATCTTAGCAGGTCCATTAGCTCTCACAGTCTTACAAACACAATGTAACCATCCAACTTTTGTCTTGTGAACTCTATTTTAAAAGTTGAATGAACGATTGAATGTAGAAAAAGTTGCCATGACATTATAAGCATTGATATTACATAACAGCGATGTAGAACGCTCTCAGTGTATCAGTTTGTTGAGAAATCTTAACAAGTTATATAGAATTACTGCTGTACACCAAAGCAAGTTGTGTATAAGTGCTGAAATGGAAGAGAAATATAACACAATGTTTGCAACACAATATGTAATCAAAAACACTACATAGTAGGGATGCACCAAAATTTCGGCCACCAAAAATTTATATATGGGTCAATGACGTATAAGGATTTTCGACAGGCCAATTTAAAAATACAAAAAAATAATAATATCTATTGCAATCGTTCAAACATTAAGAACGTTGTGTACACATAAATTCATATTAAAATTTTAAATGAAGTGATTTTAGTGCTTTTTTATATCTAAATGAATTGCCCATAGCCTTAAAAAAATGTCATGTGGTGTCGACTGTGATTTATCTTAAAATTTATTCATTTCCTTAACAAGGTACAATTTTAAGGAAATTTTAAATTCCTTAAAGGTACAATATGTAATATTTTCTGTCCGCTAGAGGTCGCTAGAGGCCTATTTAAAACAAAGGCGTAGCTTGATGACGCCAAGTTTGAGCGCTGAATGTGGTCTTCACATCACAGCCGGTGCAAAAGAATCGGGATAGGACTCAGGAAGAAATCATGTTCATGGATGCGATTATTAACGTTACTGTAGTATGAAGCAGAGCAGGAGCGAGTGTTGTGGAGCTGAACTAGGATGCTGGAGCGATTGAGCAACACACGCCTCACGAGCAGCGGGACTTTTATTATGACACAGTCGCCGGCGCCGCTTTCGCTTTTCCGGTCATGAGTATGAGGGAACGCAGCTCTGTTTATCATATTAGATACATTTGAGAGTGTTGAAAATGATGTTATAATGTTACTCTGTGTGTTCGCTCGGCGGCTGCTGTGAGACACTTGTTTGAGACACACTGCAGTAAGATGGATCGATTTTAGAATATCATATTAAATGCTGGATGGCTTGTGTTGATAAATGGCATGCAATTAATTTTAAAACGTATTGTATGATGGAGAAAATGCTGTATTACTTTTACTAAAAATAAAGCTGCATCTGATTATGCTATGTTAGCTACTTCACAAAATAGTGTTTTTCTCTGAGGCATGGTAAAGCATGGTACTCGCAAAAAATCAAGAAAATTAGATTTAAACAATAAGACTAAACGTGTTGAGCTATATAACAATAATTAGTTTTCTGTCTACAAATATATCAAAACAGTTGTTCCCTTGTCTATTAAAACATGTAAATTTTAAAGCGTCTTTGGTATTTCCATGGTTTCTACAAAATAAAACCGGAAACCGAGGGTAACGCGGGTATGACACAATTGACAGGCGACTCCTCACACGTCCCGGAGCCTTGGTTAAAACTGCAATTTTCTCACGATTTACAAATAGTTGGAAACATTTGGGATATTGTAAGTACTCAAGTGAACAAAATATATAACACTGGCCTAGTGGTTTTTGGATATTTTACTGCAAAAATCTTACATATTGCACCTTTAACATTTTTTCGTAAGTTCTCAGTAATTAAAGTGTTTAGAAACAAAGTATTTGCAGTTCTTTTGAGATTCTGTAAAGAATGACCTTATTTTTTTGTTCTATAACTTCAGAGTTGCCTTCTTAAATGTAGTTAACAGACTTATTTTTCCTGTAAATTGCATACAACTGATAAAAAGGCAATTGGACAGAAGATTTAGGAGTCACGTCATTGACCCATACACACACACACACACACACACACACAATCCAACAGACGAGCTACTGTAGCTCAAATTGCTCAAGAAGTTAATGCTGGTTCTGATGGAAAGGTGTCAGAATACACAGTGCATCACAGTTTGTTGTGTATGGAGCTGCATAGCTGCAGACCAGTCAGGAGCCCATGCTGACCCCTGTCCACCGCCGAAAGAGCCAACAGTGGACACGTGAACATCAGAACTGGACCACGGAGCAATGGAAGAAGGTGGTCTGGTCTGATGAATCACGTTTTCTTTTACATCACGTGGATGGCCGGGTGCGTGTGCGTCGCTTACCTGAGGAACACATGGCACCAGGATGCACTATGGGAAGAAGGCAAGTCGGCGGAGGCAATGTGATGCTTTGGGCAATGTTCTGCTGGGAAACCTTGAGTCCTCCCATCCATGTGGATGTTACTTTGACACGTACCACCTACCTAAGCATTGTTCAGACCCCATGTACACCAGACAGGATAATGCCACAAAGCAAAAAATGGTTCAGGAATGGTTTGAGGAGCACAACAACGAGTTTAAGGTGTTGACCTCAAACTCATAATGTTATGTCTGATTGGTGTATATAAATACATATATATCAGTCTCATTAAAATGATTGAACTTCATTAAAAAACTATTAATATTTCGGTTTCGGCCCAGAATTTTCATTTCGGTGCACCCCTACTACATAGAGCAAAAATATCTATTATTTCTGAATAATAAAGATTTATGTCATCTAACCACCCATGCATTGACAAATTATTTGAGTGCATCAAACAGAGCATGATCAGAAGCCTGACATTGTAAGTTGTTAAGTTGCTCAAACTAAATGGACAAAAAGCTGACTTTAGCGAACATTGTACCCAAAAGCCCTATAAAAACTATCAAGACAGACCAGCTAGTGTCCTGGTTTAAGCTGGAAAGCAAAGGTGAGTTGACGGTGCTCTGGATAAATGACAGAATGAAGTATTAAAAATTCTTATTAAGTTTCTGTGCTATAGAAACAAAACTGAAGCTATCCATCTCATTCATTGATTTGTACCTTCAAGGCATAATTATAGTTACAACAGGAGAGGAAAGTGCAATGAAACCCTGACATTGGATAGTCCCAGCTGGTGAGATTACCTCCCCCAGTTCTTCCAAGAGAGGAATGCACCGTTATAGTGCACTTAGGGGGACGTCCAACAAAAATATCCACATAGTCATGTCTAATATCCACATATCCTCACAAGAACCACTTATGCAAATACCATAATTGTGCAAGCAACTGTTTGAACATGAATAAACATTATTTTAGAGAAGCTTCAGGGCACTGTCATAATCTTTTCCAAAAAGATCATCCATTTCTGGCTCATATAAGCATTTGTTTATTGGCCTGATTGAATATATTCTGGGATTCTGGAACTGAGGTTCACAGTGGCCTACTGACCTACACTTGATAAACTACCCTGCAGTTCTGCTGTTCAGAGTTTATTTAGAATTTGCTCTAAGGAAAGCCTTGTTCCTCGTGCTATAAAAGACTGCCTTGTGAGCTAACTGTGATAAACCATTGGAAAAGGAGAAAGATAACTCTTTTTCTTGTAGCAGAGCCATGCAAGAGCTAAGCTAGTGCAAACATTTCTTAGCATTCTCTGTGGCAGCACACAAATAATGAAATACATAAATTAAACTTCATTTGCACACAAAATCATATCATTTTGTACTAGTATAGCATAGCCGTAGACCAAGAGCTAAGCTCATCATTTTTTGACATATTTGCTACTCTCTCAATATTATGTTGCCTTAAAGTCCTCTTGGGAAGGGATTTTGCTCAGAATAAAATTGACACTACGGAAAATAGCAATTCTTTTCCCTACCTAACAAAGACAGGAAGCGTTACACTGGTGCCAAAATAGCATTGTTGGGTGATGCAATCAAAGGATAATCTATATATTTCATAATTTGCATGCTGACAAAAAGAATGATGGGAAATGTAGGATCACCAAATCTCAGAAATGGGCATTTTCATCAACAGTGCACAAACTAATTGTACCATCAACATTCACCATTACAGCTTAACTTGATGTCTATGAATGATACGCCTCCTGCTCGGAACCCAGAGTTTCCCCACTACTAATTACAACACTGTGGTGGCATTCGTGTGGCACTCATCTCATAAACATGATTATTCCGACATGACTTTAAAAGCAGAATTACATTAACCTTTCCTGAACATGAAGAGTGTTTTGACATCACCTGGTTATCTTGTTGCTAGGTGATGCAAACCTCTTACAAATGGAGGTGCAAATTAGCACATCAGTCAAATTACAGCATGGGCAACTGGCAGCAACTTGAAACATGCTATTATAACCACCTGTAAGTCCAGGAGGACAAAAACAATCATCTCACTTCTAAATCACTACCTGTCACTGACAAATAACTTACTTGTTCTCTTGCCCAGTAGACTCCTGATCAAATATGACTCTCAAAAACACAGCCAAGTGCATGCTCTCTCAAAGAGCTACTACCCAAGAAAAACCCATAAATTAGCTCGAAACTCTTATGCATTGTAATTTGGATAAATTCTCAAGTAGAGCTTTGCTCTGGCTTGCAGTGACTTGATTCTGCACTCTAAAGATTATGGAAGTCATTCAAAAACATGAGAAAGATAATCAGAGAGTACTTACTGGAGGGCCCGGTTCTCCTTTAGGACCAACAGATCCATCATAGTCAAAGAAATATTCATCTTCTTCGAAACCATAGTCATATCCATAACCCTCTGAGTATCCTACATCGGGCGTCCCCTCGTGGACCTGCTCCTCGGATTGGTCCACTAGGTTATAGCTGCTCTCTTCACGGTACAGGATGGTGCCGTTCACTTTAAGCTTGGTCTCCAGAAGCTCCTTGTTGGATTGGTGGGATCTACCATCATTCCTCAAGGCCTCTTTCAAACGGCTCTGTTTGACGATGGTGATCAAGTCCGGGGTGGCCCGTGTTGCTCTTGGCTTCTTAAGGAGTGGCTTATTCTCTGTGTCATTTTCACCATCAAGGTTCTTGTCTGGGTTGCTGGTGGTAGTCTCCGGAGTAAAGGCCAGGGACTGCACCTTATTGATGGGTCTTGGAGATGTTTTCATTAGCCTAGTTGTGCTGGAGTGAAATATCGGAGCGCTTGTGGTTGAAAGCTGGTCATAAAGTGCGGTGGGATAAGAGTTGGTGGCCGTAGTGGAGTGATCAGCAAGAGTTGGGATAAATCCCAGAGTATGTAATTCGGAAGAGCTGCGGTGGAACTTTGGGGAAGGTGAAACTGATGGGAAGTGAGACTCTGTGCTCCCTGACAGAGATCGGAAGGTGTCGGACAGTCTGCACTGTTTTTTAACATAGTCGCAGTAGTTCGCCGCAGCTTGGGCTGAGGGGTAGATATCCAGCTGGCACAACGCTCCTTCAAACTGCACTGCTCTGGAGTCCATCCTACCCACAGAGAGGCGGCCTTCGGAGCCCAACGTCTGCGGACGTATCAGTGTTTCCTCGCTGTACTGCATGGCTCCGCAGTGTGCATAGAGTGATACAGAGCGTGGCCGAACCCCCACAGAGAAGGAGTGCCACTGTCCATCTTGCACATCGTACTTGAAGTAGACAGACGCTTTCTCGCCTGTGTAAACCACTACTCTGCCAGGCAGGAGCTGCAAGCCAAACTGCAGTCGGTCCCTGCCGTCACGCATACTAAAAAGAAAGGCATTGTTCGCTCGCCAGGAGCTTAAACTCACTATGATGGAAAACTCCTCCTCCACGCCTGCGGGGAGCAGGCCCAACAATGGGGCCTCAATGAGGGCATCCCGTCCGAGGATAGCCCCAACACCAGGGGGCAGGATGGAGAGGGATGAAGCAAGGGAGGTGAGGTAAGCTGTCCTGGAAGAGTGTACATCCCTGTGACCGGAAAGGCCCAGCTGATGAATAAGGTCTACACCTTGAGAGAAAGAGAGAGATAATTGTAAGCAATAAGGTAAGCAGGGTTTGGCTAGGTTGACACCGCAAGGCTAGGTTGTTGTGTGGTTGGTTTTGCCAAGGTGTTTAGAGTGGTTTAAACATGAGGATAGAGTGTGTCCCAAGTATGTTCAAACCTAAAGTAGGGTTGTCAAAAGTACCGTCTTCGGTACCAAGTATGTACTGAATTTAAAAAAAAAATGTAGGGCATGTTAGGGCTGTTGAGCGGATTCTTAAACACCTTTGATTGGCCATTGTGTTCACGCGCTCAACACATATGTCTGTGATTGGCTATGATTGGCAATAATCAACGCTTCAAAAACAATAGACATCGTCTGTCAGCGGATCCCTAATATATCCACTGATAGACAGACAGTGAAGAGCGTGAAAGATGTCTACGAAACGATAGTCAATCACAGACATATCTGTTGAACACATGAAAGCAATGGCCAATTAAGATTCTGCTCAACAGCGCTCAAAATGATAGGGGTAAATGCTGGAATCATCACATTTATTTTTTATTTTTTGACAACCCTAATCTAAAGGATTAGCAACTAATCCACGCAATACCCTCTAGGCCACGGATTTAATTTAAATTTGTTAAATAATTTAATTAGGTTGACAGTCACCATAAAACAATTTCTGATTTTGAGGGCCTCTATAATACAAACCACACAAATGGTATGAATATGCGCTTTGACATCCATGATATCACAAATTACCCATGAGCCCTTGCATAGTCCTAGCATCTGTGGTCCAGATGAAGAGAGAGAACGAGAGGAAGGTGGGGTCTCAAACCACACATCTCTTTTCTCCCTTTCTCTTTCTGTGTAGACCATTATCTTTTTTTTCTGTCATATGTTATTAGTCTGTGCGCATCTTGAGTGGCCAGGGAGTGGAGAAAGGATGTTTTTGAGGAACTATTTCTGTTTAGTTTAGACAAGAGTTCTTAGGTTAGAGTCCTAGATGGACAGTGTCCTGCAGACTTCAGTTAATTAACCATAATTATACACACCTCTCTCTAATTTGCAAGTAAACACTGTGATAAGCTTGTTCTGAGGTGTTAGGTTAGGGTTGGAACTAAAGTCCTGGTTTAGACTCAATTTGAAGGTATCACACATCATTTTATTTAGATGTTAGAAAACTTTCTTTTATCCCAGTTTAATGTGCAGAGACAGCTAAATGCTCCTAACCCAGACTTTCCCATTTGCACCCAACTTAAAAGGTACTGATTCTGGGTGGAAGTCAACTTGTCTAAACTCAGTTTGAACTTAGAAGTTTGCCATTTCTGCACCACTAGAGTCTCCAAAACAGCCAAGACCAACAGATAGTCCTGCACCAAAACTCATTAATGCAGTCAATGCTGCTGTGTCAGGCTGGTTGGGACGCTCATGCAAAGCGAACAATGTTTAATAGCGTCTCAGTTTTACACTTTTTAGGAGAATCAACCTACAAATGGCTCACTTGCCGTCTCTGCATATTAAGCTAGGGCATCGAAAAAATTACACACTTCACCTTTAAATACATCATAAAGTTACATTAGCCGAGCACATCCTTGAGGAACTACAGCAAGTCTTTTTTTGAGATCAAGTGAGCAGGAACGTCTGTCCTCCTGTCAGTAAACACGGGCAAGCTTTAACACGGGTTGAGAATGACCAAGGAGAGAAACTGCTCTGGTAACAGGCATTTTCATTACTAATACAGACTTTGTTTTAGTATAAACAAATTTCTCCAGCCCACACTCAAACAGATGACAAGCAAAAGGCAACAAGAGCAGAGACACAAAGTCACTGTTGTTCCCTCTCGCTCTTTCTGTTCTTTGTGTTATAAGTTACAATGCCTCGAAACACTTTGTAGACTGATTCACCGTGGTTTTAAAAACAGACGGGATCTTAACCATGAAAAAAGACAGAATTAGACTTCAAAGCTCAGCCAGCCATGTTTCTGACTGGTTGCACATGGGCGACCCTGTGAACTTTCACCTCTTTGGTGGTTCAAATTGATCATCGAACAGCCAATAACTTATTTTTAGAGTGTCGGCGTGATGAACAAACATGAAGAGATGCAGAGAAATCAGCCTGGCGACCATCTTTAGTGCCAAACAATTAATGTCGAGCTGCGGGTAAATAAAAATGGTACTATAGTAATGGCCAAAAGTGATGTCCGTAGGGAATATTTGTTTTTAATGACCCTACAAGTTTGAGTAAACCATCAAAAAAAAACGATACACAGACTACAGCATAATCAGATATTAAAATCTCTTGTTTCTGTTTCTTTGTATGACAGACTGGCCAAACATTATGTTGCACAATTTGGATGTTTCATTGCGTTATCACAAATAAAACAATTGACTTCAAGCACATCTACACAATACTAAGCAGACAATTTTCACCTGAAATGAAACAAAAGAAGACGACTAACACTAACAGAGCAAACAGTAATGTTAACATCTCGCTACAGAGAAATGTCATGAAAGCATGTTAATATAAGGTAATTTGGCAGGGAAAATATGGAAATAGTTTGTAATTTTTTTGCCTTTATTGTGATAGGACAGTATGTAGACGGGAAGCCAAGTGAGAGAGGGGGGACGGGATCAGGAAAGGACCGCAAGCTGGGACTCGAACAACGGCGCTATATGCCGGTGCTGCCCACAAGGCTATCGTCGCCAAATAATAGTTTGTCATTTTTATCCTATTGTTTGTTATATTTATTTGCCTGGTCAGTGTCTGTGGGTTTTGGTCCCTTTTCTTTTGAAATCATATGGTAAAGTGATAACTAAAGCCTGCCTGGAACTACTTTAGATGTGCGTTTACTGGAAAATAATTGCACACTTTAGAACATTCATCAACCAATCAGAATTAAGCATTCAACAGCCCCTTAGTATAAACTACATGCATATATTTTATTAGTTCATGCATTCCCTGGTAATCAAACCTGAGTAGATAGTACGCAATTCCAAACAACATAATCTTCTCTAAGCATGCCGTGTAATAATAGCAAAGCAGTTTTCTAATGATATACTTCAAGGCTTCAGGATGTTGTGCAATCATAATTCATGTGTGCTTGTGTAACATCTTTACTGCAGCCTGTCCTCTATTGTTTGAAGGTGTTTCGGTTACTTTAGCAGCATGTGTCTTCTCTTCCTAATGTCAGCTTGAACAGCAGCCAGACTTGTATCTCAGCAAGCGTTTGATCTTTATACCATCTTTGTTTTAGTGATGATTTCAGATAAAGATCAAATGCTGTGTAAACTACACCAGTGTTTGTGTGTGCTGTAAGACTATACTATCATTAAACTGAACAAAAGTGACAGTAAAGATATAATGTTACAAATAAAATTCTTCTGAACTTTCTATTCAACAAGAATCCTGAAAAATAAAATGTATCACGGTTTCCACTAAAATCTGAAGCAGCACAACTGTTTTCAACATTGATATATATATAATATATTGCCTTACTGTTACTAATACGTATTAAAACAATATATTTGCATTATATTTATATCATTATATTTATAACAATATACAATATAAATATACAAAAGATGCCAAGATTCTCTGAATAGTTTTGAATTGCAACGAATCACTGAATCAGACTGTTTAAAGTGATTCATGAATTGAACTTGGCAATTGTAATGTCATATTTTATATTTACGCTATTAAAACCTCTCTGTTTGAACAAGCTGATGAGTCAAGTCAAGAACTGATTGTGAAATTAGTATATTGACATACTTTTCTCTTGGAAACTTAATGCAAAAAGCAAATGCCAAAAATACTCCAGCTGGCTCAGATCAGGTTTCCTGCAGGAGAAAACCAGCTCACATCAGTCTAACCTGGTTGACCTGCTAGTCCATCTAAACAAGCCTGAACCAGACATTTTATATTTTCATCCTTTACCTCTTCTGCAGTCATACTGTATCTCATCTATACAGTCAGCAGCAGGAGAGACAAGCCCTGCGGATATCTGGAAATGACCGATTAAGTCTAGAGCGAGAGAAACGGAGAGACAGAGAGTCGTTCAGAGTGCAAGAACAGACACGCCGACCAACTCAATGAAGAAAGAGCAGCACGTTCACAACCAACAGATCTACATACTCAGATTCTTTCCATTTGAACATTCAGATTTTCGTTCCTTTTGAACTTCCTTTCCTGCTTCTGAATTTCCTTCCTTTGATTTTGGTTTCCGAATTTCTTCCTGAACTTCCTCCTCTCACTCTACAGTAAAATTTCACAAACACTTCTAAACTCATACAATGTAAGACTGATGAATTACGGTTAGTGATCAATGTTAAAACAATATATTTGCATTATTATATTTATATCATCATAATTATATCAGTTTTTCATCTATATTTATTTCCTTTTGAACTTCTGCCTTTCGCTGTACAGTAAAATCTCACTCACACACACACCTCCAAACTTTTGCTTTTGTTCCTACAGAGCCCCTAAAAAAAATATAAGATTATATTTCAATAATTTTACATTCTCTCATTTCTCATGGGAACGCAAACGCGAAACGCGAGCAGATCATCTATGGGACAAGCCGGATTCCACCAAAGCATTTTTATCTTCATGCACACAAACATAATCTTTTATGTTGTAATCCTTTTATTTTTAATATTTGGCCTGTTTGTGTGTTGCTGCGCATCCCTGTGTGTGTAATAAGCAGAGTATATGCTCTTTAAATAACAAAACAAATATTGCGGCATTGACTTTAGACCAGGCGCAGTCGTTTTCAGCTGCCTTAAAATAGCAACACGCCAACAATGCGCCTGAACACACCTTGTTTTCAGACCAGCACACCCATGAGCGAACAAATGGGCACAAATGCATTTGCTATTTAAACAACATGGCGCAGAACGTGAAAATGATAACTGCATCGGGCTGAAACTGCCGGATGTATGATAGGGCCCGAAGTTTCTCAGGGGACGCAAAACGTTTTGCAAGCGAATGAAAAGTTCCTTGTGGGAACTCTAACGTTTTTGCAAGTGAACGCAAAGTTTCTAGGGGGAACGCAAATGTTTTTTCAAGCGAACACAAAGTTTCTCGGGGGAACGCAAATGTTTTTTCGAGTTAACTCAAAGTTTTTGGGGGAACGCAAACGTTTTTGTGAGCGAACGCAAAGTTTCTAGGGGGAACGCAAATGTTTTTTCGAGTTAAACTCAAACTTTCTCTTGAGAACGCAAACGTTTTTGCAAGCGAACGCAAAGTTTCTAGCGGGAATGCAAATGTTTTTTTCGAGCAAACTCAAAGTTTCTTGGGGAAACGCAAATGTTTTTGCAAGCGAACTCAAAAGTCTGTGTCAGCGAACAAAGTTTCTCGGGGGAACGCACAAGTTTTTGCAAGGAAATGCAAAGTTTCTTGGGGGAATGCAAACGTTTTTTAAGTGAACTCAAAGTTTCTCGGAGGAACACGAACATTTTTTCGAGTTAACTCAAAGTTTCTCAGGAAAATGCAAACATTTTTACAAGCGAACGCAAAAGTTTGTGCAAGCGAAACGCAAAATTTCTAGGGGGAAAACAAATGTTTTTCCGAGCGAACTCAAAGTTTCTCAGGGGAACACAAACGTTTTTGCAAGGAAATGCAAAGTTTCTAGGGGGAATGCAAAGTGAACTCAAAGTTTCTCGGAGGAACATTTTTTCGAGTTAACTCAAAGTTTCTCAGGAAAATGCAAAAATTTTTGCAAGAGAATGCAAAAGTTTGTGCAAGCGAACAAAGTTTCTCTTGAGAACGCAAACCTTTTTGCGAGTGAACGCAAAGTTTCTCAGGGGAACACAAACGTTTTTGCAAGCGAATGCAAAGTTTCTCGGGGAAAGCATTGAAATATATTTTTTCCTTCCATGTCATATTTTTTCCATCACTATGACCCTTTGCAAATCGCTTTGGATAAATGCATAAAAGTAAATGTAAACTTCATTCACAATAGGAACATGCACTATTTAAATTTTTTATAATCCTTCAGTAATTCACACTGATTGAAATGCATCTGCCAGCATTAGAGCCAATCATATATTATAGCTCAAATAAAAGCATTATTATACACACAAATGGCTATTTAATGCCTGTAAAATGTTTTATGAGTTTGCTCATTGCTCACGGCTCCTTTCCTCCTCCATCACTTTTTCTCTGTGTGTGTTTATTCCCGATCTACATGGATGTTTCAAGCAGTCTCAGTTTCATATTAACAGTAAAATATGCACACTGGCAGATCAGTGTTTCCGTAGAAACAGAAATACAATCGGAAGGAAAACAAACAAAACACAGTCAATCGACTCAGTTTGCAGAAGAACTCCTTCCATTTTAAATAAACATTCAATCAAAACTGGATAATTATGAAAGACTGTTGCTTTGGGCTTTTATCTGTTTCTTAAACCAGAAGAAAGTTGATATTTCATCAAAAGAAAGTTGATTTTTTCATTATAATAAATTTGCGGGAATAATAATAACCAACAAAATAAATGCGAAGTGTGCAACAATCTTTCGAAAGCGCAACAAATATTACAAACGATTTACTCTGAATATTAAACTGGGATGCAAAGAAGCCTTTTAACAACCAAATAACACACTTCAGCTTTAAAGGCAGAACTTTGAGTCCATGCAGAGGTTAAGAGGTCAAAGGTCAGGTGAAGGTAAGAGGTGAGCATATACCTTGAGCTCTTGAGCGCTCTTCTGCAGACAGCACCGCCGCACATGATGACAGGAGGAGGACGAGGAATCTCCTGTTGAAAAACAACAACAGAGACTGATTTTTTTATGGAATATTATAAATGATTTATCGGTGCACATCATTATTGTTTTAAATTCATGTTCCTTGTAATCTCTAATCAGAATAACTTCCCCTCCCTCTTGCAGCATCTCTTCTCTTCTCTGATGACGAGGGCGGGGCAACCTGTCACTCACATGAAATCCACTAATAGCAAACCACAACCATCCAATCTATTCCCCTAATTCACATGAGAAATAAAACCCACATAAAGTGTTTTATGCCTGTGACGGAAAGGGCTGATGGAGATCCCAGCTGGTGCTGTTATAAACCAAATCTGATGTTCTGAGCGGTCGGCGGTAATTATCCTGTCAACGAGAGGAGCTGAACACAAAAATGCAGAAATGGATTCTCTCTCAAACACACAGCGGAAGAAACAGCCCTTCATTTCAGAAAGTGTGAGTGACTCTCACCCGAGAACTTATTTACAGTATTTCTAGGGATAAATGAAAAAAGAAAAGATTTTTGAGTCACAAACAATTTAATTAACCAGCATTTTAATTCATAACAGACCAGGAACACCAGATTCTCAACTGGAATCTGACAGTTTGACGACTCAACCCAAGGTGGCGCTAAAGACATGAGAGAGCAAGTTCAGTTAGTTTGCTAAAACATGTTTGTCTATAGAGAAACCACAGCACATGAAAATTACTATCAACATGTTCCACAACCAAATATTCTGCTTGAAAAGTGCTGCATTTCTTCAAAATCAGTGTCACTTGGTTTTACATTTTGTTATATAAAAAAAATCCAACAATGTCCTCAAAGTGTGGCTTTTCAGAGGCACTTTACACTCTTAAAAATAAAGGTTATTTACTGGGCCTTTTTAAATCTGTAACTGAATAACTGTTTTATGCTAAAATGGTTCTTTGTGTTGTTGACTTTTAAAATACTGTTGACAGTTACAGATTTAAAAAACAAAAAGGCGGGAATCACCTTTTTAAATCTGTAACTGAATAACTGTTTTATGCTAAAATGGTTCTTTGTGTTAGAGTTTAGTAATATTGAGGTGACTTAAAATACTGTTGACAGTTACAGATTTAAAAAACAAAAAGGCGGGAATCACCTTTTTAAATCTTTAACTGAAAACTGTTTTATGTTAAAATGGATCTTTGTGCTAGAGTTTAGTAATAATAAGGTGACTTTGAAAGTACTGTTGACAGTTACAGGTTTAAAAAACAAAAGGTGGGAATCACCTTTTTAAATCTTGAACTGAAAACTGTTTTATGTTAAAATGGATCTTTGTGCTAGAGTTTAGTAATAATAAGGTGACTTTGAAAGTACTGTTGACAGTTACAGGTTTAAAAAACAAAAGGCGGGAATCACCTTTTTAAATCTTTAACTGAAGAACTGTTTCCTGCTAAAATGGTTCTTTGTGTTAGAGTTTAGTGAGGTGACTTTGAAAGTACTGTTGACAGTTACAGGTTTAAAAAACAAAAGGCGGGAATCGCCCCTTTAAATATGTAACTGTCAACAGTATTTTCAAAGCTGCCTCATAATTTTCTGGAGCTCAACCATGAAACTACACAGACTGTCAACACACTCTCTACATGTGCTGGATATCCTTAAACTGCAGTTGGTCAGACTAGTTCTTGAGACAGTCTTAACATGCTAAACTTGCCACAATTTTGAGGAACTGAAGATTCGTCGACTAAAGAAACATCTTTGTACAGGACTGACAGTCGGTTATATAATACTCCCAGAGAAGAATGTGGAGTCAGAGAAACCATCGTTCATCCTGTCACGGTGTTGAGATACTTTCCTCATACCCTTAAACCAGTGGGCCTGAGGGAAGTCTATCTGGTAATCATATTTGACTAACACTAACCCTAAGAGCTTCCAGCCTCCAGTTGATCAGCAGACATCATCGAAACATACACGTCTAAACGCACCTTACACCACAATCTAAGGCACTTCTGAATAAATACATTCTCTTTAAACTAACATAGTGGCTCTTGTCTACATTTTAACCTCTCGGCTACTCTAGAAACCCCAAGTCTTGAATAGATTCCTTGAACCCCAAGCCACTCAAAGCTCTACACCCGTCAAAATAAAAGTTCAGAAAACTATTGTCAGATACACACATAAACTCATAGCTCTTCACTGCAACCCGCCAAAATAAAAGTTCAGAAGACTAAAAATGTCATTTTTGTTAAACTTTTAATAAACTACAATTCACTACAACCAGCCAAAATAAAAGTTCTGCTTAAATTATGACGCAAATGTATTGTATAATAAAATGCTTCTCAAAATAATAACAATAATATTAACAATTATTAAAACACTATTTTTAAGGAGTAAAAAGTTTTAATTTAGATGATAAACTTTGTACTTTGTTTGCCAAAAAATAAAAGTGTTTGTTCAAATATAATTTTATTTTATTTTAAAAGATTAATTAAATTGTTAACATAGTATGCATTCATTTGATTGCCACCATTTTTGATAATAAATCTGTATTAAATCATAAAATATAGAATCCAGAAAAATGAAAACTTTGAAAACATCAAAATTTTTTGAAAAAATAAAACATTTCATAGTCCCAAAAATTTAATAAATAATTAAATTGTTTTAATTGTTTTAATTTTGGATAAATAAAACAGAATGAGAAAATGTAACAATTTAATATTTTTTTAGACATCCTTTTTGATTATTAAAATTTAATGAACCATTAAAAAACCATTAAAAATGGAATCCCAACAAATTAAAATAGAAAACACAGAATTTTGGGATAAAATAAAAGGAGGAAAATAAATAGGATTTCACAGGACCCTATTGTACCTGCTGATTTGATTGGTCAGCCTGATTGGTTGGTCACACGTATTTGTTTTCCCACAGTTCTCTCCGGGAGGACAGTACAGCAAACGCAGGGTGTCACTTGCCTCCGCTCGAGAGGATGGTGTGACATTCCACAGCCGAAGAAAAGAAAAAACACAGCGGAGGAGGCTGAATCTAAAGAAGAGTTTGAGGTGACCGCAACTGTACGATTTGCAGGACGCCTTGCTCTTGAACATCATCTCAAATTGCTTCTCACATCGTAAACATTATGATCTATCCAAAGCAACCACTGTAACATTTTAACTTGCACTTCTATATATATATATATATATATATATATATATATATATATATATATCGGCTTTACAACTTCACAAAACAGCCAGGAAGTCACTCAAAAATGTCTCAGCCAATCAGCTTGTGAGGGTGTGGCTAATGCAGATCTCTCTGTTTCCCACCGCTCCTAGCAATCCGTGCCAAAGCTAGAGCCGTGTTCTCAGAATACAGAGCAGATGATCGTTTGCTCACTGATAGTTTTGGCGTTGGTTTCTCACACCTGCAGCCAGAGTGTGACTACATTACTAAAGAGCTGTTCGGGTCATGCTGGTCTATGCCAGTCTTTTTAGCAGGATGAAGAACAACAGGCAAACAAAATAATGCCAAAGACGCTGTCAAACTCTCTCTCTCTCTCTGTCTACACAAGCTTGGACCAAAAATGAGTGGAACTGAAGTATCTGCAATTTCTAGTTCAGTAATAGAAAATTTAAACTCAGAGCCAACATATAAAGTCATTTCCATGGTCATTATCACAAAATAAATCCCATCAGCATCTCTTCTGCTTCATATTGGGGTCCTGATCACCCTACACTGGATTCAAGCTCATAACTGTCATTTTTAGTTGTCAAATCAGGGTTTGCATGCTTTTTGACCAATGAATTTGTTGCAGATTTGAGGATGAATATATCCATTAAACAAGTGCATCAACACTCATTTAACAAAAGCAAACTATGCATGAATAAGTGACTGCGGTAATGACAAAAATAGTATTTTTATGACCGAATCAGACCAGTTACATTGGGTTCAAGCTCATGAGAGACATTTTTAGTTATTAAATCAGGGTTTGCACACTTTATGACAAATTAATTGGTTCCATATTGGAGGATGAATGAATGCATTTACCAAAAGCAAACTATGCATGAATAAGTGACTGCGGTAATGACAGAAATGGCATTTTTATGACCGAATCAAACCAATTACATTGGGCTCAAGCTCATGACAGTCATTTTTAGTTGTCAAATCAGGGTTTGCATGCTTTTTGATAAATGAATTGGTTCCAGATTGGAGGATGAATGAATGCATTAAACGTGCATCAACGCTCATTTAACAAAAGCAAATGATGCATGAATAAGTGACTGCGGTAATGACAAAAATGGTATTTTTTATGACCGAATCAAACCAATTACATTGGGCTCAAGCTCATGACAGTCATTTTTAGTTGTCAAGTCAGGTTTGCACACTTTGTGTCTAATGAATTGGTTCCAAGTTGGAGGACGAATAAATGCATTAAACATGTGCATCAATGCTCATTTAACAAAATGCACACTTTATGCATGAATAAGTGACTGCGATAATGACAAAAATTTTATTTATTATGACCGAGTTGTTCAAGCTCATTAAAATTATTTTCAGTTGTCAAGCCACAGTTTGCACACTTTTTTCCCAATGAATTGGTTACAGGTTGAAGGATGTGCAACAACACTGAATGAATGCATTAAACATGTGCATCAACACTCAAGAAATGCAAACTCTGCATTAATAAGTAACTACGGTAATGACAAAAATTGTATTTATTATGACCGAATCAAACCGACTGCATTGGGTTCAAGCTCATGACAGTCATTTTTAGCTGTCAAGTCAGAGTTTGCACACCTTTTTGACCAATGAATTGGTTGCAGATTGGAGGATGAATGAATGCATTAAACGTATAAAAGCTCGCTCACTTAACAAATGCAAACTGCGGTAATGACAAAAATAGTACTTTTTATGACCTAATCAAACCGACTGCATTGGTTTCAAGCTTATGAAAGTCATTTTTAGCTGTAAAGTCAGGGTTTGCACACGTTTTGACCAATGAATTGGTTCCAGGTTGGAGGATGAATGAATGCATTAAACATGTGCATCAACACTCAAGAAATGCAAACTATGCATTAATAAGTAATTATGGTAATGACAAAAATGGTATTTGTTATGACCGAATTGTTCAAGCTCATTAAAGTAATTTTTAGTTGTCAAGTCAGTTTACACACTTTTTGCTCAATGAATTGGTTCCAGATTGGACACTCATTTAACAAATGCAAACCTCTGCATTAATAAGTAACTACGGTAATGACAAAAATTTTATTTATTATGACCGAATCAAACCGACTACATTGGGTTCAAGCTCATGACAGTCATTTTTAGCTGTCAAGTCAGGGTTTGCACACCTTTTTGACCAATGAATTGGTTCCAGGTTGGAGGATGAATGAATGAATGAATTAAACATGCATAAAAGCACGCTCACTTAACACATGCAAACTGCGGTAATGACAAAAATAGCACTTTTTATGACTGAATCAAACTGATTGCATTGGTTTCAAGCTTATGAAAGTCATTTTTAGCTGTCAAGACAGGGTTTGCACACTTTTTACCAATGACATGTGCATCAACACTCATTTAACAAAAGCAAACTATGCATGAATAAATGACTGCGGTAATGATAAAAATGGTATTTATTATGACCAAATCAAACAGATTGCTCATGAAAGTCAATTTCAGTTGTCAAATCAGATCAGGGTTCTCCTTTAACCAATGAATTTCCAAGAGTTTTCCAGGCATTCATGATTAGACATGAATAAACAAATATACTGAATATAGCATGCAAATATCTCCAAAAAGACCCTCAACAGACTGAAATATATTAGAAATGCATGCCCTTTAAATATTTCCATTATGTATTTTTCCTTATATTTCCAGATTTTCTATGACCAAAGCAACCCGGTCAGGTAGAATCACCTCCTGAAAGGCAAAGTTCACTTAAAAACTTCTGTGGAACTTAAAAGACAAACACTGTGGTCCAAAACATTGCGACATACTTCCACAGAAGAAGGAAAGTCATCCATGTTTGGAACAACATGAGGGTGAGGAAATGATGGCAGAACAATCTTTTTTAGGGGGTGGAAACACATTTTAACAGTAGCATTTTACAAAAGCATTAATATTTGAAGTAATATCTGTGTTTTATGAAAAGCAAGATAGCAGTCAGGTGCATGTGTGGATTTGTTGGGATTTCATTGAGTCAGGAACGGCTGTCCAGATGTTAGAGGTCAATGCTCATCTCCATGAGGAATGTTGCTGCTGTTGTGTGTCGGTTTGGAGACGTGAACTAACAGCGCACAGTAAAACCACTCATATACTTCACTGTCACTTCAGCCAAATCTACTTTTTATGAAATGGGCAGCCAGTTTCAGTTGATAAATGTAAACAAATAAGCCAGCAAATCACAAAGCCTCCTCATCTGGTGCAAATTTACTCCAAAAGCAGGAGGAATTTAACCCCGGATCAACATATGGAAAATACAGCAGCAGACTGAAAATCCCAATTGATTTGCAATCATTATTAAGTCTGTCAGTAAAGTTGAAGTTATAAACTGAGATTAAATTTATAAGGTTTGCACAAAACTCCAGCACATGTGTGATAGAAATATGTCAATCATTTGTCTGGTAGTTGAATAAGACTGAAAATCCCAATTGACTTGTGACCATGATCAAGGCTATAATGTCATAACTCAGTCTTTTGTAGTTACAGACTGAGATTGTGGTAAAAAAAAAAAATATTGGCTACTTGAAAGGTTTGCACGAAAACTCCAGCACATATATTTAGGAAAGGATGTCTAAAATGTGCACGATTTCAATCACGCCAAAAATTGCAAATCGTTTATATCATCGGTAGCGCGCAAAGTATCACGCATGTATTTTCGTGTTCTGTCCTGCTGATCGATGTGCACAGCGGGTCTCCTGAAGCCCTCGAGACTTAAAGTTACTCACGTTGTCGTTGCGGGAGAAACTTGTCCACTCCTTGTCCGTTGAGCTCCTAAATGCATTTGTATGCATTTGTCCAAGCAGCAGTTTTCAAAGCGAAAACAGAATTCCACAGCAGAAGACACCACCGGCTCATGAGACCAGATCCAGCCTGATCAGCAGCTTCCACATCACAGTCCGTCCAGAGTCAGTCGCGTCTCCGCGAGCACGCGCGCACGGAGAACTTCACTTCAGTGCGGATCAGAGCTCAGACATCAAGCGCGCTGCTGAGAACACAGCGTGACGATGGAATACAGTGAGTTTATTGAGAGAGCAGATCAGAAGATCCGTATTAAACCGGACTGAGAGAGAGGGGGGAGGGAGAGAGAGAGAAAGAGAGAGAGTCGCTCCGGGCTCTGCGCTCCGCATGTGTCTGGACTTGCTCGGTTCGGCGCATCTCCAGCTTTGCTCGGTGTTGTATTTCACTCATTATTGCGTGACATCATCCATCCGATCTGTCCGTTCATTTACATCGCACGCAGATCGACCTGAAAGAGACTGTACGGAATTTGCTTTTTGGTCAAATCCACAATTTCAATCGAGAATGCTATAAAACAATTAGGCTATATAAAAGAATACTATAGAATTTATTTTTTAATATTTGTAACGAAAAGAAATATTTACATTTAAAGTCTACAGTGTAGCCTACATACTATAGGATAGATAAGACAAAATGGGTGAACTTCTCACATTTTATAGCTAAATGAAGACGAATCATATTGTATTTGCCTTTTAGGAAATCGTTTTCCACTATGCCATTTTAAGATCACCATCCGACCAATTCCTCATTTGAATATTAATAATTAAGATTTTTTTGAAAGGCGTCTCTTATGTTCACCATGCAGGCTGCATTTATTTGATCAAAACATAGTATTGTGAATTATTATTACAATTAAAAATAACCTTTTTATTGTAACATGTTTTATATTTTTCACTATCAAATCAATTCCTCGTTCCTCAGAATAGTTTCTGTTTCTACGGGATACTGTACGTAAGTCGTCCGCCATATTGGAACGGTCGAATTCGGTCAATAAACACAAGAAAAGAAAGACAACCTGAGCGTCTGCAACCTATTTATTCACTGTCTGCAATAGACATTTCGCAGATGATTTTAGTTTAGATTATCTAGAGGTTAGATGATTAGTTTATCATTAATGTGATAATCTGGATTATAGGATATGTTGTGCATAAAAACACAAACCAGCACATTCTCACCTCTGAATGGTTATCCCATTTCGTCTGGAATTTATAGCTCGGTGGTTTTTACAGCCATAGGCTGCACAATGCTGTTACATTTTCAGAAACTCATAGGTTTGTTAGCGTGAGTGATGAACAGCGTCATTATCCGTTCCAAGATGGCGGACGCTTTTTATAGACGTGTGTGGAGCGGTAGAAAGTGGAAGTTCGTATTTACGAGGTGGGAAGTCGTGTTTACGACGTCAGGTGCGTTTAAGTAACTTTCATCAGTGTAAGATGGCGGTGTAGGCTGTCTCTTTTTTTAACTACACAAAAATACAGCAAGGTTTTTAACAAAGAATGAACAAAGAATGTGTTTTGCTTTTTTATTAATAAATTTATGAAGCCACTGTAGGCTTTATCGATACATATTATATTGTTATTTCACATTGCTTTGTTTTGTGCAGGCAATACTTCGCTGTAAATAGACAAGCTTGACAATATCACTGCTTAATACCTTTGAATATTGTGATATTCTGCCATGTTTCTCACTGAAAATCCCAAGCTTCCTACTCGTGTTAACGGCATTGTGGTGCCGTGTGTCATAAATGTGACCCTGGACCACAAAACCAGTCATAAGGGTCAATTTTATGAAATTGAGATATCCATATATCATCTGAAAGTTGAATAAATAAGCTTTTCATTGATGTATGGTGTGTTAGGAAATCTAAATATTGAGAAAATTGGCTTTAAAGTTGTCCAAATGAAGCCCTTAGCAACGCATATCCACTCACAAAAATACATTTTTGAATATATTTACAGTAGGAAATTTACAAAATATCTTCATGGAACATGATTTTTACTTCATATCCTAATAATAGGATATTAAGTAATTTTGACCCATACAATGAACTGTTGGCTATTGCTACAAATATACCCCTGCTACTTATGACTGGTATGAAATATGATCTTTACAACATGACTTAAACACACCATATGGTTCTGGTGCCTCGGTCTTGACCATCAGATCCTGAAGTGTCATTGTCAGAGCTCATGCACTATGACATCTGACCTTCTGTTTGACCTCACTGTAACCCCAGACGTTACTGGATTTAGCCTGAACACAAAAATAGTGAACTAGCTATTAAAAAAACCCTACTAAACCAGCTTCACTCACAAATGCTTCAATCCTGGTATACGGGTCGTTCACACCACAAGTGCTCATGCAATCAAAAATAAACGTAAATAGCTGTGGAAAAGTATCTTTAGATGCGTTTGTAAACTGTTGAGGAAGGTTTATTTGTTCATCCCTCAATCATCATTGTATTGCATTGTATTATATTTTAAAGCTTTAATCATAAAACTAAGCATTTAAATCATTACCATTTACACCTGAATTAAGTGGTGACCTTTTTTTGTGTGTGCTGGCTGTCACAATCAGTTTTGTGAAAACAGGATAATGGGTCTCAAACGAGTGTTTTAGTTTCACCCAGCAAAATGACCCATTAACCCAGAGCAAACACGCGCCAGTGAAGCGCAGATCTCCGAACCTCCTCATATGTTGTGTTTGGGTTAAAGCAGCATGCGGGAGAGCGGCAGGTTTCCTAGTTCAAATCCCAGCTGGCGATCGTTTGATGTCCCAAAACAGCAGCAAAGCAAAAACGCGACGCAAGTCTGAGCATCTAAAACAGATTCAGTGCTGCATTCAAACCCTAAACCTTCCCGTACGGATCTCTGCTGGTGGGAGACGGGAAAACAGACTTCCTCCCGGGAGGGAAGTGATGGATTGAGCGCGTGCAGAAGCGCAGACTGATGGCAAATCCAGAAACCTCTGCAAACACACACCATCACCACTAACTAATACAGACATAAATGGTCATTATAATGTAGTTGAAACAGTATTTATCATAACATGATTTTGAAGGAATTGTAATCAGGTGCTAAAGAGAGTACCTGTTAAAAGCGATTTGAATGCTGGGGGTCCCAATTTGTCACTACAACGGCTTGTTTCATGAACAATAGTACGGTGGGGCTTGATTTTGTCTGTGGAGAATTGATTGGGTTGTGGTTTGCTATTGGTGGATTGGTGGAGTTACGTTTGCCAACATTTTCTTTTCGTATTAACGTTTCTGTTAATGTTAATAATAAATAACACTAATGTACACTGTTGTTGTGGAACCACGTCTGATGAAGTTGTCTTGTAATGTATAGCTATTTTTAATTGGCACATTAACTGCCTTATGTAAACACCACATGTTGATCTCCATTACAGCTGAACACTGGTGGTCCTTATCCGACCTCTGGAGCTGATAAGATATCGAATGAGCTGGAACTCCGCTTCGTTAAATAGTTCTGTAGTGTGCGTGTGTGTGTGTTTAAAGATCTGTGAGCAGTTTTCACCAGCAGGAAAGCACAACTACAGCTGTTAGTACTGCAAACAAACACAGACAAGAGTTCAGTTCTTCTTGAGATAAATCACCCATCTTCATTTACTCACCCTCATGACGTTCACGGCTTTCATTTCTCTAAAAAGAAGATGACTTTCTTCAAAATATCTTCTTTTGTGTTCTGCAGAGAATGAAAAAAGTCACACAGGTTTGGGTTGTTATTATTATTATGATTATTATATTCGGAAGTAATTAATCATTTTGGCATTCAAAGAGGACAGAAATATGACCTGTCACTGGAAACTTTGCACACCGTTGAGTGTTTTGTGTTTTTTCAGAGCATGCCGCCCCAATGACGTAAACATCTCAAAAGTGCCTGTTCCTTTGATGTCAAAGTGGAATAATAAAGGTCCGATTCATAATGACCACAGATGTGTATTAATGAGTCCGTCATGGATGCTGCTATGGAATGACACGCTGAAGCCATTACTGTCCCGGCTCTCCTGCCGTATCCAGACTTCCTGTCCATCGGGAACATATGGGGATCCCAGCACTGGGTTTCCATTACAGATCAGGTCTGGACCTCTAGTAATGTTGCTGTTAGGAAGTGGATGCTGGTAAACATTGAGGAACATGCTGAAATGTGTCTGAAAAACAACAACAAATTCCTTGTGTGTTTGCACACACTTGGTGAATAAAGCTCATTCTGAGATTGATACGGTAAAACCGACACCATCATTACTGTTCGTATTACTGTGTATCAAGAGCTGAAATTCAGATAATGTTAATGGCCGTTTGGTCGCTGTAAGTTGTCGACCGATCACAACAGACTGACCAATCACAGCAGACCTAATTTAAATCAGGAACATTTAAAATACCATAATGGGGCACTTTAACAAATGCTTATTGTAGAACTCTGTTGGAAAATCCAGATTTGGAATTGGTTTAAGGTGGTCCATGTTCCAAAATCCAGCTAGTAGCTTAAACTGGATTTTTCAACAGGAAAAGCTCAGTGCAAGCAGAATTGAGCATGTTTGTTTATGATTATAAATCACAGTGATGTGAGTAATGAGTCCAGCGCTTTTCCTTCAGGTCTGTTCTTCACATAACTGCACCGTGATGAGAACTGCAGAGGGCCAACTTCCTCTCTGAACAGAAAAAGGTGTCTCAGCAAAAAATGTTTCCTTTCATTACAGTTTCAGACGGCATATATCCTGACTCATCCCGGTCCATCTGAAAGAGACGAAAAGAGAGATTAAGAAATAAAGATGAAAGAGAAATTGGATAAAAAGTGATTTTTGAACATCGCAAATCATCATTTACTCACCCTCATCGTCGTTTGTTCTGTGAAAAATGTTGAGCACAATGTCTAATGCTGTTTTTTTTTTCATCGCAAGTGATTTATACTGTTGAGCTCCAAAAAGCACCATCAAAAAGTGCATTATTGGGGTTTGACAATAAAAGAGTTCTGTTTATGCTAATTACACACACAAGAATTAAACTGAACTATGATTATCTATGTGAGAACAAACCCTGAGTCAGTTATCTTGTACACACGTACAAGAGACTGAACGTGATTCGTTCTTTGCTCAGAAATAGAAGTTTATATACCTTTGTTTGAAGTTTATATAAGTTTAAATAGCCTACCTTTGCAGCGATATACTGTTAATGAACATCCCGACGCCAACAGTGACGGTTAGATGAATATAAATGTGTTGCGCGCGCTTTCCTCTCAATAACAAAATAAACAAAACAAAAATGACAACGGAGAGAAAACAGCTGTTAAATCATCTGATCACGGTGATGTGGATATGTTTCAACCAGCTCTGCGATATCGCCATCATGTTGACAGATGAGGTAATTAAAATTACACTGTTAGGATAGTTTAGCCTATATTTGAGACTATTGATATGACTATATGAGACTGAATACTTTGCGTGACACATTGACATTACAGTACAGAATGGCTCTTTCGGCATTATATTGAATATTGTCTTTCGGGAGCGTAACCGTCACATGCTTTTGAATTTCCCGGCAAAAACGTCCCGAGTGCTTAACATAAAAATAAGTCTACAGGCTTTTATAGACAACCTAGGAAGTCGAGGAAGGTCTCGGTTTTTAAGTTTCGTTACAAGCTGTTCACACAATGGCAATAAGAAAGCGATTAATACATGGAAATTCGTACATACAGGCCATTTGAATGCTTAGTATACACGAAATATTATGAGTAGCATGCTATTCTGAACAATCAGGGGGTGGAAAAAATAAAAGTAAATCAATCAGGGTGTCTCAAAAAAATAATTCATTCACATACACAGGAAGAAGCGTTCACTCTTGTGTTAGTTTCAGTTCTTATTTTATGTTCATCTTGTTCTGACATTCTCAATTAGTGGTTTGAAACATCAGAGCTTAATAAATCACCACTGAAAAGAAAGAGAGAGAGCAACAGGATAAGCTTCCTAAACAAACACTAGATTGACTTTTGTGTGTATTATTAACTATAACATTTACGGAAAGGAGTTAAGATTATGATCATACCTGATGCTGCTATAGTGGCCATTCTGATCTTTAATTTAAAAAATAAATGAATAAATTACTGAAGTCACTAACAACAATAAATGACTTACTAAATAAATATATCATAAATAGGCCTACAGTTTTTTCAGGCATCCCTGAATGAATTGACAACCAGTTGACTACTAGTTTTTACCTGACGTAACAACAAAGAACATTTGGTCCATTCTGAATAGACATGAATATGGACAGAAGGAGACAGAAGAGAGAGAGAAAGAAAGACAGATGAGCTGTTCTTCTCAGTAACGGATGTGTTTGTGCTTTAGAAACATTTTCCGTATGTCTGGAGTGACGGCTGAAGGTCTCTGGAGACTGTGGCGTCTTTGATGGTTTTACCTGCACAGACTCGAGTCCTCAGCTCGGAAACACTGTTTAAACACTCGAGGAACATTCGTCCTGGAAACACTGGGAAGCGGATCAGTGAGGTGGATCTAAATGCAATATCAGTCTCTTTTTCCAGAAATTCCCAGAACATCCTGCATGAGCCAATCAGGGAACAGCTTTCCAGGAATTCCCAAAACATCCCACATTAGCCAATCATAGAACATGCAGTTTTCCATAAAGATCCGTTCTGGAACAGACAGTAAAGCCGCTCTAATATAACTGTCATCGGCCAATCAGCTGCTGATCTGAACCTCTCGGCACTCTGTAAAAGTCAAGAGAAATAAAGTTAAAAGCTTCTGGGCCGCTCATTAAACGCAACTTATATGACAAAACACATTTTGAGTTCAGCACGACAGTAACGATCAAGAGACTCAGATGTGTTTGCTGCTCATCTGATCTTTATAGAGCCCATCCAATCATAAACTGGGCTTTTGTGGCTTTTAGTTCGTGTGCATCAGCTTCAAGCTCATCTTATGGTAGTCAACGCTGAAAAATTGACAAAAACTTTTAAAATTCATTTCTCTTTTTGGAAATGATATTTTTTAAAAATTATATATATATATTTCTGAAAATATATATTTAAAAATATTTTTTTAAAAAATCTTTAAAATCTTTCATATGTCCAATTCAGACCTCCTTTAAAAAAAATCAAATCAAAATATATAAATTAAAAAATATTATATTGCATTATATTATTATTATTATTATATTTTTTTTAATATTTTTTATAAAAATATGTTTTTTTTAAAACTATTATATTTGTTTTAATATTTTTAAATATTTAATGTGTCAAAATCCTTACCTTTAAAAAAGCCATTTAAAACATTTCTTATCTAAAAGTATATTTATATATATGTTTTATATTATTATATAATTTAATATTGGTAAAATATTATATTTGATATCTATGTTTTAACATTCAAAAATATATTTAATATCTTTAAAATGTCCAAATCAAACCTCAATTGTCCAGAAAAGCTATTTAAAATATAAAAATATATATTTAAAAGTATTATATTTAATATTTATGCTTTAATATTTAAAAATATATTTAAAATGTTTAATGTCTCAGACATTTAATGTCTATTTAAAAATATATATTTCAAAATTTTATATTTTTCATTTAAAAATATATTTAAAATCTTAAATGTCCTTTAAAAAAAAAAAAAAAAGCTACTTTATATTTATATTTAATAATATTATATTTTAATAATTGTTTTAATATTTAAAAATATTTTAAGTCTTTTGTTTCCAACTCTGACCTCCATTTAAAAATATTTCGTATCTAAAAATCTAAAATATATTTATAAATATATTTTAAAATATTACATTTAATACTTATGTTTTAATTTAAAAATACATTTAAAACCTTGAAACTTCCCATTTACTAATGGTTGATAAGTTGACATGACGGGCAGATCAATATTTTGAAATATTTTGACATCAATCTGAGAGAGAAGAAAGTGCTTAAACACCCAAAACATGATGCACTTCACATGTAAGTGAGGGTCTATTTGCCTCTCTTTAAAGTACATCATGTCTGTTATCATGACATGATCTCTCCTCTCCTCATCTGCAAACCATTACTCCCCCAAAACATGTAACTGTGACACGGATCTGAAGGCCAAAGAGCTCTCGTAAGTTTACACTCATCAGGGCATTATCAGTGTTAATGGAGCGGGATTGAGACGACGGGTCTGTTCAGCTGCGCATCAGTAACGCACAACATCAATCTGGAGAAAGACGACGGTAGAAAATATCTTAAGTCAATCTTTAGATATCTGTACTAGAACACAAGACAAAAATACTGAGGAAGAACATCATTTTTGCAGTGTAGAGCGTTTCTTCTCATCATCCGTCCGTCATCAATTTACTGTAATTAGAGTTAGAAGGACAATTGCTTCATTGATGGTAGACGAGGAACAAGCAGAATCACAGAATATATCTCACAATCACTGATTATTAGTGATGAAAAGAGACCCAACAAGATGAGAAGAGACACAGCTGACCCTCCTTTCATCTACACGTTCTTCTACAGACGGTCTCACGCTCTAGAAGAAAGAAGAGCTTCAGTAAAACATCAACAACATAAAAGTGAAGAGCAGAGGATTGATGCACAGAGCCATGAGAGAGATGGAAAACAGCAGAGGAACTGGAGACTCTGAGGGAACGTTTATTGCTCAAAGGTTTCTGAAGGTCAAGTGGTCGAGCATGACGCCCGCAACGCCAAGGTCAAGGGTTCAATTCCCAGGGAAAATACACAGCGGTAAATGCACTGTAAGTCACTTCGGATAAAAGCGCCTGCCAAACGAATCCATGTAAATGTAGGTTTCTCTTTCATGGCTTTGAGCTTATCTAGAGAAGTTGACAAAATGGACTTTCAGCAGACAGATGTTTAAAATAAAAAACATGTCATAAGAAGGAAAAACTGCACTCAAACTATTTTGTGAGGTCTTTAAACTGGAAAAAACAAGAACAAGTCTGAGATTCTTTGATGTTTGTCATCTAGAATCCAACAATAGGAAAGAAACACCACAAATGTCTTTAATATCTCAGAAACTCATAACTTTAAAGAGATGTCTCAATTTTGTAGCTCTGTTTAGACTGATGGGACTTTAAGGCACCCTGTGATGGTCAAGTTCGGGACGGTTTCCCATCTTTCATGGAGAAGAAGATCCACCCCAGGAGAGAGTTCACACTCCTCTGTCGGCGCTCACACTTCACTTAAAACGACTCGGAGACATTTCACACGTCTACTGAGAAGTGAAGACCAACCCACTTCCACTTTATCCCGCCAAACCTGGCTATCTGAAGGGGTTTTATTCTCTATATCAGTGTCACTGTTTCTGAACTCCCTGAAACGCCTCCATTGTAGTCCTGAGTTTTCTTCCGGGAATGAACACGTCACAATATTTTTCATTTAAATGATTCATACGCAATCTGTGTGTGGTATAAATCCAATGACAGGATTATTCCGTGGTTTTTCTCTTCTCACCTGCAGTAAACACTCGTTGGCTGCACAAATCATCAGTCTCTGGGAAAAATTAGAAGCAACTGGACTAAAACAATTCCGGAGGGGCGGAAGTGTGCATTTATATCCACCATGCAGCGCTCCCGCTGGGAACAGAACACTTCCAGAAGTAGAAATGCAGATTAGGGAAAACAGGAGAGTGTGGATAGAATCCACAGACTGTCTTCACATTTTCCCTGCTAATTTCTTTGAGAAATCTGCACAACGATTTCAACAGGTGTTAAACAGAGAGTTATGGATCATGGAAAAACAATCACATTAACTCAAATTAACACACAACATTTTTGATAGTTATAGCTATATACACATGAATCAAAACATGTTCTCCACATTTATTATTGTTTTTTGTAAAACATGCATCTCTATTACGGTTGTTTGATTAGGTTGGACTTTTTTCCATTTTTTCCGTACTTTATCATATTTGATATGCTAATTTCTAAGGCCTTTTTAAAACTTTGCTGTCACACACAATTTACTGCAGTCCTTCTGTCGCCTGATTGATAGTTTAGACTTTTTTTATCAAGTAAAAGTCTTTTAGTACACTTGTACAAACATCCACCTTAAGCTTGTGCTTCACTGGTCTTTTTTGCTGTAAAATCTGTACTGATTTTTATCAAGTAAATGTAAGAATAACTTCGATATTGTGAAAGAACTGAGGTTTACTTGATTATCCATTTTTTTTAGAAAAATCATGAGTATCAAATCAAATGAGTATCATCAGAATTTCATCTCACTTTTGTTCATATAAATATTAGCATCTGCAGCAAATTCCATATTTTTGACATTAATACATTCTAATTAAATTTAATTAGAAATTGTGACCATTAGGTGGTGCTGATCCAAATCTTTGAGTACCTTCAGAAGTCCTAATGAAACATACCGAGTTTCATAATGATACACTAATGCGTTCATAAAACACAGCATTTTACGACAAAATTCAAAATGGACGATATGTGAAAACTGGGTATCATTCGACTTGGTATGCTGCACTGAATTAAAAGAGTTTTATTATTTTTGGACAAACCGTTCATAAGTTACAAGCAAAAAGGTCAATTTTTCATATCTCCTGACCAGTAGGTGGCGCTGTCCTGAAACTCTGCATGAAGTCTCAGGTCATGCTCGTGATGACATGTACCAAAATTTGTCTCAATATGGTAAAGCGTTGCGGAGATACAGCCTCGCATCAAATTTGGCGTGTTCTTTATCAAATTCGTTTGCGGGTTATTCGAGAACGGTTGGGTTTACCAAAAAGATTTTAATAACTTTTTGTCAGCATGATCTGAAGATGATCTGAGCCAATTTTGGTGACAATTGAAGGAACCATTTAGGACGAGTTCGAAAAAGTAGGCGTTTCGAAAAAGGACGTCTCTAACCCTTACAGTTCAAAAGTAATTAGCATAAACGTAAGTGCAAATTCAGACGGTTGGTGGCGCTAGAGGGAATGAGTGAGAGACTCCAAAATTGCTGTAGTTAATGTTCAGACTGCCCTCTATCTGTGTGCCAAATTTGATCATTTTCCCACAAGTGGTTCTATAGGCTTTCATATAATTGCAGAGTTCATCTCTCAGTCATCATCAGAATTTCATCTCACCTTTGTTCATATAAATATCAGCATCTGCAGCAAATTGCATATTTTTGCTCAGTTTGGGCTTCTGAATACAACTGAGCTGTTTTTCCTCCATATTTTCAGTATATCAAATAATATGAGCCATAAAAGCCTGATGCATCAAATATGATACTCAACATAAAACACATGTGCAAACCTTTTTTTTTTTTACAAGTATTTTGTCTCAGTAAACTGTTCCTTTTAAAAGACTTTAGACTGTTGTCATATGTCAGACTTTACAGACTTAACTATGAGAAATAATTTAACAAGCAGCACTAATAAAACTTCAGTGGTTATAAGTGATAATTTTAGGATTTTTTAGAATTGAAAACATTTAAGCAGAATGTGGGTGACATTAATACAATCTATTGATCTACGACAGGCATGTTTTTACATTCAAGCGTCATCGTCCCATTACTAAAAACTACATTAACAAAACAATTTGTGATTGATCTACTCATAAAACCCTTGATGCAGTGAGCCAAATGCAAATTCCTGATCACCATGTCCGAGATTCTGTTTCGATTTAAACGTTATTTCCCAACAGCGAAAGTGGCCGATTATCTAAAATGTGTCCTTTTGTTCTCTATTGGCTCCATCATCCTCAGATGTCATCCATTATTCAACAGTTTTTGGAACAAGGCGAACAACACAAATATAGCCTCGTGTTTGCTGGAGTCATCATCCGAGACTCGTTTCCAGGCTTTAAACGTGGTTTATTGTGTTTACTATGGCTTCTGTAGCTGAATCGTAGACTCCCACAGAAATTTCCACCCTACAAAAGTGACGCTGGAGAGATTTTCCTCTCTGATGTTACATGTCAATACAGTACGGATCGTTTGTTGGCTTTGTGAACTGACATATTGTTCCTTTTAAAGACGCAGTTCATATTTGGCCTCGTTTACTCTGCTGATCTAAGCGAGAGCCGCAGAAAGCTGTGCGACAGGCTCTTGAGGGCCGTATGTTCTGGTGTGGAGTCATGGGCTTGTTCTGGGCTTTCAGCAGACAGCTGGAGGCGACGCAACAGGCCTGAAATCATTCACAGGTTTAGCGTTAGAACGTCATTTTCCACCTAAAGCGTGTGTGTCTTCTGAGAATCATTATTGTTCCCATGTGGGATCTATAAAAGATCTCTATCCGTTGCCCTTTAGCCAAAGACACATTACTGCTCGTAATAAAGAACATGAGCTGCGCAGTTATAAAAATAGCTCCTTTGTAATGTAAAGTTTGAGATGTTCAGATTTTGATTGTTTACCAGACGATAAAAGCCTGAACACACTGAACTTTTACACCAAAAAGGCAAAAAAAGGATTTTAAATGGTCTAAATTGGATGATATAGAGCAATCAGCAATTAATGGGGCCAAACACAAAAAAGTCAAGATGAGTTCTGCACGCATGGCTGGAAGCATCAGAACAACTGCAACAATGAGTGATTAAAGACATTTTTTAGATTATTTTGGCTGAAAAATCACAAATACAATCACTATTAACATGATTAAATTGCTTGTTACTTTTGACCAATAGGTGGCGCTGTTGCCAAATTGATGTTGTGTGGTCAGCGTGAGGAGACAATGACATGTACAAAGTTTGGTGTCGATATGCCAAAGCGTTGCAGAGTTATAGCCTCAGAAGCAGCTTGGCACCATGCCATCAAATTTGGTGGTGTGTTATTCGAGAACGGTTTGTTCAATCAAAAAGACTTTAATTACTTTTAGCAGGCATGGTCTGAAGATGATCTGAGCCAAGTTTGGTGAAAAATCCAACGAACAGTCTGGGAGGAGTTTGAAAAAGTAGGTTTTCAAAGAAATTCAAAATGGCAGGCAGCAAGTTTGAATAAATATGACATAATTGGCATCATTATTCTATATATGACTCAAGGAATCTATCAAGACTAGTTTAATTAAAACAAGCTTATTTCATTATAAATTTTTTTTTACAAAACTTTTTTAGTACCTTTGGGAGTCCTGATGAAACATACCAAGTTTCATAAAGTTATCCATTCATAAAATACAGCATTTTACGACAAAATTCAAAATGGCTGACACCCAAAATGGCCGATATGGGAAAATTGGGTATCATTTGACTTGGTATGCTGCACTGAATTGAAAGAGACCAGTTTTATTGATTTATGATTTTTGGGCAAACTGTTCATAAGTTACAAGCAAAAAGAGCCATTTTCATATCTCCTGACCAGTAGGTGGTGCTGTCCTGAAACACTGCATGTAGCCTGTGGTCATGCTTGTGATGACATGTACCAAGATTAGTCTCAATTCGCTAAAGCGTTGCAGAGATATCCAGTTTGGTGTGTTCTTTGTAGAATTCATTTGAGAACGGTTGGGTTTACCAAAAAGATTTTAATCACTTTTTGTCAGCATGATCTGAAGATGATCTGAGCCAATTTTGGTGACAATTGAAGAAACCATTTAGGACGAGTTAAAAAAAAAAAAAATAGTCTTTTCTGAAAATGACAGACTGTCCTCTATCTGTGTAAAATTTCATCATTTTCCCACAAGCGGTTCTATGGGCTGCCATAGACTTCCAGAGCGGAAGAAAACTAACGAATGGGCCTTTGGTGATTGGCGCCAGTGATCAGAAATGTGGGAGAAAACCATATCTTTTTCTGTTGATGCCAAAGATTGTGTCCAAACAATCTCTACAGTATTTTGGCCCAAGTTTGTCAAATCAGACCGATGTCAACATCATGGATGCCCTCATTGTAAAAAACCATGAACAAAACAACAAAATTAAAGAAAATGCAACCCAGATGACAGTATGGTTCATTTGCAGCAAAAATAACATGGTTTTTGACATTTGAGATATTTGAAAAACAAACATGTTTATCATTTAGCATATCGTTGCGCCGATGTAGTTCATTGAATATAAATGAGTTTCACTGTTTGACTTTCATCCCTCACCACTAGTGACTGTAACGACGTTTTGTGAGTTTGGGTTTCCGATCCGCGCAGTCAACCAGGACCTGCAGCTGACAGCGGCCCAAATTAACCCTGGGCTCCGCGTCTATTTTTACCCCAGTAACAACAGGAACAGCTGAGAGGCCAAGAACACGGAGGTGAAGGCCAGACAGCAGAAAAGAGAGACATACTCCGATGACAGAGAGATGCATCATTTGACCAAATTAAGATGTGTTAATCGCTAACACCATAAATCTGTCTTGTTTAATTTTAGTATCAGTTGCTACACTCTTAAAAATAAAGGGGGTTTTCACAGTAGAAGAACCATTTTTGGTTCCTCAAAGAACCTTTAAGTGATCAATTCTTAGAAGAACCATTTATTCTTAGTGTGAAGAAAATCTAAAGAACCTTTTTCCATTATAAAGAACCTTTAGTGGTATAAAAGGTTCTTCATGGAACCATCAATGCCAATTAAGAACCTATATTTTTCTTCATGTTGGGTGAGTTTGGGATGGATCTTATGTAAGTGAAGAATCAGCACCTTCAAAGTTTCTGGCACATAGAAGAGAGATTCACATCACACACTCGAGTCATTTATGGCGTCCGTCTCAACACGCTTCCCGTAACTCCACACCGTACCGCTTTATTAGATGGTAAACCTCTGCCAGGAAGGATTGCGTCCAATTTCAGAGAATTACACCAACTTCTGATGCACCAAATGTCACAAAGCAATAAAGTTACAGTGATTTTACCATGGATATGGGATGCAGTCCTATGCTAGTCTAGTTTTATAATACATATTTTTTCCATCGGATCTGAGTTTAAAGCTGGCGCAGTAATTACCAAACAATTAGTTTGAGTTCAGCTGGTAGCATAACAATCAGTGCTCTCTAATGACTAGTTTCTGCTATGATTAGTGAGTTCAGAAAGCCTGGCAGAATGTGACTGACACGTGTTCGCAGTTCTTTAACTACATGCTAATTTGAGTGCGATCGCGGCTGAGGGAAGTCCAGGACAGAAGCCGAGGATTACGCTCTTTGTTTAAGAGATTAGCTCTCTGACCTCGAACCGCTAAAGTGCTTCATGCGGTCAAGACAGCAGACGCGTCTCTCATATGGAGTCCTTCAGCTCATTAAAAGGACACACATGACCTCTTCCAGCCATCGCTGGAGTCATATGCTGCCTTCAGATGCACCTACAGGTTCAGAAGTCGTAATCATGATGTGATGTGCGTTCAAGTGATTCTGGTTGGAAAAATCAGACTTGTTGGGCAATTTTGACTCCCTAAACAGACAAAAGTCTATCTATATACATAGCAGACGACATAATCCGTCTCTTCAAGGTTTTGGTTTGGTTTCTGAACTCTGTGCTTTAAAATAAATGCATTTCTATGAAAAGGTACATGTGTTATGTTCCCTGGTTTTGAGTTTCTTGTTTGTGCTTTTTGAACTTTTATTTTGAAGTGTATTTTCTTTTCCCATTGTTCCCAGGGTTCTAGTTCTATTGTTGCCGTGGCAATTGATTACCCTCACCTGTTCCTTGTTATCTTCCCTTGTTCAGTGTCATTAGTGAATGTTACATGTGTTTTTGTCTATATCTCCCTGCATTACAACAGTTGCTCAGACATTTGCTCTGCTCAAGATCAGACACTTTATTAATTATAACTTAATGAATGTGACAAGAAAAGTTGCTCATAAATAGCTCAAGCTATAATGTTTATCATTACTCAGGGAGGGACTGACAGTTAACTTACATGTTTCACATTTGTTCATCTTTTCTGAAGATTAATGTTTAAAGGTTTTGTACTTAAACTAATAAGCATAAAAAATCATCAAAGAATTCCAATACTATCCATACTTACTGATGACTGAGCTGATGTATATATTTCACCTAGCTGTCAAGACAACATTTCACATTTTCATTAAATTTAACTTGATGTACTAAAATAAAACTGAAAATAATAAAACTGTATAGACATATTAAAGTCTAAAAGTGGCAATAACACAACAAAATTATTAAAACTTTAAATTAAAATGTAAAAGGAATATATAAAAATAACAATAAAAGCTATATTGGTATCGGACGATATATGTTCATTTTTAATGTTATTGTTATCGGCCCGATAAGAAAATTTGGCCGATATATTAAAGCCGATAAATAATGTATTATTTCCTTCAGCTGAGACACTTCAGATGCACACTGTTCGCCATTATGGTTTTGAATTGCTTGAAATATGATTGAAATCACTTCAAAAAGGAAAATACAGTTAAGTGCAACATATGCAAATCCGTCATATAGGCTACATAAAATTATTATGAGAACATTATAATTGTGTGCTTGGGACATGGATTTAATGGTGAAACTTTTGTTTTTGTAATCAGGCTCTCAAAAATTATATAAAAATTGGATTTAGATTTATCGGCCAATATATCGGTTATCGGTTTTCAAATATAAAGAATTATCGGTTATCGGTATCGGCCAAAATTTTAATATCGGTGCATCCCTAACTAAAATAACACTGGCTTGTGTCAGCTAAAAAATAATACAAAAGGACGGAAAGTGATACATGATAAACTGCCCCCGAACTTTACATGGGGAAGTGAAAATGCACTGCATTACAGAAAAGACCCAAAATAGAAAACATGATGCGTTACTGCCGTGACAGCAGGCCTGCCTCATCTCGTTCATTCATTCTGTCAGTGTATGAAAGCACAAACTACATTTTGAACATTGCATAATGAGACAGGAAGTCTTTAAAATATAGTTTTGAGCAGCCAGCATTAAACACGTCTGCAATGAAGCCTCATCATGCAAACGAATGCACATAGAAATCACAAAATGTTTGACATGTGTTTGCATTTGAATGATCTTGAGAGGTCTGTGACTCTCCTAAAAGTCCTAATAGATACATTTTTACGTGCTACACTGTTATCTGCAGTTAATTCATGAAATCAGATTTGGGACATGAATGTTTCTCGATGCAACACAGATAAACCATCACGCTAGAATACAACTATTCTGAAAATATCACAGTACAGAATACAGAAATTACACTATATTTCAAGGCTCACCAAGTATTTGTTCGGCTTAACAAAAGATCTAAACCCAAAGACCTGACAGACCTGTTTAAAATTATGATTCCAATCATGGTGGAATGAAATTTTGATGAAATCCGTCCGTCCTTCTATACCGCTTTATCTATTTCTAAGACTTAATGGTTTGTAGTCTTCGCCTTCCAACAAATCGCCATGACATTTTAGGGAAAAATTGATTATATTTTTATGTTTTGAAGTAGAACGAAACATCCAGATATTTATTTTCTTCTTGAGTAATATTTCATGCATCAGATGGTTAAAGATGAATCAGTGAAAGTGAAGTGCAGCTGTGGTTTGGGTCTTTAGGCGTTGGTTGATTTAACAGGTCAGTTTGATGGTCAGGTCAGAGGGTTGTGTTTCCTCAGCGGGGCATGAGGGCTTTGCTGAACAGCCACAGAACGGCTCTCCTCTGGGCGCCAGATAGTCATGGATGTGTTTGCATGAACATACAGAGGCGTAGCAACCAATATAAATTTGTTTTAAATTCTTTTTGGGAAAAAACGATTATACTGCTAGTCAAAAGTTGCCCCAAAAATGCCCCTATTATGCTATTTGTGAATATTTGTGTGTAATATAGCTTTCTGTGAATGTAAAAGGTCTGCAAAGTTTCAAAGATCAAAGTCCAAAGACCAGTTATAACAGACTGGGCCGTCTGACCAATCAGAGCAGAGCAGCTCTCAGAAAGGCGGGGTTTAGAGAGACCGAATCTTTGAACAAACTGTTTCAGACACTGTGAGAAAAGAGCTGATGCTGCAGTGGATATTATGAGAAAATAAAAGTGTTTTTGACCTTGAATGCATGTAAACCTGTTGTAGGAGAAAACAATACAAAATTTGAATGAAACTAGCAACATTATACAACGAATGTCACAACTGACCAATCACAGTCAGGTATTCCAGAGAGCCGTGTAATAATCATGGCTTGTTAATGGGCAGACGTCAGTGCATTAAAGTAAATCATTTCCAAAATAATCATCTCCAGACTGTGAAGAATCCATCAGGAGACGGTTACAGTAAGTGGAAGAGTCCAGGGGTTCGGCCTCGCACCACTATAGGGAATCTCACACCTCCTATAGAGGCCTCTGGCATTTCATCTGTCAGGACGGACCATGTGACTGACGCTCATTCTAGGAAGTCTTTCCTCGAGCGTGGTGAGTCTGCTGAAGTGAGCGGAGAGACAGACCCCGGTATCTAGAGCAAACAAATCCATACAAAACTGAGAAAATGAGGTGCAAATGATCTTCTTCAAAACAGTGACTGTATTAGTCTCATATAGACCTGCAAAATCTGGTCCATTCTAGAAATGAAGGGCATTATAATTTATTTTAAGGCCCAATATGGTTCATTTCCAAAGATATTGTGATCTCAATGTGGCTTCATGTCCAAATTGTTGAATTTTTTAAACCTAATTTCAATGTGCGAAAACTAAATGTACCTAGTTTCCCTCTATCAAAACAATTGCATACAACATACATAAAATGTTGCTTTTTTATGAAACTTACCCACATTCAAAAAAGAGAATGAATAAAGCTAGAATAAAATGCTTTAAAAGCAGAGGCTCCTTTCAAAAGAAAATGGTAATTGTAATTTTATTTTGATTGTAGTTTTAATTCAGTTTGCTCTGAAAATGTAATTCATTGCACTACAAATATAACTATTTGTAACTATTTCTATTTATAACTACTACAGTAATAGTAAAAGCCTGAGCATTTCCAAAGTCTTGTGAACAATGTTGAGCACAAATATAATCTATGTTTGGAGATGCCGCCATCTTGTGTTGGAGAAGAATAATTACAGGTGTAGCATTTAAAGGGAACAATCATTCTTCTGTCCTGATGAACTCGCTCTCATGTCAGTCCAAACACTTTCTTTCCGCGAAACAAGAAAATATTTAGAAAATGCCTTAGTGCTTTTTTACAGGTTTGAGGGAAATTATTGATGACAGGATTTACAATTTTGGGTGAACTATCCCTTTAAGTGTAATGCAAGAAGCAGCAAATCATCATATTAGAATGATTTCTGAAAGATCATGTGACACTGAAAACTGGAGTAATGATGCTGAAAATTCAGCTTTGATCACAGGAATAAATTACACTTTACTATATATTCACATAGAAAACAGCTGTTTTAAATTGTAATAATATTTGATCAATTAAATGCAGCCTTGGTGAGCAGAAGAGACTCTTTTAAAAACAAACATATCGTACCGACTCCAAACTGTACTGTGTATTTATAATATCACTGTTATAGTTTTTTTAAACTAATACTTTACACAGCTTATAAATCCATGTCAGCTTATGAATATGAGTTGAGTTCAGCTTGGAGTGCAAATTATGGCATTTTATTTATTTATTTTTTCACACACACACAAAAAAATCTTTGCAACATAAGAAATGGGCTATACTGTGATTTTCAAAACATTTAGTAACTGAAAAAAAAAATTGTAACAATGTTTACATGGTACAATGACTGGTGTTTTTATTAGGGCTGGGTATTGACACAAATTACCATTGGTTACATTTAACCAAAACTGCTTGGGAACAATAAAAACCTGTTCCCAGTTTCAATCAATAACATATATCACACCCACCTACTTTACCTAAAACACTCCAGCACCTGTTGTAGAAACTGAGACCAAATTATCAGACACAGTCATGAGAGCAGGCATTAGGGCTACTGTGCCCACTCCCTCTAATTTCACTGCAGAAAACGAACCTGTGGCTCAGATGAACCAGAGGAGTGGTGTATTCTGGCATATTCTTCGCCTGCATATCCTTTACCCCTTAACCTCTTGATGCAACTCCTCCACTATTCCCAGTAAAACTTCAACCTTGTTATCAGAAGGAGAATTCTGAGTGCTTAGACTGCAGACTTTAGAATCTGAGCAATGCGTATGTTCTAACCAAGCTTTATAATAAGAGTTTTTTTTTTTTTTTTGAAGCCCAAAAAAAGGAATTTTTAAAGATAAATGTTGGAGGAGCTTGAGTTTGTTGCTCAGGTCTATTTGTTTGAACAGTGAGAGGCGTCTACTCTCACCTAAGCTTACTCTACGCCTACGTCCTACGCCGGAACTCAACTCTCTCGTGAACGCGCGGATGGCCATTACCGGAAGCTAGTGATTACAGTTTATAAAGTTTCTTACAAAAAAAATTTCTTTTTAACTACTGCTCCAAAGGCCGTCATACAGTTCACACCAAACTTTTTCAGCAAGACATTAAGGATGCTAAATTGTGGACTGATATTGGATATCTCAAATGGTTTGGTAATGTTGAAGCAACGTATTAATGGCAAAAAAGAGGGAAACAGGAAGTGTGTTATAACTTCTGCAAACATTGACTGATTTTGATGAAAATCTGTGCGTTCAATGGCTGAATCCCAAATGGCACCCTAAACCCTCACGGTCTTCCTCTGAGTCCACACTTTCGTGATATAATAGCGCTTTGACTGCCAGGTAAAGTCCTCTGCGTAGTTCACAAACTTGCGGGTTCAGCTGAAGTGTGCATCGAGGGCACATATCGGCCACAAAGGGGGAGCTCGCAAGCACCCTTCTGAAACCTAAAATGATGAATGGGACACCCTACAGTCTCGTGGACTTAACAGACACGCGAACATGGATGTTAAAGTTATAGTGCCACCAACTAGCAACAGGAAGTGTCACTTTAAAAATGCTTTGAAATCCCCCTCTTATTTTTACCCAGTTCACTTCAAAATTCGTCAGAATAATGTCAAGACATGGCAGGTGTAGACCTGTGAAAGGATTCTGGATATCTTAAATACTGTTGCCATGGCAACACTTCAAACTTTTATAATATTCTTGGGTGTTTTTGAGGCTCTTTGAATGCTTCAAATTGCATGAAATTCGACATGCACATCACAGCTGTCATCCAGTAGACATGGGCAAAGCCTTAAAAACTGGTGTGGAGGAGGGGCTCTATAGCGCCACCTTTTGACAAAAGTGGGGGGTTAGTTTTACCTACAGTCACCAGACTCTGTACATACACTGAACAAAATTATAACACAACACTTTTGTTTTTGCCCCCATTTTTCATGAGCTGAACTCAAAGAGACTTTTTCTATGTACACAAAATACCTAATTCTCTCACATGTTGTTCACAAATCTGTCTAAATCTGTGTTAGTGAACACTTCTCCTTTGCCGAGATAATCCATCCACCTCACAGGTGTGGCATATCAAGATGCTGATTAGACAGCATGATTATTGCACAGGTGTGCCTTAGGCCGGCCACAATAAAAGGCCACTCTAAAATGTGCAGTTTTATCACACAGCACAATGCCACAGATGTTTTGAGGGAGCGTGCAATTGGCATGCTGACAGCAGGAATGTCCACCAGAGCTGTTGCCCCTGAATTTAATGTTCATTTCTCTACCATAAGCCATCTCTAAAGGCATTTCAGAGAATTTGGCAGTACATCCAACCGCAGACCACGTGTAACCACACCAGCCCAGGACCTCCACATCCAGCATCTTCACCTCCAAGATCGTCTGAGACCAGCCACCCGGACAGCTGCTGCAACAATCGGTTTGCATAACCAAAGAATTTCTGCACAAACTGTCAGAAACCGTCTCAGGGAAGCTCATCTGCACCTCATCGGGGTCTCGACCTGACTGCAGTTCATCGTCGTAACAGACTTGAGTGGGCAAATGCTCAGATTCGATGGCGTCTGGCACTTTGGAGAGGTGTTCTCTTCACGGATGAATCCCGGTTTTCACTCTACAGGGCAGATGGCATGGGTATGCAGAGCATTTGCAGCTTTAGCTATAGGTATACTTCGTTTTTTTTAAATTAAATGTGCATGTGCGACCTGCGCATATCTGGCGGTGTGTGTACAGAACGCGCGTACTCTTCTGATGACGAAATTCGTGTCACACGCACTGTACGCTGACCCTCGCATACGCGTAAAAACTGAGCTTTATATGGACAGCACACCCCTCATATAGATATAGTACAGATAATATAGACAGTAGTATAGATGACTGAATGCTTGTTTGCTTTGGTGTTGCCACCCCTCACAGTTCTCATGCAACCCTATAAATGACTTTCTAGATCCGCCCCTGGTGAGGAGCAGGGCTGCAGGTGTAGTGTCAGCGCCCCCTGGCTGTGGAGCTGCATCAGCCGCACAAACTCCTCCGGCATCTTGTGCATGTATCGGTGCGGCTTCAGCTGGTCATAATAGTGGTACGGAACCGACTTCTCCTGCAGGTCGCTGCCGAACGGCCAGAATCCGTAAACGTGCACGTTCTCACACAGTTCCAGAGCCGTACTGATTAACATAAACCCCGTGGAGAGCCGCACCTCCTGCAGGCCACGCCCCTTCCAGAAACGGTCCAGTGTCCGCAGGTAAGAGGGGCTGAAGAACACCACCGGCTGCTGAGGTCTGATTGGATGGAGGACTTTGAGAGCTTTGATTGACTGTGACGTGCAGAACGTGTAGGCAAAGGCGGGAATAATGAGGGAGGCGTTTCCGTACACACTGACCTGCTCCACCAACGGATCCGGATTCTTCTCCAGGTCTTTGCCTCTACAGACACACAGTTTTTAAGAAACACTACTGACAGAACGACTAAGTGATCATATGTGTGTACGCAAGGAAAAATACATCTCTGTTTAACCAGAATACATCTTTAAGAAATTTACAATGACCTGAATGTAGTTAATTGAATCATTTGGAAACTGAGTACATAGGGATGCCAGTAATGGCCAATTAATGTGTTTTTGAGTAAAGCTGTAGTTAGTTATGATTTTATTTAGAAATAGCAATCATTAAAAACAAGAATCTGAGAGCTTAAACTGAATCTGAAAAGTCTTAATTTGAATGTTAATTAAAAATTTGTGTGTGTGTGTGTGTGTGAGAGCGAGAGAGAGACACTGACCCAAGCTGGCTGGGGTTGACTGTTATCAGATCCGTCTTCATCCCAACATCACTGTCATTAACCACTGCCAAATTAAACCTGAAAGAGAGAGAAAACAGGAAGGATGGATGAATACTGACGGATGTGTTGTGGTCATTGAGAGAGCAAGGAATGATGGGATGTGTTTACCGTATGACGAAGTCTGCACTGTCAATCTCACTTCCACAGCTGCTGTTTTTCAAAATCCCACCACTGCCGACCACAGCACACCGACCCAGATGCTGACCGGACCAGGGGATGTCCTGCACACACACACACACACAAACTTGTATATGTGGACAGGAAGTGTCCTCATAAATCATGTTTACCTTGTAATACCCATGTTATTATATACATTTCTGCCTTCATAAACCAGAACACACAGGCATTACACACACATCCATGCCCACGCACACACACACACACACACACCTCGGGCAGCATACTGTGAAGTTCTGCAGTCATCTTGTATGTTTTTGTTGTGCTTGTTTCATATGGGATGGATTGATTGACGGCTGTGTTGCGTTTGGTGAGGATGAATGATCCTGTGGCGTTACAACAAAACTGCAGCCTGATTCTGTCATGAACACAGAGAGAGAGAGAGAGTTTATGAGGATTCATGTCACATGAGCAGCTTTATCAGTGTCATCTCTGTTAAAATGATCACTTCAGTATTCAAAGATTTATTGTTTGAACAGTTTTCAACAGCTTGTCTCTTTAAACAATAACTTTGAACAATAATGACATGTTTTTAGAAACAGTTTTTAACACTTTCTAATGACACATTTCTTGAAACTTTCACCCATTTTCTCCAAAAAATTAAACACAAAGCCAAATCTTCAAACTACATTCACAAAACCACTGACTCTTCTAGCAAAATCAAACTATCAGCTCAAAATTATTTCACCTGTTCTCAAAATCAAACAATGCTTTCAATCAAACAGACATGAACAATACAGATCATTCATTAGCATCCAGAGAATGAGGTTACAAAAAATAAAAGTACATTTTGTATAGTAAATAAAACCTGCAATTAAAAAAACACTGTAGTAATCAAGTAAAGAGAAAATATTGTATACTGTATGTATGTTACGTGTTGCTATGTATTTGTCACAATCTGAGTCTTTTGTTTTGTCAAGGTACTTTTATGTTGAAATGCATTCTGAGTTTCCATTGTGTCTGTGTTCATTTCCATTTCTCTGTGTTGTCATATTTGTTGTCTACTCATTGCATTGAGTTTTTAAGCTCTTGCTTTTCAGTTGGGTTTTATGGGTCATTGTTGGTGTTCATGTGTTTGATCAGAGGGTGCTTGGACGTTCTAGTTTTCTCCATGTGGTTTTGGATTATTTTCCCGTGTCACTCTTGTCTGGACTATTTGCCTGCTCAAGGTTTGGAATGGATTATCTGTGACTTTGCCTTCTGTTAATAAACTGTGTGCGCATTTGGATTCGCCCTCGTCTCATCTCTATGCATCCGTTACAGAATTATCCAAGGAATGAAGAACAGGACATGGAATGAATAACTAGATACATTTAATTAACACAAGGAGAGAGAGCATACATCAAAACAACTAGCATAACATTAAATACTGAATGAGGAATTCAGGAAAACTCAGGGCTTATATCCACGGGTAAACAAAGGGAGCTCTATGAAAAACAGGTGAAACCAATCAGTAACTATGGGAACAAACTGGCGCACACTAGGAAACTTGTGACAGGGAACATGGGAAAACCAAACTAAAATTCCATGAAACTAAACCTGTAATGGATGGGAGCGGGACAACGGAGTTGGAGATCCACGTGCAGGCTTTAATAAGTGGAATGAGTGTAGTCACACAGGCAGAGGGTCAAACACCAGCAAACAGATACAGGAAGGTTAGGCAAAAGATTAATCCAAACACATGCAAAGGTCAAAACAGGCAACAAACGTTCATCAGACAAGGAAACAGTCCAGAGTCAAAACACAGGCAAGAACACAGAGACAAGGTAGAATACAAGGCAAAATCAATACTCAGCAATGTGTGTATGAGTGCAGCTTATAAAGGGTCACTGATGGGAAACAGGTGTGAGTGCATGATTGGTTCCTAGATGGGGAATTGTGGGAAATGGAGTCCATATGATGAAAATAGAACACAGACCCAGGGACATGAAACTAAACCAATACATCAACGACATCAATTTATTGTAGTGATGGAGTTTCCGATTTGAAAATTGTTTAATATTTATTTATATGTGGGTCAATGACGTGACGTGTAAGTTTTTTGTCCAAAGGCAAAAAACAAAGATATGACATCCAAAGTATGTGAAGTAGATCTCTTACATTGAATCCAAAAGGTTTTAATTATATTTTGCTACATATAAAGGTATTTTTAAGATTTTGAAGTGTCATTCGGTTCAACCGTCCAAAGGCCAATACAGATTTCATTTGTGATTAAAATATCTTAAAATGTAATAAATGTATATATTTTTTATTCTGGCATGATTTTATAACATCATATATCAACTTTGTGCAAAATGGTATTAAAATTATGTGTAGAATTCATTGCTTTATTATCAGAAAGAATGTCCGGAAAAATGAATTTCATTGATGTCATTTGGAGTAACTAATATAAAGGGACCATTTTGGATCAAGTCATGCTTTCAGTATCATGTGACAGGATGTGACATCATTCAGACACCTGCAAAGGACCCACCAGTACCATTTAAATTAGAAAACATTATTACAAGCTTACCGTTGTGAATCGGGCTAAGGTAAGGAGATAGTTTTGAACACTGGCTGGTTATGTACTTGCTCAAAAATTGATTTTAGATTATTTTTAACCAAAAAAAGTTGAGGACTGCAGCTTTAAGTACCAAATGAGAATCGCCAAAATTATTGTGTATATTCTAAGACAAAGGTGTTAATGATTTTCAGTTTTGTTCAAGGTAATTACATCAAAAGTTTTTCAATACCGGATGAGTATGTAAAAGTATAGTATTTGGGGTAAAAAGCTCCACTGCTAAAGACACAATATCAAACATGATAAATATATGGCTGACTTTTCCAATACAAACTAAAAGTCTATGAAAACTAACCATAAGAACAAACATGAATGAATATTGAATGTGACCTCGTGGCGTGAAGACAAGGAGGAGGATGGGGAGATGGTGAAGGGATGGTGACAGGAAATGGCGGAGGAATGAGGAAACCCCGGCGGCAATGATGGTAGATGCCTGCTGACCCAGAGCACGGCAGTGACAGCAGCCCACGGTGGAGTTGAGGGAGGGAGGAGCCAAGGTGTTGACGAGGCCGACAACATCTGTGTGACGACCAATGGAGAAGGAGCTGATGGAACCCAGGGTGGATAGACTTGAGCGACCTGGAGACCTAGGCGGAGTCGCGGAGATGAGAGGCGGAGCCAGAGTGCCCGAGGACTGAGGTGGAGCCAGTGTGACTGAGGACAGAGGCGGAGCGGGAGGGAAGGAGGAACCCGCTGAAGCTGTAGGGGTGGAGAGACTGATCGCAGCCGAAGGGCCGTGGCATAAGTAGAGTGATGACTGACCAAGGTGCAGCCGGTGGGACGAGGGAACCAAGTGGAGGGTCTCTGGTGGAGCCGAGGGTGGGAAGAGCCAAGGCAGAGCCAACAAGTCAACGGGCCGAGGAGGAGCCAAAGGATCCTCTCGCTCAGGTGAGGCTGGTGATAGCACAACCTGAGGCTTCACATCACAGAAAGATGTCCCCGGTGGAGACAAACTGCGGCAGGCATTCAGCAAAGGTGGACTGACTAAGCTTTACAGTGATGGTGACAGAGGTAAGTGTGACACGATCAATAGTGGTAATTCACAGTCCATACAGGTCATTGATAAAGTTTCAATGCTGTTTTGATCTATCAGTTCTCGGTGTCCAAAACCACCAGTATTCCCTCCGCTACTGCTGTCGCTGGCTCACACCCTGGGGCGATGGTCAGTGCCGTCACTTCCTTTTCGGGCTCTGGCTCACTCATCACAGCGGGCGGTCCCTCTCCATGTTCTAGCGAAGTCTCCGCGGTCGAGGGTGGTGGTGGGCTGGGCTCTGGATCTGGCTGTATCTGGCTGATTGGGGACAGATGCTCTCCAGACACCTGATGATGGCCTCCCTCCTGTCATGTCCTGAGGTGTCTGGGAGGTCTACAGGGTGGTGGTAGTTCCCCCGATCCAGAACAATGATTTGATGGTCTCATCTTCATACGTGCAGTTGACAGCAGAACTGTTCAGTAAAGTCCAAAAAGTTAAGGTCTCTCTGGGCCAGTGCAGACAATTTTGCTGCAATATTCTATCTGACATTTTTGTCAAAATTGAGTTATTCACATATTCATATTCTGTAACAACTTAATTACATTATGTGATGTTTCTTTTTTTAAGTTGTGTACATTTTGGTACTTTCTTTTTAGAAAACAAAAAGGTTCTATCTACAAAGTCGCACTCTAACTTGGTTCTATAAAGTTCTATCTGTGAGCCAATCAGCACGTCGAATGCACACACGAGGACCAATCAGGATCAGCGTTCTTTGTCATGTTGCCGCGATAGCAGAAGAGAGTTCAGATAAACGCTAAATCGGTGAAGAGCAGACTAAATAATTTCACACAAACCTCATGATCGACTGATTTATTTATGATGTTGTCAATGACAGCAGCCCAAATTCCAGGGAATTACAGTCTTTTTGTTTGTTTTGCTGTATCTGATTGCTGAGGAGTTATTTTTAGTTAGACACCACGCTAACCGTAGCCAGCAGCGCTATTAAAAGGATAGGTCAAGGTTTTGTAGCCTATTTGCTTATTTCCAGTCACGTCATTGTCATACAAGGAAAAGTTATTTATATATTAGGTTTTGTTTTAACCTTGATCCATCCTGTGTGCTTGAATTGAGCTGTAAAGCTCTACGTTATGGCATACTGGATCAAAGTGTATACTAGATTAAGTGAGATGAAATGTTAAATTTTACATTGTTGGTAAAAACTGAGTTGTTGCATAGTTGAAGTAATTTAAATATTTTAAATGTTAAATATTTGTATTATATATATAGTCAGTGAAACATTTTTCAATGTTTATTAAACTTTGTTAAACACCTTTGCTGAAGCATTGCCTGTTTTCTTGCAGTTTTTTAGTCTTAAAATGTCTTAAATTTAAAAATATTAAGCCTTAAAGGGTCAGTTCACCCAAAAATGAAAATAATGTCATTAATTACTCACCCTCATGCCGTTCCACACCCGTAAGACCTTCATTAATCTTCTGAACATAAATTAAGATATTTTTGATGAAATCCGATGGCTCAGTGAGACTCCATAGCCAGCAATGACATTTCCTCTCTCAAGATCCATAAAGGTACTAAAAACATATTTAAATCAGTTCATGTGAGTACAGTGGTTCAATATTAATATTATAAAGCGACGAGAATATTTTTGGTGCGCCAAAAAAAACAAAATAACGACTTATATAGTGATAGCCGATTTCAAAACACTGCTTCAGGAAGCTTCGGAGCGTTATGAATCAGCACGTCGAATCATGATTTGGATCTCGTGTCAAACCGCCAAACTGCTGAAATCACGTGACCTTGGCGCTCCAAACCACTGATTTGATACGCTGATTCATAACGCTCCGAAGCTTCCTGAAGCAGTGTTTTGAAATCGGCCATCACTATATAAGTCATTATTTTGTTTTTTTTGGCGCACCAAAAATATTCTCGTCGCTTTATAATATTAATATTGAACCACTGTACTCACATGAACTGATTTAAATATATGTTTTTAGTGCATTAATGAATCTTGAGAGAAAATCTCATTGCTGGGGATGCAGGCCTCACGGAGCCATCAGATTTCATCAAAAATATCTCAATTTGCGTTTAGATTAACGAAGGTCTTACGGGTGTGGAATGGCATGAGGGTGAGTAATAAATGACAGAATTTTCATTTTTGGGTGAACTAACCCTTTAAAGGTCAAATAGCCAATAATTTATTGATGGGGTCTTAATTACAACAATAAACGTTAGCATGTTATTTCAGCCATACTGATGTCTAGAGAGAAAGTCCCACTTTCCGAGGAATAAAGTCCTGTCAGATGTGTTACAGTAGCTGCTCTGTCTAAACTAAAGAAAACAAGCTTAAATGGTTCCTGCAATAATGTGTCAAATTCCCATCATATTCCTAACTAAATTTAACATCTGCACTGGACAAAAGTTTGATTGACTGCCGTTTATGCTTAACTCGCATATTGAAAATATGAAATAAATGTCATAAAAACCATTAAACTGAACTTTCTCATGCATGTCAACACATTGTTACAACACTAATTTTATGTTTTAAAACAAATTATAAGCAAACTGTTTGTGTTTCTTGAAAATTATTGCTTCAGTTAATTTTTTGGCAGATAGAACCTTATAATTCAAGCGAAAAGAGTTTTTTAGAATTAGAAGGTTGACCCGTTTCAAAAATCCCCATTTACAAATCTGAGAGGATTTTGATATTGTATATTTAGAATAAATTTAGGGTCCCTGTCATTTTCATGTTCGAAAGAAACTTATTCCCCATATAGTTTTTGTTATATGGAATGCAAAAACATTGAAGCTCAATATCTCAAAACTGCTCAAAATGCAGATAGAACCTTGTAATTCCAAGAGGACGAAGTGTTGCACAAACAGATGAGGAGGATCCACACCATAAAACACCATAAAACACATCACCGCATAAACAATGAGGTACAACATGACCTAAACTTCACCAGCCCGGAGATAAAGAGAAGGTAAGTATGTCACATGACTTAAATTTTACAAACTGAATTTCATACCTGTACGTGAAATGTAGCACGTACAGGTTATCTTATCCACTTCCAGCCTTGACAACACTCCACACCTTGATCTTTCTTATCCACTTCCTCTTACACTCTTCCTCCTCTGCCTCTCAGACTGTTTCTATCTATTGTTCACTTGTTTAAGGTTTTGCAGAAAGAGTGATTTATTCAACAAATGGGTTTGAGAATTTGGTTCAGAGAACGAGGTTTAGTGTCTTAGCAATCGTGGAAAACTGTAATATCATGATTCTAAAACATCAAACACTGTCAAACCAACATTTGAGATGCTGCGATGTGATTGGTCCCATGAGTCACATGAGTTTTTGAGGGATTTATCCAGTAAAAATATTTCCATCATAGTTTATGCGCATGTCTTCTTATCAAATACAAAAATGTATCCGCCTCAATAGAGCGATGCACATTTTTAGAATGTTTGTGTTTCCATCCAGCATTTTTAATGCAATATCCCAAAATTTGCATAAAATAGCTGGTTGGAAACATACCTATTGGGATGTAACATCACAAACACAGATTTCAGAACAAACCACATTTGGGAATTTCTGAAAACTTCTGTCTTCTACACAGTAACTGTTATGTTTCATAAAATGTGATTATGGTTTCACATAACATCTATCTGCACCAGTGTTGCTCAACAACTTCACCTCTCGTGAACATATAAAGACACTAAATGAAAGATGAAGACACTAAAGGAATGTGCAACTGAACATACAAGTTGTTCTTGTAGGTCAAATAGCAGATTATGGCATCAAGATTCCCAGACAATTAGTCAACCTGACAAAATTTAAACCTTGAATGCAATCCAAGTCATTTTTGGTTAATAAGCACCTGCCATAAGTCTGAATTTATAGTCAATAAAAACACACACCTGTTCAGCTCACGCTCAGTTTGGTTTGATTTGTACGGGCAGCTCAGGAAATCTGACAGCTCCTGCGTGAAACTCTTGAGTTCTATACTGAGAGGGAAACAAAGACATTTAATTAAATGGTCAGTTCTCTGAAATATCAGTATCGCTGGTTGATCTTCATTCTCACGCACCTTTTGGCCGGTTTGATAATTGAAAACTTGCGTCTGAGTTTTGCGCAGCGCAGCTGCTGAAGCGCCTCTGTCATCGCATCTCTGAAAGAAAAAAACACAAGTATTTTTTTTGCTCCTGTAGGTTGTTCTGTGGTTCTATGTAAATTTTACAGGATTTTGTTTTTATTTGGGTCTTTTTTAAGGGTGGAGCAGGGTAACAATTTCTGCTAGAACAAACAAATGAAAACAACTACAGGGTCATTCTGGTCAATTTCGGAAACTTCCTGGCTCAGATTTTTCATTTTGTTCATATTTTTTCTGTAGAAAGACAAACATAAATAGTGATGAAAGCCAAATATTAAATGTTGCAGATGTATATTTACTGAGTGTATTGTAGAGGGGGTCAAAATGACAATTTTCACCTGAGATTTGGAGCCAAATTAGAGGGGTGTAAAAATGACTTTAGAAAGATGGCAGCATCATTATTTTATTTTCACACAGAGATTGGTAGATCTGTTAGTAAAATCTGTTGACTTTAGCAATGTTTCTTTCATTATATGCCAACAGTGACAGTTCAAACATGGGAAAAAGCATGTCTGTGACTCAAGAAGATATCTTAATATCCTTTTAGATTCTGGTTCTGAACCAACTTTTCTTTTGGTATCTTCATTTTAAAGGCCCTCGATGGTTCAGAGATATGGAGATCTTAATGCGGCTCCATGAGTAAATAGGTCAATTGTACACATTTTCAGTGGTCAAAAACCAAATGTGGGTCACTTTACACACAGCTGATATTTTTGTCTTTTAAAGAGGAATTTCTGAAGAACAAATAATGTTGAAACTAGAAATGTATCTCGTGTTTTTCTATCATCTCAATTCCATAGAACAATCCTGTCTGAGTGCCATAAATACTCCTTTTCCAAAGTTGTCATGCCTGTAACTCTAAAAGTATTCAAGATATCTTAATATCCTTCTAGATTCTCATTCCTAATAAACTTTCCTTTTGAAATCTTCATTTTCAAGGCTCTATATAGTTCAGTCCCATAGATATGGGGATCTCAAAGCAGCTCCATGTTCAAAATTGTTGAATTTTACCCATTTTCAGTGATCAAAAACCAAATGTGGTTCACTTTGCACACAGCCGATTCTTACTGCATGTTTAAACTAGAGATGTATCTTGTTTCTCTCTATAAATAGAATTGCATAAAACAACTTTGAGTTGGTGGTTAAGTTGAGGCACATTAACTTGCTCTCCAAAGTGTGTTTATAAGAATCTATATTTGAATCAGTTTTAGGGATATTTGGAAGATTTTCTTCATTTTAACAGCTTCTGAAGCTACCAAGCATTCAAGTACAGTATCGTAACTACACGTTACCGCATCGACATCCCTATATCTATGAGATTGAACCATCGAGGGCCTTAAAAATGAAGATTTCAAAAGAAAAAGTTCGTAAGAACAAGAATATAAAATTACATTAAGATATGTTTAACACTTCTTGGAAAAAGTTTGTTTTTGGCACTCAGAGAGGTGTGTTGTATTCAATTGTTGGTTGTTGTTGTTGTTCTGTCTCTTTCATTTAACACTCACACATCTCTTTATCTGATTTACTTACAGAACACACTCACATATTGGTTTACCCTGCTGAAAATTCCAGCAGTACTGGTCACTAGCATAAGGTATGTTTTTCATGCTTTTGGACCAGCATGTTGTTTTTGGGTTCTGGTATGATCCCGGCAAGACCACAACAAAACTTGTGTATGTGTTACATATCAGGTTTCTTAGTGTGTGTTCATAGCTAAATAAAAAGCAAGATAATTATCCAAATCATTTTTAAAAATGATTTAATAAAGAAAAAAGCATGCTGCAGGTTATGTTTATTGGTACACAGCAAAATCCTCAGTGTTAAATGAACACTGCTCAGTTTTCTTATGGTCCCAATATATAGAGACTAAAAGTAACTCTGAAGCAGTGTTACAGATAGTAAACATCACTCTACAAGTGATGATTGACCATTGACACCTACAGTTAACAAGCAGAATCACTAACCAGGTTTCCATCCAAGGATTATTTTGCGAAAAAAGGTTTAGCGCTTCAAAATGTTTAGCGATGTAGCTGATGGAAATTCCATTTGTCGATAAAATTACTCAAATGTCGACACAATCTTTTTCCATTTATCTTTAGCGCATACATTTTATGTCGATACTTCAAATGTCACAAAAAATTGTTTTGGAAACACTTTTTGTCGAGAAAAAGGGCTTTAATGCAAATAAATGTGGCGCCACATTACAGAATTAGCCTATAGCGTACATGCAGACAAAATCTCTGCAGCTCGACAAAAATAATGTCTGTCAAATTAAGGAAGAATGTTGAATGTTTTCAATGCTGACAAAAAGAGGGGTAAAATAAAATAGCCTACACAGAAATGTTACTTCTGTATCTGAATAAATAAAAGTACTGTCATAAAATCGTGAGTCTGTAATTCCAAAAAGCTCTAATAAAATAAGCCTTAAGCTAATGCAGACCACTTAAAAAAAGGTTAATACACAAATAAAATGGTTTAGTACACGGCTCCATCTGCCTCCGAAAAAAAAAAAAAAAAATCAACAACAATTTGATGTTGTTGAACTCTGAAACCAGAACAAATAACGTTTTTTGCTTTGAATGATCTTTTGCTTTGAATGTGCTTTCAGCCGAGTCAAACCGCGACTGCATGTTCAAGGCGTTAACAACCCTAAACATTTTTGCAGTTGAGCTGCTCTGTGTCCAAACCTACGCTTTGTCAAATAAAGGCAGTTAATCCTGTCAGACGACGCCGTCGTCTTCTTATATTTCCTATTTAATAACATTAGGCTGTATGTGAAAATAAACAGTAGGCTACTGGCGAATTTCAGTTGTTTCAATACATTTTACAAATGGGATCCAAAAGATATGAATTTGCAATATACGCAAAAGTATGTATGGAAACGGCTCAAGGGCAATGCATTTTTTTAGGGACGTTGTCATCACGCACACCATTTTATGGGTAAAAGGCCAACTGGATGGAAACATCGCAAATATTCGGCAAATTTCGCAAATATTTTTTTGCACATATTTGACAAAACTGAATGGAAACTTGGCTACTGAAGATAAGAGGAACAACAAGAACTGAAAAAAAGAGTACAACTGACTTGGATGAAATCAACTGCAAATAAAATCAATGATAAATCAGTTTGGATTTATTTACTTCATATGGTACATTGTTGAAGTCACCATTATGGTGATTAGTGTTCTCTTTTGTTGGGCACTTAACCCGTTATGTTGACGATTTTGCTGTTATTTGATTTTCTTCTTTATTCAAAATTTCAGATGACATTGATTAATAATATAATCATAACTAAAACAAAAAATTTAAATCTACTTATTACAATTCTTGTCTCAAAGCACTGCTTGCATACAGACAGCAGGCCTACTCGCAATCAAACCCATGCTGGGAAATGAGAAAAGTGTGTTGGAAAAGAAAGGTCAGTCAGTATCAACTTTGTGGTTAATTATTTTCATATTCAAAGTAATAAACACCTGTGTGAACTTCCAGTCAATGTATTTGCATAAGTTTTTCAAAATACAGTTTCAAAGCAGCTTATAAAGTTATCCCTTCTATAATGCCTTAATGCTTTAACAGCACAGTTCAGGGCTGGAAAGTCACTTCATGAAGCTTTAATTTCCCAGTGAGCTGACTTCATACATCCACAAAAAAAATGAAACAAACAAATAAATAAAAACTTAGTAAATGTGCTTAGTAAGTATGTAAGTGAAAACAAGCATTTGTGCACTTGGACTTTTGAATCATGCGATTCTGGTCACAATTTCCCATGATGATTGATATTAGACAACATAGAGTCAAGGAAAATAGAAACATAGTCCATTCATTAAATTATTTTTTCACAAGAAAAAGCCATCACACTCGCAGCAAGAGCCAGATATGAAAGGGCTTTCAGTTGATCTAAACCGAGAAAAAGGTGAAGTATTGAGTGTATGCGCTCACCTGGACGAGTGTGTGTTGTATGTGTAGTAGAATATCACACACACACTCTGAGAGATGATCACAACCATCAGCAGCCTGAAGATCCATCGGAGAAACACCAATGCCATCGTGGAGCCTGTGTGTGTGTGTGACTGCGGTGGAGAGGTTAATAATGACACGCAGACACACGTACAGCTCTCAGTAACTCTGCCCCTCTCACCTCAAAAAAACAAACTTCCTACTAATGTATTGGTGTAATCGACTTCAGCTGCGACTGGATCTAATGGATCAATACAATTTGTTGAAAAGTTGAAAACAGAAAAGTCTGACACTATATGCTTTCCATAGTGACACTTGTGCCGTGTTTACATGCCTTATCTTAGATTAAGCTAAATAGATGCAATATTTTAATGGAAAAACACCTTCTGTGTGAATGGCCATTAAAGGGATAGTTCACCCTAAAATTAAACTTAACTCATCAATTGTTGTTCTAATGCAGTATGCCCTTCTTTATTTTTCAGACCACAAAAGGAGGGGAAAAAAACGTGCACAGAAGACCAATGGCGAAGGTCAGGAGTTTTGTTAAAGGTACAATATGTAATATTTTCTGTCTGCTAGAGGTCGCTAGAGGTCTATTCAAAACAAAGGCGTAGTTTGATGACGGGAAGTTTGAGCGCGGAATCTTGGGAAATCTGGTCTTCACTTCAACAGCCCGTGGAAAAGAATCGGGATAGGACTCGGGAAGAAATCATGTTCATGGATGCGATTATTAACGTTACTGTAGTATGAAGCAGAGCAGGAGCGAGTGTTGTGGAGCTGAACGAGGACGCTGGAGCGATTGAGCAACACACGCCTCACGAGCAGCGGGACTTTTATTATGACACAGTCGCCGGCGCCGCTTCCGCTTTTCCGGTCATGAATATGAGGTAACGCAGCTCTGTTTATCATATTAGATACATTTGAGAGTGTTGAAAATGATGTTATAATGTTACTCTGTGCGTTCGCTCGGCGGCTGCTGTGAGACACTTGTTTGAGACACACTGCAGTAAGATGGATCGATTTTAGAATATCATATTAAATGCTGGATGGCTTGTGTTGATAAATGGCATGCAATTCATTTTAAAACGTATTGTATGATGGAGAAAATTCTGTATTACTGTTACTAAAAATAAAGCTGCATCTGATTATGCTATGTTAGCTACTTCACAAAATAGTGTTTTTCTCTGAGGCATGGTAAAGCATGGTACTCGCAAAAAATCAAGAAAATTAGATTTAAACAATAAGACTAAACGTGTTGAGCTATATAACAATAATTACCTTTCTGTAACCGTAACCAAACAGTTGTTCCCTTGTCTATTAAAACATGTACATTTTAAAGCATCTTTAGCGTTTCCATGGTTTCTACAAAATAAAAGCGGAAACCGAGGGTAACGCGGGTATGACGCAATTGACAGGCGACTCCTCACACGTCCCGGAGCCTTGGTTAAAACTGCAATTTTCTCACGATTTACAAATAGTTGCAAACATTTGGGATATTGTAAGTACTCAAGTGAACAAAACATATAACACTGGCCAAGTGGTTTTTGGATATTTTACTGCAAAATTCTTACATATTGCACCTTTAAATAATCCATTAAATTTCAGTTTGTTTTTTACCAAACCCTATCATATACCCCCACAACACTTGGAATATACGGCACATGTTGCATGGGATCATACTGTGATACTTTTGCCTCTTTCTTAAAAAGCTTGATGCTGGTCATTACTGGCATTATATGGTTGAGAAATTAATGAGAATTTAGGCAAATGATTGTGGTATCCACCTTTTCATGGGACACCAAACTACCCATTATGCTTTGCGAATGCTTGTAGGTAGGATGCTCAAGATTTCCAGTTAGCGTCTTGATGTGTTTAGGCATTACAGAGTTACATGAACAGCTCTGAAACGAAGGTTGTAATCTGTTTTATTTCACTTTAAAGGGTTAGTTGAAAGGTACTAAAAAACATAGTTAAAACAGTCATGTGACTGCAGTGGTTCAACCTTAATATTATGTATTCTCGTCACTTCTTTTTGTGCAAAAATACAAAACAAAAATAACGACTTTATTCAACAAATTCATCTGTCCCCTGTCATACTGCTAAACTATTTTCGTTGCAGAGCTTCAGTATTTACGTCCGAATGGCGGCTCAGTATTGGCCGGCTCTGGTCACATGAGCAACATGACGTTTCTTAATATTAAGGTTGAACCACTGCAGTCAACACCGACTGTTTTAACGATGTCTTTAGTACCTAGTGTGGTTCCGCTATCGCTTGTGTTGTTGGGCATTCGACGCATGCACAGTTTTTCCGCCACGAGTCACAACCCATGTAAATATATTTGTATTCTTTAATGCTTGAATTGCACAAATGAGGACACTTTCTAACCTCCTCGCACAATCTCTCGTCTATGTAGTTCTACACTGTCGCTGTAGCTTGCATGAGTTCCGATCTGTTGTGTTTATGCAGGTTTTCTTCAACTACTTTATGAATCGACGCCCCAGGGCACGGCTGCCACCTTGTGGATAAACTAATTACTGCAAAAAAAAATTAAATGTGCATGTGCGACCTGCACGTACAAAGTAATCCAGCGGTATGTGTACAGAACGTGCGTACTCTTCTGATGACGAAATTCCCTGACCCTCAAGTACGCATAAAAACTGGGTTTTATATGGACAGCACACCCCTCATATAGATATAGTACAGATAATATAGACAGTAGTTTAGATGACTGAATGCTTGTTTGCTTTGGTGTTGCCACCCCTCACAGTTGTCATGCCACCCTATAAATAATTTTCTAGATCCGCCCCTGGTGAGGAGCAGGGCTGCAGTTGTAGTGTCAGCGCCCCCTGGCTGTGGAGCTGCAGCAGCCGCACAAACTCCTCTGGCATATTGTGCATATTGGGGTGCGGGCGCTTCAGGTCATAATAATGGTACGGAACCGGCTTCTCCTGCAGGTCGCTGCCGAACGGCCAGAATCCGTAAACGTGCACGTGCTCACACAGTTCCAGTGCCGTACTGATTAACATAAACCCCGTGGAGAGCCGCACCTCCCGCAGGCCACGCCCCTTCCAGAAACGGTCCAGTGTCCGCAGGTAAGAGGGGCTGAAGAACACCACCGGCTGCTGAGGTCTGATTGGTTGGAGGACTTTGAGAGTTTTGATTGACACAGACGTGCAGATTGTGTAGGCAAAGGCGGAAATAATGAGGGTGGCGTTTCCATACGCACTGACCCACTCCACCAACGGATCCGGATTCTTCTCCAGGTCTTTGTATCTACAGACACACAGTTTTTTAAGAAACACTACTGACAGAAGAACAACTACATGATCACATATGTGTACGCAAGGGAAAATACATCTCTGTTCCTTTTTTTTTTCTATTTATTTGGTAGGCCTGTCAATTTACAATAAGGTTTTCCCATTTTCATGTAATGTTTATTTTGTTTTACAACCTGAAGGATGTCAAATCATAACTATAGAGTATAAATTATATTTAACCAGAATACATCTTTAAGAATTTACAATGACCTGAATGTAGTTAATTGAATCATTTGGAAATAGGGATATAGTACATAGGGATGCCAGTAATGGCCAATTAATGTGTTTTTGAGTAAAGCTGTAGTTAGTTATGATTTTATTTAGAAATAGCAATCATTAAAAACAAGAATCTGAGAGCTTAAACTGAATCTGAAAAGTCTTAATTTGAATGTTAATTAAAACTGTGTGTGTGTGTGTGTGTGTGTGTGTGTTTGTTTGTGAAAACTGACCGAATCTGGCTGGGGTTGACTGTTATCAGATCCGTCTTCATCCCAACATCACTGTCATTAACCGCTGCCAAATTAAACCTGAAAGAGAGAGAAAACAGGAAGGATGGATGAATACTGACGGATGTGTTGTGGTCATTAAGGGAGCAAGGAATGATGGGATGTGTTTACCGTATGACGAAGTCTGCACTGTCAATCTCACTTCCACAGCTGCTGTTTTTCAAAATCCCACCACTGCCGACCACAGCACACCGATCCAGACGCCGACCGGACCAGGGGATGTCCTGCACACACACACACACACGTTAAGTTTTTTATGTTTTATGGGCAATCTCTTTAGGCATGATTATTTTTGTAGTGTACAAACTGTATATTCCCTCCCCTAACCCTAAATCTACCCATCACAGTACACTTTCTGCATTTTTACATTTTCAGAAAACATTACTTGTGATTGTGATTTATAAGCCGTTATCCTCATGGGGACCAAAAAATGTCTCCACAAGGACAAGGATTTCAGATATTGCCATCTTTGTGAAGACATTTTGTCATGTACACACACACACACCTCGGGCAGCATACTGTGAAGCTCTGCAGTCATCTTGTATGTTTTTGTTGGGCTTGTTTCATATGGGATGGATTGATTGACGGCTGTGTTGCGTTTGGTGAGGATGAATGATCCTGTGGCGTTACAACAAAACTGCAGCCTGATTCTGTCATGAACACACACACAAAGAGAGAGAAGGGTTTATGAGGATTCATGTCACATGAGCAGCTTTATCAGTGTCATCTCTGTGAAAATGACCACTTCAGTATTCAAAGAGCTATTGTTATTAACAGCTTGTCTGTTTAAACACTGTGACTCTGGACAATAATGACGTTTTTTAGAAATCTGCCACATTACAGTTTTTCACAACCGCTAAGACACATTTCTTGAAACTTTCACCCATTTTCTCACAAAATTAAACACAAAGCCAAATCTTCAAATTACATTCACAAAACCACTGACTCTTCTGGCAAAATAAAACAATCGGCTCAAAACCATTTCACCTGTTTTCAAAATCAAACAATGCTTTCAGATCAAACACACATCAGTCAATATATAACACTACAGATCATTCATTAGACACTGCATCCAAAAATGGAGAGCAGCATCCAGAGAATGAGGTTACAGAAAAAAATAAAAGTATATTGTATACAGTAGATTAAATCTGCAATTATATGAAAAAAGTAAAGTGATCTAATATCTTGTATAGTAACTGCAAATAGTAAAGAGAAAATATTCTATACTGTACGTATGTTACATGCTGCTATGTATTATCCAAGGAATGAAGAACATGACTGTCATGTTTATGGACTTTCAGTTTGTTTTCATCAGTTTTATTTGTTCTTAGTTTGTCAGTCTTGACCTAGTTCGTTTGATTAGTCATTTCATTCACCTGTTGTCATTTAATTAGCTGATTTCCCTGGTGTATAAATACTTCCTGTTTGGTTCGGTTCTTTGTCGGTCATCGTCTATGTTAGTCATGTTTAAGTTATCTGCTATCTTCCTGAGTATTCAAGTTTCCTATTAAAGGACTATTTTGTGAGATTTCCTGTTTCATGTCTCTTTGGATTCTAAGACCTGTGACAGAATGCCCGACCTAACAAGAAGTTTAAAGATGGACTCACCAGTCTTGCAGAGGCTTATCAGCTGTTAGAACAGGGCGCTGGTGGTATACTGGTGGTGGAGGCTACAGCAGGATGATTCACTGTATAACATCAGAGAAGGAGCCTTAGCCAGAACCAGTTGTCTGGGTCTTCCCCAAGCTAAAGCAAGCTGCCCAGTCCATCTCAGAGCCCGGAACGGATCATTGCCTGATAAATCTGTGGTCCATGGATCCAGTTCCCTCCCAAGTCCCCACCCTCAAGTCTTCGCCTTCCACGCCAGTCCTGCCCGGCCATCTGGATGCTCCGGTTCAGTCTGGAAATCTTCCTCCTCAGATGTCCCCCGCCTGACTTCCTGGTCCCATCTCCTTTGCTGGTTTTGTCCAGTTCCCTAGATCCGTCGGAGCCACTGGTGTCGTCCTGCTCCCCCGCCGCTTGCTCCTTGTGGCTCTTTGGCTCCGCCTCGGGCCTTCCGTCTACCAGCTCGACGTGAGTTTGAGCTTCTCTGTTGTCTTCACACCCTCTGTCATCACCTTGGTCTGCCGAGCCCCTGTCTTTGCCTCGAACCTGAAAGCCAGCAGCTCCACCTTGGGCATCCGGGCCATGAATGTCGCCCAGGTCTGTAGGGCTCTCTGCTCCTCCAGATACCCCATGCACCCTTGTTCTGCCTCCGTCAGTCAGTCCCCGGGTTCTGCCTAGCCTGTCAGTCAAGGCTCCACCCTGGTTCCTCCCACCGGTGGCTCCACCTTGGTATCTTTTTCCATTGGCTCCTCCAGGTCCCTGTCCATCACCAGTTCCATGTCTACCTCCAAAGCCCCCTCCCTCCCTCCACAGTGGTATGTTCAGTTATGGCGCATACTGTGAGAGGGGAGAGTACTGTGATGTTTGGTTCAGTTCTTTGTCGGTCATCTTCTATGTTAGTCATGTTTAAGTTATCTGCTATCTTCCTGAGTATTCCAGTTTCTTATTAAAGGACTATTTTGTGAGATTTCCTGTTTAATATCTCTTTGGATTCTAAGACCCGTGACAGGGACATGAAATGAATAACTAGATACATTTGAATAACACAAGGAGAAGCCAGGAGAATGGCCCACGGCAGGGTCGAGAGAGGGAGGAACCATGGTAGAGGCTTGGCTGTTGACACCAGGGGGACGATGGACAGAGATGGAGCCGATGGAAGTGGAGCCCTATGCACAGATAAAGAGCCAAAGAGAGCGGGCAACACCCATGGTCCTGGAGGCCGAACCGCAGTAACGAGCATCCAAGGTGGAGCCAGGGTGCCTGAGGACTGAGGTGGAGCCGGAGGAAAGGCAAAGGGGTGAAGAGACAAAGCGCGGAGGACCGCTCGCAAGTCCGTAGTGCAGGCAGGAAGTCCGGAGAGATGAGGGAGCCTGGTGGAGCTGCAAGGACGATGGTATCTGGTGGAGCTGGGGGAGGGAAGAGCCAAAGGGGAGCCGACAGGTCAATGGGCCGAGGTGGAGTGAAAGGATCCGTGACTGGAGGCAGAGCCGGGGGATCCGCTTGCCTGGGCGATGCTGGAGAACTGAAGAAAGACTTGAGGCGAATTCACACAGTTGAGTGGTGTCAGATCAGTAGGCTAGGGGATGAATGGAACCAGCAAAGGTGGGGCTGATGACTGTTATAGGAAGAGGAGGCAGGAGAGGGAGGCTGGGTGAGAACTCTGGAGACGCAGGAGACTTTGAGCTGGGCAGAACCAGTAGGGACACATGAGACTTGGAGCTGGGCGGAACCAGTGGGGATGGGAGAATCAAGGAGACATCCTCTTCAAATCATCATAAAAAAAAATCAGGCACAACTCCTCCTCAGTGGTGGGGAAGTGGGCGGGGCTTTCCTCTATGCTATCCACAAGCAACCGGACAATGTAGCTGGCTGACGCACCTGGTCAGACTCCATCTTGTGCTTGGCCTCCGGGACGAAGAGGGTCTTCGGCATTGGCTCAGGCTCCATGGCAAGCGTAGGCTCGGGTCTGCAGTGGGCTCAGGCAGTCTGTCCGTGCTAGGCAGTGTGGATGGCGGACTGGGCTCTGGGTCTGGAGTGGGACTGGTGGCATCTTCCTCTGCAGCACAGACAGTGAATGAAGAACCGCAGTTCACCAGCACCCACTCCACAAACTCAGCAAATGTCTCTCGAGGACAGACTCTGGACAGGCATGCCTTAATTCACTCATTCAGGCTGGCATGGAAAAAAACACAGAGGGAGCGATCAGGGAAATGTGTGAGGCTCGCCTGATCTAAAAAGTCTCTCGTGTGGTACTCAAGGTCACGATTTTCCTCCTCTAAACAGAGGTCCACTATTCTGTTACGTGCTGCCATATCTAGCCTTGACAACACTCCACACTGTGCTCTTTCTAGTCCTCATCCTCTTACACATACTCTTCCTCCCCTCCCTTTCAGATCTGAACTGGCTTATATTTTATGTAGTTGGTTTGAGCACATCATTAGAAACAGGTGTGAACAATTTTGAGTCCCTGTGTGTAAACGATGACAACTGTGTTGTAGTTGTGTTTAACATTGCTGCTTGTGTTTACCATTTTGATTGCATAAGATTGATTGCATTTGATTGCATAAGATTTGCAGATGGTGTCTAAACGAGTCATTTATTCGAGAAATTGGTTTAGGCCGTTTGGTTCAGAGAATGGGTTTTAGTGTTTTAGCAATTGTGAAAAGCTGTAATATCACGATTCAAACATCAAACACTGTAAACCAGATACAAAAAGAAATGACAAATCTGTACACATTTGTTCATGCTGACTGTAAAGAAAAATCAGCAACGCATCATGGATTTAATACAGTAAAATGTGTTCCTAAGATTTGAGAACACGATTCTCCTGATGAACGCATCAAATCAGCCAAAATATTTACAGTTGAAATGAATGGGTTTGCAACCCATGTGCCAATAGTAACTGTAAACAAATTGTAGTTTTTTTTTTTTTTTAAGTTATCTTGCACTAACTAGAAATGATAATGGGAACCTTGTTCCAAATGTTTGCAGACACAAAATCTGACGTAAAATATTGAATCTTCATCAATAGCTATGTTTCTATCCAAAGTTGCAATTTTAACTTATGCGCAAAATTATAATATGGCATAAAACATATTACAACATATTAAAGCAGTGTTTCCTTCCTATGTGTTAAAATGAACAAAATCGTCATTTCCTGGGAAACTGGCACAAAATATCAGTAATAAAACTGAATGTTGCTCTTTTTCCCTCCGTCATAAATGAGTTGCGTCTCAGAGCGTCAGACGAAACACAATAACCGCTGTCATATTCTCTTGTGACATTGTATATGCAAGTAAAAACTTGAACTGTTATGTGATTTATGTATAACGAGTGGTTTCCTACATTATTGCATGATGAAGTTTGCTGAGTGCAAACATCCGAAGTGCACCCAGAAAGCCGCGTTTTACACAGCGCTTGAATACTACATTGAATTCTCTTTCACGTCTTCTTGCGCTTGAACTGACGAATCCACACAAAATTATGTAAAAAATGCTTTGCAAGCATCCCAGTAAACATAGTTGGTCATGTCTAAAGTAAATGAAAACAGCTGAGAAATAAATCACATGCGTAACAGTATATTGGATCAGTGCATTCGGTCTTAAAGGGACAGCAGCTTAATTAACCTGCTGCTGTGTTTTTAATGTTAATCAAACAACAAAGCACAAAGAAATCACTCACTGCTTTTGACTGAATGATTTTTGTAACTTTAATAAAGATTATACAGTGAAGACTATGCAGTGTCATCTTACATTTGATTAGTTTATTTAAATTCTGTACCTGAAAACTACTTTCACACGGAATGTGACGCAATAAAGCTTTCGTTTCTGCTCTGACAGCCGCAAGACCAGCCGAACACTGTGAGTGTGTGTTAGAAATCAGGAATGGTGAGAGAACATTGCTTGGTATGTTTTTTATCTTCAGACCAAACTTTGGTCTTCAGTCGACAAAGTTTAAATCCCCTCTGGCTAGACCACTTCCCATAATGTTCATGCTTTAGGTCAGTAGGCGGAGAGTAGGCGGTCTTTAGTGGCTTTTCAACTACCTCTGGAAGTGGTCGAAAGATTCAAAAGATTTTAGACCCCGTTTACACCTGTATTTATCGCCGTCCACTTGTGATCCGATTGACCAAAACACATCTTAATACCAGCTGTAAACAGGTATTGGCCTCGTTTCGGAAAAAGTGGTATCGGTGCATCCCTACTAAAAGTGTTTCCATCGTAGTTTACGCGCATGTCTTCTTATCGGATAAAAAATCTATCCGCCTTAATTGAGGGATGCACATTTTTAGAATGTACGTGCATCCTGACGTTTCCATCCGGTGTTTTTTTTATGCGATATTCCAAAATGTGCACAAAAATAGCTGGTTGGAAACAGCTATTGACATGTAACATCACAAACGCAGAGATTTCAGAACAAACCATATTTGGGAGTTTCTGAAAAATTCTGTTTTCTACACAGTAAAAAAACTCTTATCCTACAATATCAAATGTTTTATGAAATGTATAATTGTTTCACATAACATCTATCTCCACTGGTGTTGCTCAACAACTTCACTTCTCATGATCGTATAAAGACGGAGAGATGAAGACACTAAAGGAATGCAACTGAAAATACAAGCTGTTCCTGTAGTTGATTATGGTACCAAGATCATCAGTATGATTCCCGGGCAATTCATCAACTTGAGAAAATATAAACCTTGAATGCAATCCAAGTCACTTTTAGATAATAAGCACCTGTCAAATGAATAAGTGTGAGTCATTAAATAAATCTAGTCATTAAAAACATATACCTGTTCAGCTCGCGCTCAGTTTGGTTTGATTTGTACGGGCAGCTCAAGAAATCTGACAGCTCCTGCGTGAAACTCTTGAGTTCTATACTGAGAGGGAAACAAAGACATTTAATTAAATGGTCAGTTCTCTGAAATATCAGTATCGCTGGTTTATCTTCATTCTCACGCACCTTTTGGCCGGTTTGATAATTGAAAACTTGTGTCTGAGTTTGGCGCAGCGCAGCTGCTGAAGCGCCTCTGTCATCGCATCTCTAAAAGAAAAAAACACAAGTATTTTTTTTGCTACTCATTGACTGTTTCTGGACTCTAAAAGGTGACAAACCTGTAGCACACAATCTACTTTATTCTAGTTGATCCTGTAGGTTCTGTCTTATGAGTTCCTCCTCACTCTTAAAAATAAAGAACAATTTCTGCTAGAACATGTCAATGAAAAATTATAACCCCAAATCTTCCATGAAATCAGATGATCGTTGATCCCGGAACACGTCCTTATGTGAATTATAGCAACACAAAACTCAAAAAAGTCACTTTTTTTTTTTTACCCGAAACTATATCATCACTAGGTCTTTATATAATGTTCAGGGCCGGATTAAGAACACATAGGGCCCTGGGCCTGTAGCAAACCTTCATTGTAGCCTATCTTGGTGCCACAATGTTTTCTACCACAAAATTAATATTTTAAAAAAATTCTTTAGTAGACATAGATAAAATGATATTTTATTTTAATATTAGGCCTATATAGCTAAAAATATTCCAGGCTGCAACACATTAACAGCATAAATGCATTAACACCAATGAGCTCAAAGCAAAGAGGTTTCCAGAAAGAGCAACAGCTTTTGAGCACAACTGCCTTAAGGAGTTTAATTTAAATAGTTTTATCATAGAAGGTCTTCTTTCTGACTCTAGAAGAGATGAATCATCACTGGGGAAAAATTCAGCCCATCCGCCCTCATGTTTCCCCATTAATGTTTTGCTGATGTTGAGCAAGGCAATCATTAGGGACTTTAAGCAGCAGCTGCAACAGCAACGGCGTTCTGGCATTCTGTTGCGCATGCGCAAATTTAACTGCTACTTCTTGACTACTCTAACCGTCTAGTAGGGGAGAGTGGGGTAAGATGAGCCAGTGGGTAAGTTGACCCACCCCCTGTATCTTGGCAACCGTACCATTTTATTGTCATGTGACCATATATTTTAGAACCACATCATTTCTGCCAGACTGTGAAAAGGAGAAGCACATGGGAGGAGTGGAAGTCGCTTATTTACTTTAAAAAGTTTCATCAAACTATTTATGATGCATATTGGTGATTTAGCAACGTATAAAACCATGCAATTCATTTAGCTAAATATTATTCTGAATTGTTAAGCTAGCTAGCTTTTCCTAAAATGGCAGCTATGGGGCAAAGTGAGCCAAATGCTGTGGGGTAAATTGAGCCAGCGTTTTAACTTGATGTTCAACATATTGTTTCAGAAATGAAAACAATTAAAGATACTGAAATTTCAACTTCATTTGGTTGGTTTTATGTTGTTTAATTTAGCTTTAAAAAGAAATATTTGTAAAATATTTTTACAAAGAATATTTGTAAAAGGAAATTTGATTATTAAATTAGTTTTTAAAATAGGTACATTATCTTTAAAATTTCACATGGGTTTGATTCAGATTCAGTTAGATGATCAGTTTACACCCACCTACTGACTCGGCTCAACTTACCCCTAACCTGGGGTAAATTGAGCCAGAGGAACACTTTTTTAATAAGAAGCCATATTTTTAGAACCCTTTGTCATAGATGTATTCTGATCATTTAAAATGATAGGAAACATCCTGAAATTACTTTAAATACTTTCATTGTACTTCTGCCTCATTTTCCCTTATCTTGAAGACCACATAAGTAAAAAACGGCTCATCTTACCCCACTCTCCCCTACGGGAGAATAGCCAATTTGTAGTCGATAATACGTGACAGATTAAATAAATAAATGTTTCATGGTTATGTGGCATTTTAATTGTAGATGGATGTAATTTTTTTTAACTATGTCAAATGATTAAATGATCCGTTAAGTTGTCCTCTTTGTTGTTGCTTAGCGATTTTTGCGTTCTTTAGCTATGGCAGTTGACATTTTACTTCCGGTCGCTAACCCTCTTTTGTGAGGAACTACTTTCTGCCACAGATTCAAATCTCAAGTTGAGCCCAAGCCTCCGTTAGCCTACTATAAAACGTCACTTTAGAACTAGTAATGAAGGAACGTTGAGTCGCTTTATTGTATTACGGTATTATGAGAGAGAGATCGACTAAACGAGTACCTGCATCTGATATAGCATTCGTTCTACAGGTCGACGTCCATAATATTATATCCATTATAAAAAAAAATATCCGCAGAGGAACGCGACATCTTTGTTTTTGTTCCTTTAGAAGTTCCACAGCGCTAAAACAACTTCCTGGTTCTGACTCACTCATAAAGAGAGTCTTTGCCGCCATCTAAAGCCGTAATAATGTAACTTCACCAATACTATTGACGGACCCTTTCTCAATACCAAATACGGCATATTATTTATATAAAATTATGTTTATTGAACAACATTTAAATTAACAACGATAGCCATTATAAAAGACATAAACACAAGCAAACACTTCAGTCAAATGTACAAAAGTAGCACTCCAGTACAGGATTTAAGTTAGTCTAAATAGTCTATAAAGTTAAATGAAATGTAATTTTCCCCTTAACCCAAATCGTTAATCCCCTTCACCACTATCTACATAAGAGCCAGCGGCAAATACCCAAATGACTGGCCGAGATAAAGCTGTTCTCTGCGGGTACTTGAGCGCTGACGGCCTGGAGCTCGCGCATCTGCGAAACCGTCAAAACAAATAATAAAATAGGTGCTATGTTAATATTTGAGGTCTAAATAACTACATTCTTGAAAAATACATTTCATGACATAACAATAGTATTTATAATATATATATATATATATATATATATATATGGTAGCCTAGATTTGCTCCAACGCCAAAATATTTTTTCCATTACATTTTTACTGCATATTTTAACTACATTATCGTCCAGCTCTAATCTGCTAAATGTGACTAAAAGGAATTTAGATATTAAGATATTATTAACATTAACATCACGATTTTCTGTAAAGCTGCTTTGAAACAATGGGTATTGTGAAAACATTTGACTCGATTTAATTATCACATTGTCGGACTTATGGAATTATGTGTGCAGAAACACAGCAAATGTTTTTAAACATCATATTTTCACTTCAGTAAATCGAAAGATTTGAGTGAAACACCTGCGCTCAAACTTTACCATGTGCCGCTAAACAATCTCTGATTCAGCGCCGCTCCAGTTCTGAACAACTTTACTCCTCCTGCATAACAAATCGAAAACATTTATAATGTTTTATTATAATAAACAATTATAATGACGTTTCAACCAAAATATGGCATTTAAATAGCCTAATACAGTTGTGTTTCTTACACTCTTCAGAAAACAATTGAACAACTTCATGATGCACAGGATCACACTAGTGTCATCAATTAGGATAAAAACCCTCACTCATTAAGACGTATAAACCATAAACTAGTCTTAGACTTTATTAGGTTTAGCCTACTTAAAATCCCGCAAACGGAGCCCGATTTAATTTAATTTAAATAGCGATTACTGAATCACAATGAATATTGAGATAAAAGCGCTCACCTGGACGAGTGTGTGTTGGGTGTGTAGTAAAACATCACACACACACCCTGAAAGATCAAGACCATCAGCAGCCTGAAGATCCACTGGAGAGACACCGATTCCATCAGAGAGACACATGCATGAGTGTGAGTGTGTGTGCGACTCGGGGGTTAAACACACACACACACACACACACACACACACACACACACATTCAACCCCGCCCCTCTCAAAACTCACTGGGTGTACACTGTGTGATTTATAATAGTCCTTTATGATTGTTGCTTGTCAGACTGTAGGAACATGATCCTCATGTCACACTGTGGGATCTCAGCTGTCATTTATGTCAGACTGTCGACGCGTTAAAAACGGACACGCGCATAGTAGTATGTTTTTGAACCATACTATAGTAAATTGTAGTATACTGTAATATTTACAACACTTTGTTAATGAATGCTACAGCATAGTATTAACTATAGTGAACTGATAAACTGTAATAAATAGCCGGGCTAGTATACTTTAGTTTTTAGTACAGTATTGTAGTTGAACCCTAAATATGTTTTGTCAAAAAAAGCCGGTATTGTCCACTGTCAATGCATCTCGAGTTCACGTTTTACAGCAGAAACTGACAAGCACCCTTATTGTTTTGTGTACAAAACCCGATAAGTCCGTTTTAGCGAATCAGCGCGCAGTTCAGGTCAGGTGACAAGGCTGCTAGTCACTTAGCAAAGACGCTAGCTGAGGGGAGTTTCGTCAAAGCGGACTAAAAGTGATCGAGGATTTATAATTAAGAATCCTTCAACTCCTTGTACATCATACACATCTTACATGCTGAAACCTTGTTTAGTCCTTTTGCGTTTGTGTGCGTGCGCGCGCACGTGTTTGAGTGTGTTTTAAATGCGTTTTAAATGCAATTACAAAAAAAAACAGCATATGCTGGTAAGGTAGGTTTTGAAGCTGTGATGCTGGTTTGAGCTGGTTTATGCTGGTCAAGTGCTGGTCCAGGACTCAAACCAGCATCCCAGCTTCAAAACCTACCTTACCAGCATATGCTGTTTTTTTAACAGGGAATTACTTTGTTTTGTTTAACTCTAAAACATGAAATGTGGAGTTATCTGCTTTTGCTAAAAACAAACTTAATAGCCTATAAAGAAAAACATACTTTCAATTAACTTTAATTTCATAAGTTAGTTATTATTACTTAATCAAAACAACCCAATTGCAGTTTAATTGATATTATTTGGAAGGCACAATAAAAAATAAAAAAAAACATGATTTATGAGAATGAATAAAAACGGAGTTATCTGTTTTTGCAAATGAACTCTTCAGTTAGATCACATGATTATCTTTGATTGAAATGTTATGAACAGCAGGTATGCTAAAATTATTTTCCATTTGCTTTTCTGTAACTAGAGATCTCCAGATTGGATCCAGCCTCTTACACCAGCCGCGACACCTGTGAAGAGATTAGTTCCAAATCCTACGAGAACTTCAGATGACGCAAACTCTGGATCAACATGCACAAATGCTAAAGTTTCTATATATTGTAATCATTATGTTCACAATATGTAATAATTACTCTGCCTAAAATTAATATGTTAGCTAACAGCGTGATTTGTAGCCTATATGTACGTTTCTGAAATACATTACTTGGACACAGTCACCTCTGATACATGCAGACACATGCATTTTCTGTAAAGATGCTTTAAAACTATATGTATTGTGAAAAGTGCTTTACAAATAAATGTGAATCGAATTGAATCATAAGCCCAAATTTGTGCTCAAAAGTAGCAACATTAGAGGCTTTCACAACGAATAGTTCTAGGATCTCAGTTATAGGCACTAGCCACTAGGATAGTTCCTCGAGAACTAATTTCTCCCCTGGGCCATGTTCCTGGTTGCATTCGTGCCTGGAATAGGAACTCTGAAGCGGCCCACAGTGGCGTCTTTAAGCGCGGCATTTACAAACGCTAAAAAACGGTGGATGGAGGATGCTGTAATCTGAGCTGTGTTTGTTGTGTGTCGTGGATTTCATGATAACGGAGATGGAATGTAAATGCATAATTTGCAGACTGAAAGAGCAAAAAGTGGGGCTAAGAGACGAAATTTCTTATGACAACTTTCAGTATTACATATCATCAAGAACACAACCCTGGAGTCGTTATCTCCGTTTTCCAATATGTTTACACGACTTTTTGCCGAGTGCTGGTGTTTGACATGCGTTTGACCAATCAACATACACTTACGTCATTGATAGTTCCTATAGAGCTAGATTGTGTTCATCAGAAAGAAGAAAGTCATATACACCTAGGATGGCTTGAGGGTGAGTAAAGCTTGGGCTAATTTTCAATTGAAAGTGAACTAATCCTTTAATTGTATTAAAAGGGCAGCTGTAAAAAAGAAAAGCCACTTTTGTGCAGCAAACGGGTATTTGAAGCTGCTTCTGGAGTCTCAAGAGCCAGTCAAGCAGTCGTGCATACAGTTGCATTTCAGCCACCTCTAACCAAAACTCACAAAGAAAAACACTGTAAAAAAAATTTCTAATTTGTAAATAAAACAAAGATTATTGGAGAACATTTTACAATTCAATGTGTTCCTTGCTGGTTCTTTGTATTTGTGAAATTTACTAGCAATTTTTGAGTAAAAATTACCATCAGGAAATTTATAGCACACATTTCCCCTTCAGCTTCTTTCTTATAATCTCGGGTATTTCAGTCGGATGGGAAAACAGAGAGGGCGGTCCAAACAGAGGAGATGTGATTCAGTATTTTCTCCAGCTCGCATCTCACTCCTCCACAGGGAAATGCTTTCGAGTGGACGTCTTGCGAAGGACAGGCGTGTTCGCGGCTCTCAGGGTATTTTCCAGCCACAACATTAAAGGGATAGTTCACCCAAAAATTAAAATTATCCAATATGACTCTTCTTTCAGACGAACACAATCGTAGATATATTTAAAAATACCCTTAGTCCTCCAAGGTTCATAGTTTTTGGCATTTTGAAGCCAAAAAAAAAAATTCATCCATTTATAAAAAAAAAAAGTAATCCATACAACTCCAGGGGGTTAATAAAGGTCTTCTGAAGCAAAGTGATACGTTTTTGTAAGAAAAATATCCGTATTTAAAACTTTATAAATTCAAATAACTAGCTTCCGACGGACGACCACACACAGAATGCGCAAGTCGATTTGCGGCGGAAGAGTTTCCCTTGACCTGATGCACAGTGTGAACACGGAGGTGCAGAGGATAGAGCAAAACTAATCACCGGTCATGGATTAGAAGTCTAAAACAAGAAAATTTAAAGAGAAATTTCAGAGGTTTTCGATATAAGGGAAGAGGAGGTTAAATTTGTTGCACAGCCCTATTTGTTTGAACTGCGAGAAGCGTCTAAGCCAGGGGCGTTTCCTGAGAAATTAATCCATATTACATATAAAACAACACAAATATTACAAATTATGACATTAAAAAGAGCGCAAGTGTTCTAAAGGAACACTGCCCAACAGCGACACCCGCAGGTAAAGTTACAGCAGGAGTCATGCCTCCCTTTCCACTCATAGAAAACCATCAGACCCCCTATAGCGTGCGGTGGGTTTTGTGGGGTGTAATTGAGAATGAATGGGGGAAAGTCACGTGAGAGGAGGCAATGTTTCCATCGCGCTATGATTGGATGTAATTGGTTATGATTGGATATGATTGGTTTCTGTGATAAATCCCACCTCTTGTTTACGTACATGTTCCGCACGTCAGTTTGAATGAACAAATGATGGTGTCAATGGGAAGACTAATTGAAAAGTAAGTAAACACATCAGTTAGATATCGCTTTATGTCACATCAGTATCAAACTTGAAATGGACTGAAAGCATGATGACTGCGGTGTTTTTTAGTGCAATCAGCTTGGTGAAATTAAAAAAACATCTTCGTGTCTGTGACAGACGGTGTTCACGGAGCAGGACTGATGATCCAAAATAGCCTAAGTTGACTATTAAAAAGAAAAACATCAATACACAAATAAAATATATTGTTTAAATTGTTACAGCCTTTAGTTATTATTTTGGAATGAATGTAGAAATGCTTAAAACACTAACTTGATGAGATTTACTTGGTTTTGATGAATAGAACATTACATTGTTAATGTAAAATTACAAAATAAAATTGTATTTGGTTTCTTTTTTCCTTTTTTGTCATAGCCATATACATCTAGGACGGCTTGAGAGTGAGTAAATCATGGGATAATTTTCATTTTTGGGTGAACTATCCCTTTAAATTGGCCCGGCGACAGCGGAGTCGACAGCAATTAATTTAATGATTGTTACGTGGCAGCAATAATCACTGGCATGTTCAGATCTCTCCCTGCATCCCAATGTGCATACTATCCACCCTAAATAATATTGAATATTACTAATGTCACATACTATTTAGGATGGATAGAAAGCACATTGAGACGCAGGCTCTGTCTCCCGGACCGCAGAGAAAACGCTCCCAGAGAGGGTGTAACATCTGACGCACGTCTTTGAGCATGCGAGTGTAAGAGGCTCATTTGGAGACGCTCCAGGCCTCCAAATTAGTGTATGACTTAGTGGAGAATGCGGGAATGTGTTTGGATGGCGACCGACCTTAACAGAGGATTCTTACAAATATGATTTTAAATCATTTTCCATTAAAGTTTAATTTTAATTACTTTTAAAAAAAAGTCATGTGAATAACATATTTCCCATAGGCCTACTCATTGAATTCATGTGAGTTTACACATCTTAATCATTATTTTCGAAAATAAATTTAAATATATGTAACTCGAAAACATGCACGCCTAAACGATGATAAAATAAGCGATCATCAGACGTTAAACAGCATAAAAAATGCTTACCGCTTAATGAAATGTTGAACAAACGACTGTGAAGCTTTGGGAGTGTTGATGGACTCGATCTACTCCATCTGCGTTTTGATCATTGTTCGGAATCCCATCTGGACAAAGTCACCACAACAAAAACGCGATTTTCTTCAAAATGTTGCTTTTTTAATTAAACTTACCCACATCCAAGTCTTGATAAAATATGCTGTTGTTTAAAAGCAGAGGCTCTGTTCTTAATTTTGATATTTTCTTCAGATGTACAACAAAGTATTCTGGGGTTCATGAAAGTTTTGTGAAAATTATGCTGCCGCTGGCGGGGAAAGGGTTAATGTACTGTTTTACTGTTCATCTTGGAAATAAAATAGAGATTGTAATGTTTTAATTCAATTTGTTCTGAAAATGTAATTCGTTGCATTACCAATGGGAGATCAAGCTGGGTCCATTGCATTGTGGGATGCATTTTCTCAAGCAGTGTCCATATAGATTTCTGCATATGCAAACATGTTCTTAACAAAAATACTACAGTAATAGTAAAAGGCTGAGCTTTTCCAAAGTCTTGTGAACAATGTTGAGCACAAATATAATCTATGTTTGGAGATGCCGCCATCTTGTGTTGGAGAGGAATTATTACAGGCGCCGCATTTAAAGGGAAACTTTCTCCGCAAAATGATCATTCTGTCATCATTAACTCGCTTTCATGTCAGTCCAAATACTTTCTTTCCTCTGTGAAACACAAAGAAATATTTTTAAAATGACTTTTACAGGTTTAGAACAGAATGAAGATGGAAATTATTGATGACAGAATTTACATTTTTGGGTGAACTATCCCTTTAAGTGTAACGCAAGAGCGCGTAAACAAGAAATGTTTCTTGAGCATCAAATCATCATATTAGAATGATGATCATGATATATAACAACAGAGTGTACTGCTGTGGATCAGCTTACCCGAAACACACCGTCACTGGCAAATTTGAAAAACATTACAGTCCTTCGGCAAATAAATAAATAACAGACAGTTACATACATATTACCAACATTTTATTATTTAAGCTTTACATTACACCTTAAATGACAAGGAGTTTATAGTAATATATAGCCTAGTGTTAATTCATTAGCAAGTCCACAAACTCATTCCCTCAAATGCCTTGGGTATGCAAAGCATTCACAGCTTACATGGACGACACTCCCCTGGTATAGTAGGGTACAATGGGGCTAAGCACTTGCCTTAGCACTTTCCAAAACATCCGCTTTTCAAGAGGCACGTGGAAATTTGGCTTTGACGCAATTAGTGATTCTGCACTAATTTGAATATTTGATGTTTTTTAAAATGTTGTAGATTTAAGTAGCAAATGAGAATCTCTAAAATTATTGAGTATATTTTGAGACAGGTCTTTTTAATGAATTTTAGTTTTGTTCAAGTTAGAGCAACAATTTTTCAGTAACTGAAGAATATGTAAAAGTATTGTATTTGGGGCAAAAGGCACAATAATTAACATGATAATAACCAGACTTTTCCATTTGTTGACATGCTATGGTTAGATTCAGAAGCCAAATATCATATATTAAGTTGGGTATCCACCTTAGAGATAATCATCATATTTATAATGAAACCATTATATTTAAAAAAATATCCAATAAAATATAATTTATTGTTACTACTGTAAATTTTTCAAAAGTTTGAAAAAAATGAAAACTAAAAGACTTTCAAATCACATGAGCCAATATTTTATTCACAATAGAACATAGATAACACATTTTTAAACTGAGAAATGTTACACTTTTATCCACTAAATGAGCTCTTTTCAAATTTGATGCCTGCTACAGGTCTCAAAAAAGTAGGCACGGGGGCAACAAATGGCTGAAAAAATCAAGAAATTTTGAAAAGATTCAGCTTGGAGAACATCTAGCAACTAATTAAGTTAATTGATATCAGGTCTGTAACATGATTAGCTATAAAAAGGGATGTCTTAGAGAGGCAGAGTCTCTCAGAAGTAAAGATGGGCAGAGCTGTGAAAGAGTGCGTAAAAAGATTGTGGAAAACAGTGTTCCTCAACGTCAAATTGCAAATCTCATTATCTACAGTACATCATCAAAAGATTCAGAGATACTGGAGAAATCTCTGTGCGTAAGGGACAAGGCCGAAGACCTTTATTGGATGCCCCTGGTCTTCAGGCCCTCAGACGACACTGCATCACTCATCGGCATGATTGTGTCAATGACATTACTAAATGGGCCCAGGAATACTTCCAGAAACCACTGTCGGTAAACACAATCCGCCGTGCCATCTGCAGATGCCAACTAAAGCTCTATCATGCAAAGAGGAAGCCATACGTGAACATAGTCCAGAAGCGCTGTTGTGTCCTGTGGGCCAAGGCTCATTCAAAATGGACTGTTTCAAAGTGGAAAAGTGTTCTATGGTCAGACGAGTCCAAATTTGACATTCTTGTTGGACATCATGAACGCCGTGTCCTCCAGGCTAAAGAGGAGGGAGACCTTCCAGCGTGGATCATCTGCGTTCAGTTCAAAAGCCAGCATCTCTGATGGTATGGGGGTGCATAAGTGCATACGGTATGGGCAGCTTGCATGTTTTGGAAGGCACTATGAATGCTGAAAGGTATATAAAGCTTTCCAGATGATGTCTATTTCAGGGAAGGCCTTGTGTATTTCAGCAGGACAATGCAAAACCACGTACTGCAGCTATTAAAACAGCATGGCTTCATTGTAGAAGAGTCCGGATGCTGAATTGGCCTGCCTGCAGTCCAGATCTTTCACCTATAGAGAACATTTGGCGCATCATTAAACGAAAGACGACCACAAACTCTTCAGCAGCTGGAAACCTATATCAGGCAAGAATGGGACCAAATTCCAACAGCAAAACTCCAGAAACTCATAACCTCGATGCCCAGACATATTCACACTGTTTTGAAAAGAAGAAGAGATGCTACACCATGGTAAACATGCCCCCATCCCAACTATTTTGAGACCTGTAGCATTTGAAAGTCTTTCAGTTTTCATTTTATTGAAATTTAAAAAACATCCCAACTTTTCCGGAATTCAGGTTGTATATTAAATTATTATAGCATCTCCTTCAATGCTTTCAGATTCAGATCATCAGCTCATTAGTCGAGACTCCAAGACCTTAAATGGGTGTGTCAGACAAAAGAAAAATGTACAGTGTTGGGGGAGGCTCCAGGAATGTGTTTGGGAACCCCTGGTATAGATGATTGAATGTTTGTTTGCTTTGGTGTTGCCACCCCTCACAGTTCTCATGCCACCCTATAAATGATTTTCTAGATCCGCCCCTGGTGAGGAGCAGGGCTGCAGTTGTAGTGTCAGCGCCCCCTGGCTGTGGAGCTGCAGCAGCCGCACAAACTCCTCCGGCATCTTGTGCTTGTGGCGGTTCGGAGTCAGCTGGTTGTAATAATGGTACGGAACCGGCCGCTCCTGCAGGTCGCTATCGAATGGCCAGAATCCGTAAACGTGCACGTGCTCACACAGTTCCAGAGCCGTACTGATTAACATAAACCCCGTGGAGAGCCGCACCTCCTGCAGGCCACGCCCCTTCCAGAAGCGGTCCAGTGTAGGTAAGAGGGGCTGAAGAACACCACCGGCTGCTGAGGTCTGATTGGATGGAGGACTTTGAGAGCTTTGATTGACACAGATGTGCAGAACGTGTAGGCAAAGGCGGGAAAAATGAGGGGGGTGTTTCCGTACACACTGACCTGCTCCACCAACAGATCCGGATTCTTCTCCAGGTTTATGTATCTACAGACAAACAGTTTTTAAGAATCACTACAGACAGAGCAATGACTAGATGATCATATACTGTATGTGTACGCCAGGGAAAATACATCTCTGTTCCCATTTTTTTATTCATTTGGTAGGGGTAGGCCTATCAATTTACAATAAGGTTTTATATATGGAGTTAACTAGTTAACTGAGGTTCGGGAATGGGGCCACGCCTCAACCAATCACCTGACTTCTCAAAATCTCCTTATATCAGGCTGCCCCCTACAGTATTATTTGTCTCATTCTCTTGAAGTTCTCTCACTATGGATTCAGAGATCACCTGATTCAGATAACAATCCATTCGATTTCAATTCTACCCCGTCGAGGATCATCTCTCATCATTTCAATCAAAGTCATACTTCTCAACGCTTGCATTCCGTCATGCACATTCCTCAGCCCCGTGAGCATTATACATGAGAGTATAAATTATATTTAACCAGAATTCATTTTTAAGAAATTTACAATGACCTGAATGTAGTTAATTGAATCATTTGGAAACTGAGTACATAGGGATGCCAGTAATGGCCAATTAATGTGTTTTTGAGTAAAGCTGTAGTTAGTTATGATTTTATTTAGAAATAGCAATCATTAAAAACAAGAATCTGAGAGCTTAAACTGAATCTGAAAAGTCTTGATTTAAACTAAAACTGTGTTTATGATTGGTGTGTGTGTGTGTGTGTGTGAGAACACTGACCCAAGCTGGCTGGGGTTGACTGTTATCAGATCCGTCTTCATCCCAACATCACTGTCATTAACCGCTGCCAAATTAAACCTGAAAGAGAGAGAAAACAGGAAGGATGGATGAATACTGACGGATGTGTTGTGGTCAGTGAGGGAGCAAGGAATAATGGGATGTGTTTACCGTATGACGAAGTCTGCACTGTCAATCTCACTTCCACAGCTGCTGTTTTTCAAAATCCCACCACTGCCGACCACAGCACACCGATCCAGACGCCGACCGGACCAGGGGATGTCCTGCACACACACACACACACACACGTTAAGTTCATGTTTTATAGGCAATCTCTTTAGACATGATTATTTTTGTAGTGTACAAACTGTATATTCTCTCCCTTAACCCTAAATCTACCCATCGCAGTACACTTTCTGCATTTTTACATTTTCAGAAAACATTACTTAATGTGATTTATAAGCCGTTATCCTCATGGGGACCAAAAAATGTCTCCACAAGGACAAGGATTTCAGATATTGCCATCTTTGTGAAGACATTTTGTCATGCACACACACACACACACACACACCTCGGGCAGCATACTGTGAAGCTCTGCAGTCATTGTGTATGTTTTTGTTGGGCTTGTTTCATATGGGATGGATTGATTGACGGCTGTGTTGCGTTTGGTGAGGATGAATGATCCTGTGGCGTTACAACAAAACTGCAGCCTGATTCTGTCATGAACACAGAGAGAGAGAGAGAGAGAGAGAGTTTATGAGGATTCATGTCACATGAGCAGCTTTATCAGTGTCATCTCTGTGAAAATGACCACTTCAGAATTCAAAGAGTTATTGTTTTTAACAGCTTGTCTCTTTAAACACTGTGACTCTGAACAATAATGACGTTTTTTAGAAATCTGCCACATTACAGTTTTTCACAACTGCAAAGACACATTTCTTGAAACTTTCACCCATTTTCTCACAAAACTAAACACAAAGCCAAATCTTCAAATTACATTCACAAAACCACTGACTCTTCTGGCAAAATAAAACAATCGGCTCAAAACCATTTCACCTGTTTTCAAAATCAAACAATGCTTTCAGATCAAACACACATCAGTCAATATATAACACTACAGATCATTCATTAGACACTGCATCCAAAAATGGAGAGCAGCATCCAGAGAATGAGGTTACAGAAAAAAATAAAAGTATATTGTATACAGTAGATTAAATCTGCAATTATATAAAAAAAGTATAGTGATCTAATATATTGTATAGTAACTGCAAATAGTAAAGAGAAAATATTCTATACTGTATGTATGTTACATGCTGCTATGTATTATCCAAGGAATGAAGAACATGACTGTCATGTTTATGGACTTTCAGTTTGTTTTCATCAGTTTTCTTTGTTCTTAGTTTGTCAGTCTTGACCTAGTTCATTTGATTAGTCATTTCGTTCACCTGTTGTCTTTTAATTAGCTTATTTCCCTGGTGTATAAATACTTCCTGTTTGGTTCAGTTCTTTGTCGGTCATCGTCTATGTTAGTCATGTTTAAGTTATCTGCTATCTTCCTGAGTATTCAAGTTTCCTATTAAAGGACTATTTTGTGAGATTTCCTGTTTCATGTCTCTTTGGATTCTAAGACCTGTGACAGAATGCCCGACCTAACAAGAAGTTTAAAGATGGACTTACCAGTCTTGCAGAGGCTCATCACCTGTGAGAACAGGGCGCTGGTGGTATACTGGTGGTGGAGGCTACAGCAGGACGATTCACCATATAACATCAGAGAAGGAGCCTTAGCCAGAACCAGTTGTCTGGGTCTTCCCCAAGCTAAAGCAAGCTGCCCAGTCCATCTCCGAGCCCGGAACGGATCATTGCCTGATAAATCTGTGGTCCGTGGATCCAGTTCCCTCCCGAGTCCCCACCCTCAAGTCTTCTCCTTCCACGCCAGTACTGCCCGGCCATCTGGATGGTCCGGTTCAGTCTGGAAATCTTCCTCCTCAGATGTCCCTCGCCGGACTTCCTGGTCCCATCTCCTTTGCTGGTTTCGTCCAGTTCCCTAGATCCGTCGGAGCAACTGGTGTCGTCCTGCTCCCCCGCCGCTTGCTCCATGTGGCTCTTTGGCTCTGCCTCTGGCCTTCCGTCTACCAGCTCGACGTGAGTTTGAGCTTCTCCATTGTCTTTACTCCCTCTGTCGTCGCCCCCGGTCTGCCAAGCCCACGTCTTCGCCTCGAACCTGCAAGCCAGGAGCTCCACCTTGGGCTTTCGGGCCATGGATGTCGCCCAGGTCTGTCGGGCTCTCTGCTCCTCCAGATACCCCATGCACCCTGGTTCCGCCTCCGTCAGTCAGTCCCCGGGTTCTGCCTAGCCTGTCAGTCAAGGCTCCACCCTGGTTCCTCCCACCGTCGGCTCCACCTTGGTATCTGTTTCCATTGGCTCCTCCAGGTCCCTGTCCATCACCAGTTCCATGTCCACCTCCAAAGCAACCTCCCTCCCTCCCTCCCTCCGCAGTGGTATGTTGAGTTATGGCACATACTGTGAGAGGGGAGAGTACTGTGATGTTTGGTTCAGTTCTTTGTCGGTCATTTCGTTCACCTGTTGTCATTTAATTAGCTGATTTCCCTGGTGTATAAATACTTCCTGTTTGGTTCAGTTCTTTGTCGGTCATCTTCTATGTTAGTCGTGTTTAAGTTATCTGCTATCTTCCTGAGTATTCAAGTTTCCTATTAAAGGACTATTTTGTGAGATTTCCTGTTTAATGTCTCTTTGGATTCTAAGACCCGTGACAGGGACATGAAATGAATAACTAGATCCATTTGATTAACACAAGGAGAAGCCAGGAGAATGGCCCACGGCAGGGTCGAGAGAGGGAGGAACCATGGTAGAGGCTTGGCTCTTGACACCAGGGGGACAATGGACAGAGATGGAGCCGATGGAAGTGGAGCCCTATGCACAGATAAAGAGCCAAAGAGAGCGGGCAACACCCATGGTCCTGGAGGCCGAGCCACAGTAACAAGCATCCAAGGTGGAGCCAGGGTGCCTGAGGACTGAGGTGGAGCCAGAGGAAAGGCAAAGGGGTGAAGAGACAAAGCGCAGAGGATCGCTCGCAAGTCCGTAGTGCAGGCAGGAAGTCCGGAGGGATGAGGGAACCTGGTGGAGCTGCAAGGACGATGGTATCTGGTGGAGCTGGGGGAGGGAAGAGCCAAAGGGGAGCCGACAGGTCAATGGGCCGAGGTGGAGTGACAGGATCATTGACTGGAGGCAGAGCCGGGGGATCCGCTTGACTGGGCGATGCTGGAGAACTGAAGACTTGAGGCAAATTCACACAGTTGAGTGGTGTCAGATGAGTAGGCTAGGGGATGAATGGAACCAGCGAAGGTGGGGCTGAGGAACTGGCTGTTATAGGAAGAGAAGGCGGGAGAGGGAGGCTGGGCGAGAACTCTGGAGAAGCAGGAGACTTGGAGCTGGGCGGAACCAGTGGAGACACAGAAGACTTGGAGCTGGGCGGAACCAGTGGGGATGGGAGAATCAAGGAGACATCCTCTTCAAATCATCATAAAACTCAGAAAAAATCAGGCACAACTCCTCCTTAGTAGCGGGGATGTGGGCGGGGCTTCCCTCCATGCCCTCCACAAGCAACCGGACAATGTAGCTGGCTGATGCACGAGGTCAGACTCCATCTTGTGCATGGCCTCCGGGACGAAGAGGATCTTCGGCATTGGCTCAGGCTCCATGGTAAGCGTAGGCTCGGGTCTGCAGTGGGCTCAGGCAGTCTGTCTGTGCTGGGCAGTGTGGATGATGGGCTAGGCTCTGGGTCTGGAGTGGGACTGGTGGCATCTTCCTCTGCAGCACAGACAGTGAATGAAGAACTGCAGTTCACCAGCACCCACTCCACAAACTCAGCAAATGTCTCTCGAGGACAGACTCTGGACAGGCATGCCTTAATTCACTCATTCAGGCTGGCATGGAAAAAAAAACACAGAGGGAGCGATCAGGGAAATGTGTGAGGCTCGCCTGATCTAAAAAGTCTCCGGTGTTGTACTCGAGGTCACGATTTTCCTCCTCTAAACAGAGGTCCACTATTCTATTACGTGCTGCCAGATCTAGCCTTGACAACACTCCACACTTTGCTCTTTCTAGTCCTCATCCTCTTACACATACTTTTCCTCCCCTTCCTTTCAGATCTGAACTGGCTTATATGTACGTGCATCCTGACGTTTCCGTCCGGTGTTTTTTTTTTTTGCGATATTCCAAAATTTGCACAAAAATAGGTAGCTGGAAACAGCTATTGACATGTAAATTAATAAGTGTGAGTCATTAAATAAATCTAGTCATTAAAAACACACACCTGTTCAGCTCGCGCTCAGTTTGGTTTCATTTGTATGGGCAGCTCAAGAACTCTGACAGCTCCTGCGTGAAACTCTTGAGTTCTATACTGAGAGGGAAACAAAGACATTTAATTAAATGGTCAGTTCTCTGAAATATCAGGATCGCTGGTTGATCTTCATTTTCACGCACCTTTTGGCCAGTTTGATAATTGAAAACTTATGCGAAAACTGAAGCGCCTCTGTCATCGCATCTCTGAAAGAAAAAAACACAAGTAATTTTTTGCTGCTCATTGACTGTTTCTGGACTCTAAATGGTGATAAACCTGTAGCACACAATCTACTTTATTCTAGTTGATCCTGTAGGTTCTGTCTTATGAGTTCCTCCTCACTCTTTAAAATAAAGAACAATTTCTGCTAGAACATGTCAATGAAAAATTATATCCCCAAATCTTCCATGAAATCAGATAATCGTTGATCCAGGAACACGTCCTTATGTGAATTATAGCAACACAAAACTCAAAAAAGTCACTTTTTTTTTTTTTAACCCCAAACTATATCATCACTAGGTCTTTATATAATGTTCAGGGCCGGATTAAGAACACATAGGGCCCTGGGCCTGTAGCAAACCTTCATTGTAGTTTATCTTGGTTCCACAATGTTTTCTACCACAAAATTAATATTTTTTAAAAATTCTTTAGTAGACATAGATAAAATGATATTTTATTTTAATATTAGGCCTATATAGCTAAAAATATTCCAGGCTGCAACACATTAACAGCATAAATGCATTAACACCAATGAGCTCAAAGCAAAGAGGTTTCCAGAAAGAGCAACAGCTTTTGAGCACAACTGCCTTAAGGAGTTTAATTTAAATAGTTTTATCATAGAAGGTCTTCTTTCTGACTCTAGAAGAGATGAATCATCACTGGGGAAAAATTCAGCCCATCCGCCCTCATGTTTCCCCATTAATGTTTTGCTGATGTTGAGCAAGGCAATCATTAGGGACTTTAAGCAGCAGCTGCAACAGCAACGGCGTTCTGGCATTCTGTTGCGCATGCGCAAATTTAACTGCTACTTCTTGACTACTCTAACCGTCTAGTAGGGGAGAGTGGGGTAAGATGAGCCAGTGGGTAAGTTGACCCACCCCCTGTATCTTGGCAACCGTACCATTTTATTGTCATGTGACCATATATTTTAGAACCACATCATTTCTGCCAGACTGTGAAAAGGAGAAGCACATGGGAGGAGTGGAAGTTGCTTATTTACTTTAAAAACTGTTTTTGGCTTGTCAAAGTAAAATTTTAACATAACAGATATAATGGCTGTTTCATCAAAGCTAATTTGTCCAGATCTAAAACTATTTATGATGCATATTGGTGATTTAGCAACGTATAAAACCATGCAAGTCATTTAGCTAAATATTATTCTGAATTGGTAAGCTAGCTAGCTTTTCCTAAAATGGCAGCTATGGGGCAAAGTGAGGCAAATGCTGTGGGGTAAATTGAGCCAGCGTTTTAACTTACCCCACCATAAGGCAATGAGTTTAAGTTAAATCTGAAGTATAAACTGGTGTCATTTCAATGTAATATTACGCAACAGGTTTAGTTTATCTTTATTTTCGAGGTTGATAGGAACACCAAGTCACACCAAATCCTTCTCTGATACGAACCAGAGGATGTTTAATTCCACCTGTAGTCTCTAATGGCCTAACATGGTCGACATTGCAGAAAAACAACCATGTCAAGAACCTTTTGACTAAAATGTTTATTAGTTTCAGTGACATTTATTCATTCTTATTTAGTTTTTATTTAATTTTACTCAACAAACTCTCTGTTTATAGGAAGGTTACAACTTTGATGTTCAACATATTGTTTCAGAAATGAAAACAATTAAAGATACTGAAATTTCAACTTCATTTGGTTGGTTTTATGTTGTTTAATTTAGCTTTAAAAAGAAATTATTTTACAAAGAATATTTGTAAAAGGACATTTGATTATTAAATTAGTTTTTAAAATAGGTACATTATCTTTAAAATTTCACATGGGTTTGATTCAGATTCAGTTAGATCATCAGTTTACAAACACCTACTGACTCGGCTCAACTTACCCCTAACCTGGGGTAAATTGAGCCAGAGGAACACTTTTTTTTATAAGAAGCCATATTTTTAGAACCCTTTGTCATAGATGTATTCTGATCATTTAAGATGATAGGAAACATCCTGAAATTACTTTAAATACTTTCATTGTACTTCTGCCTCATTTTCCCTTATCTTGAAGACCACATAAGTAAAAAATGGCTCATCATACTACACTCTCCCCTACGGGAGAATAGCCGATTTGTAGTCGATAATACGTGACAGATTAAATAAATAAATGTTTCATGGTTATGTGGCATTTTAATTGTAGATGGATGTCTTTTTTTTTTTTACTATGTCAAATGATTAAACGATCCGTTGAGCTGTCCTCTTTGTTGTTGCTTAGCGATTTTTGCATTCTTTAGCTATGGCAGTTGACATTTTACTTCCGGTCGCCATTGCCGTTGCATCAGCAGTTGTTGCTTAAAGTCTCTATTTATACAACAGTTCGACAGCACGAGTGTTTACATAAATAAGAAGTACAGCGGTGTGTCTTTAAAAACCAACCCTCTTTTGTGAGGAACTACTTTCTGCCACAGATTCAAATCTCAAGTTGAGCCCAAGCCTCCGTTAGCCTACTATAAAACGTCACTTTAGAACTAGTAATGAAGGAACGTTGAGTCGCTTTATTGTATTACGGTATTATGAGAGAGAGATCGACTAAACGAGTACCTGCATCTGATATAGCATTCGTTCTACAGGTCGACGTCCGTGATATTATATCCATTATAAAAAAAATGTCCGCAGAGAAAAGCGACATCTTTGCTTTTGTACCTTTAAAAGTTCCCACAGCGCTAAAACAACTTCCTTGTTCTGACTCACTCAAGAGAGTCTTTGCCGCCATTTAATGGCGTAATAATGTAACTTCACCGATACTATTGACGGACCCTTTCTCAATACCAAATACGGCATATTATTTATATAACATTATGTTTACTGAACAATATTTAAATTAACAACGATAGCCATTATACAAGACATAAACACAAGCAAATACTTAAGTCAAATGTACAAAAGTAGCACTCCAGTACAGGATTTAAGTTAGTCTAAATAGTCTATAAAGTTAAATGAAATGTAATGTAATTTTCCCCTTAACCCAAATCGTTAATCCCCTTAACCACTATCGTAAATATAGATGCTAATATTAGTCTTTCTGTTTATCCCGAGGTTTACTGTAGTCAACCAGATCTGGGCCGTATCCAGGTGAGACCGAGGACCGGCGCCTTGACACGACCACAACGCAGCCCTGAAGTATCAGGAGAGATTGAGTCAACTAGATCATCCATTGTGAAGGCCTCATCGACACAACAGCCAGTGCCACAGCTCCTCAAAAAAACCTTCTATACCGGTGTGATGAATACGATCCTCAACTGGACTGAACTGGAATAAATACTTTGAATGTTGCGATCCTAACGGACATAAGAAAAATTAATCATACCAAAGCACTGTTTGCCAGAGGAGAACTGGCCCCCCGACTAAGCCTGGTTTCTCCCAAGGCTTTTTTCTCCATTTTAACACATAAGTCTATTTGCCACCTGTTTGCCATCTGATGTCACCTGTTGGAGTTTGGGTTCCTTGCCGCTGTCGCCTTTGGCTTGCTTAGTTGGGGACACTTGACATTTGACTTGACATTTGATATTGAACAGTGCTTTGATCTGCCGGCATTGACACTATTCTTTAAGAGCTGCTGTGCAGCCAAAATTATATACCAGTTATCAATGTAAAGCTGCTTTGACACAATCTGCATTGTAAAAAGCGCTATATAAATAAAGGTGACTTGACTTGACTTGACTTGACTATCTACATAAGAGCCAGCGGCAAATACCCAAATGACTGGCCGAGATAAAGCTGTTCTCTGCAGGTACTTGAGCGCTGACGGCCTGGAGCTCGCGCATCTGCGAAAGCGTCAAAACAAATAGTAAAATAGGTGCTATGTTAAAATACATTTCATGACATAACAACAATATTATTTATATATATATATATAAAAAAAGAAATATGGTAGCCTAGATTTGCTCGACCGCCAAAATATTTTTTCCTCAAAAACGGTGTTTTACATTTTTACTGCATATTTTAACTACATTATCGTCCAGCTCTAATCTGCTAAATGTGACTACAAGGAGTTTAGATATTAAGATATTATTAACATTAACATCACGATTTTCTGTAAAGCTGCTTTGAAACCATGTGTATTGTGAAAACATTTGACTCGATTTAATTATCATATTGTCAGACTTGTGGAATTATGTGTGCAGAAACACAGCAAATGCTTATTTTCTTATCATATTTTCACTTCAGTAAATCGAAAGATTTGAGTGAAACACCTGCGCTCAAACTTTACCATGTGCCGCTAAACAATCTCTGATTCAGCGCCGCTCCAGTTCTGAACAACTTTACTCCTCCTGCATAACAAATCGAAAACATTTCTATTCTGATTAAAATTATAATGACGTTTCAACCAAAATATGACATTTAAATAGCCTAATACAATTGTGTGTTTCTTACACTCAGAAAACAATTGAACAACTTCATGATGCACAGGATCACACTAGTGTCATCAATTAGGATAAAAACCCTCACTCATTAAGACGTATAAACCATAAACTAGTCTTAGACTTTATTAGGTTTAGCCTACTTAAAATCCCGCAAACGGAGCCCGATTTAATTTAATTTAAATAGCGATTATTGAATCACAATGAATATTGAGATAAAAGCGCTCACCTGGACGAGTGTGTGTTGGGTGTGTAGTAAAACATCACACACACACCCTGAAAGATGATCAGGACCATCAGCAGCCTGAAGATCCACTGGAGAGACACCGATTCCATCAGAGAGAGACACATGCATGAGTGTGAGTGTGTGTGCGACTCGGGGGTTAAACACACGCACACACCAGACACACACACACACATTCAACCCCGCCTCTCTCAAAACTCACTGGGTGTACACAGTGTGATTTATAATAGTCCTTTACGATTGTTGCTTGTCAGACTGTAGGAACATGATCCTCATGTCACACTGTGGGATCTCAGCTGTCATTTATGTCAGACTGTCGACGCGTTAAAAACGGACGCGCGCATAGTAGTATGTTTTTGAACCATACTATAGTAAATTGTAGTATACTGTAATATTTACAACACTTTGTTAATGAATGCTACAGCATACTGTAGTATTAACTATAGTGAACTGATAAACTGTAATAAATAGCCTGGCTAGTATACTTTAGTTTTTACTACAGTATTGTAGTTGAACCCTAAATATGTTTTGTCAAAAAAAGCCGGTATTGTCCGGCTTTTTTTGTCCGGTATTGCATCTCGAGTTCACGTTTTACAGCAGAAACTGACAAGCACCCTTATTGTTTTGTGTACAAAACTCCTTGTACATCATACACATCTTACATGCTGAAACCTTGTTTAGTCCTTTTGCGTTCGAGTGTGTTTTAAATGCAATTACAAAAAAACAGCATATGCTGGTAAGGTAAGTTTTGAAGCTGGGATGCTGGTTTATGCAGCATTGGTTTATGCAGCATCCCAGCTTCAAAACCTTCCTTACCAGCATATGCTGTTTTTTTCAACAGGGAATTACTTTTTGTTTAACTCTAAAACATGAAATGTGGAATCAGGTCCGTAGCCAGCCTATTGAAAGGGGGGGTTCTTTTTTTCAAAAAGTGGACCTTTTTGCAATTTTTCCCCTCTTTTTGTATTTAATTATGAGGTTCAAATACTTCATTTTGGTGACCTTTTATGCACTAATTTGTGCTGGATTAGCTTGTCTGCTGGTAAACACCTTTTTTTGAAGCTTTGTCAATGACTAAACACTCCAATTTCATTCATTAGATGTATGTACATCCAAGTTCACTCAACTAGTACATACTCGTGACGTCATACATCCTCACACTATCAGTGAATCGGTGCAAAATAAACTCATAACATCTAATAAATAAAGGATAACATGACACGCATAAAAAAACACTCAGCATCACCAGCAAACACCTTTATGCTAACCATGAGCTCAGAACAGATCATTAACGCTACAGACATAACACTCTCACATTGGCATCGTAAATCAATTAATATACTAATCATTCCAGATAATTGACCTCAAGCGGTCTGCTTTGAAGTTCTCAGAGGAATAAGATGCGCACCGAAGGAGAAGCATTTCCATTGGCTCCAGTCTGCCGGTATTGGCCAATCACAAAAGTCGATATTGCACAGCCAATATCACTGAATATCCCACTATGTTTTATTATTATAATTACGCTACGTTTATATGGTTATTATATTGTAGACTATTGAGTGGATAAAATATAGAAATCCTTTTAATTAATATATATATATATATATATATATATATATATATATATATATATATATATATATATATATATATATATAAAACCCCTCCCCCCCATCATTCAGAGGCGATGCTTCTTCAGCGTTGCTTTGAAAAGTGTATTGCGAGAACTCTCTCTGAACTGCACGCGCGGCACACACACACGTCCAGCTACAATAATGTATCATATTAATTTGAAACAGCAACCCAGAATATCTGTCACAAGCATTGATTAAAACAATGATGACAATAATCACATAAAAAATAAATAAATAAAAAAACACGACTTCAATTCTGGACCTTTGGCAGTAAGGGGGGGGGTTCGTTCGAACCGCCTACGGGCATGTTGGATGTACATACATCTAATGAATGAAATTGGAGTGTTTAGTCATTGACAAAGCTTCAAAAAAAGGTGTTTACCAGCAGACAAGCTAATCCAGCACAAATTAGTGCATAAAAGGTCACCAAAATGAAGTATTTGAACCTCATAATTAAATACAAATAATTAAATACAAAAGGAGGAGAAAAACTGCAAAAAGGTCCATAAAAAAAAGGAAAGGCGGTGCAAAAAAGGTTAGAGAAAGCAAAAAATTGCTCTTAAGTCAGACTCTGACAGTGCCGTAGAGGTAAGGAGGAAAAAAAACACTGAAAATATAGCTAGCTCAAGTCATTTTCACGCTACTTCTGCCAGTTAGCTCCAGTGTTTGTTTATTTGTTTTATCGTTTTTTTTTGTAATAAACAGCTTAGCATAGGCCTACTACCCCATATATTTTAAAATGTCATTGCTTCGTGATAATTGGTCACAATTGTTAGCCTGTTACTGAATTACATGCCTGAAATATCAGCAGATATTTAGGGTAAACAGACTGCTGTAGGCTACTTGCAATAGACTAACTTACATTCCAAAATGTACTTAAAGTGCTCTATTTTCGCGCACTAATTTTGTACTTAAGAAGTACTAAAGAACATTTTTTTTTGTATATTAAGATAATCTTACGAACATCTAAGTGTACTCAACTGTGCTATTTTGAGACACCATGAATATGAACTAAAATGTGCTTTTAACATAGGCCTACTATCTCTGTATTAAAATGTATTTAGTTACCATTTGTAGTACACTTATGGGTTAAGTGTACTAACTAAATACATATTTATGGTGTCTCAAAATAGCACAGTTGAACACACTTTTGAATTAGGAGTAAGTTTGAATAGTGTGTTTGAACTGGATTACAAATTGTTCCTTGTTTCTGCGCGTTTTTAGGGTCCACAGATCTTATCAAAGCCATTTTTATTTTTTAAGCACAAGTATTATAAAATAATATATTTCTATTTTCCTTCGAAAATTCTTGATAACTAAAATTACAAAGTCACATTAAAACCATTTTGTACAAACAAAAAAGAACCGCATTTTCACTGACAAAATTGCACAACACAAATTACAAGTCATAGTCGAGTTTAAAATAGGCTATTGAACATTTTACAGGGTAAAAGTCAGTGAGTTTGAGAGGGGCGGAGTTGGGTGTGTGTGTCATCTTTAACCTCTCAATCACACACTCTCACACACACACACACACACACTCGTGCAGGTGTGATGGAATCGGTGTCTCTTCAGTGGATCTTCAGGCTGCTGATGGTCCTGATCATCTTTCAGGGTGTGTGTGTGATGTTTTACTACACACCCAACACACACTCGTCCAGGTGAGCGCTTTTATCTCAATATTCATTGTAATTCAATAATCGCTATTTAAATTAAATTAAATCGGGCTCCGTGTTGCTGATTTTTGTGGGGGTGAATTCATGGTGACTGGCACTCTTTTTCCAAGTCATCTCAATGGCAAAAAGTGTCCCAATCGCCCTGAATTCACCCTATAATAACCAATAAAGTCTTATACTAGTTTATAAGTGTTATTAAATAAGGTTTTTGTTTTTTTTTGTTTTTTTTTAATGACATGCTGTCATGAAGTTCAATTGTTCTGAGGAGTCTAAAAGAAACACAAGTGTATTGTTATTTAAATGTCATTTTTAGGTTGAAACGTCATTTTAATCAGAATAGAAATGTTTTTTTTAATTTATGCTGGAGAGTAAAGTTGTTCTGAACTGGAGCGGCGCTGAATCAGAGATAAGATTGTTTAGTTTGTGCGCAGGTGTTTCACTCTCTAGCTGCTCTTCAAATTAATATTTTGATTTACTGCTGTGAAAATATGAGGTTTAAACATTTTTCTGCGTTTCTGCATAAATTATTCCACAAGTTTGACAATGTGCTAATTAAGTCGAGTCAAATATATTCACAATACACATTGTATACAATGTCAATGTTTATAATATCTTAATATTTTCGTGTTTTACAGTCGCATTTAGCAGATTAGAGATAGATGGTATTATATCTAGTTTTTGCGACGATATAAACAATCGCAGAGTTGGACATATTAGTTCTGTCTTTTTGCGACGATTAAAATAAGATTCTTGCGTTTATTTTTTATTAAATCGTAGCACTAATTTATCTTGTGTTAGTTTTCAGAAGGAATAAAGATTGTTGGCACGCTTATTGTGGCGTATATCCGAGTGAAACGGCATTTGGAACAAGAGAAAAAAAGGTTTTAAAATGTTTTAAAAATGTCTACACATGTTCCCTAGCGGTTTATTTTACAGTGATATTTTTGAGCATTGTTCAGCATCAGTGATATAGTTTTGTTGTAATTCACACAAGGACTTATTCCTGAATCAACAAATAATCGGATTTCACGGGAGATTGTTTTCATTGGAATATGTTTACCTGTTGTATACATCCTGTTTTTCAAGAAGAACTGCTGCACCCATGGGCGGACTGGCCATCGGGTAATTCTGGCAAATGAGAGAGGGGCCGGACCATTTTTTTTTTTTTAATGTGGGCCAGTCAGTTTTATTTTTAATATATATAAATAGTTTTTACAGGCAGATAGTGCACAGGACGGGTTTTTATTGCTAGCACGATTTCACTATGGTTATAATAATATTAATAATAATAAATGTTAAGCATTTGGCCCAGTCGGCAACGGCCGGCCCGGTCCCGAGATGGGCCGACCGACCCGCCCCCTTTAGTTACTGTTGCTATGTGACAAGCCATGCCCCTCTCACGCCACACATCATGTTCTCTCAGAGTGAAAAAAATACAATGGAGCAAAGAGGACACTGACAATGCGTCGACAGACAAGAGACATTTAAACAATAAATACCATTTTGTGGCTCTTTAATGTGTCTTGACAGATTGCTGTAGCGCCTCATTTCAAGAAAAACTCGTGAAACTACACACCACTTTTCAAGTTCAAGTCCACGTTATTCTAACTGCTTTGTCGGACATAAATGTGGATACGGCGTTATGATTGGTTAGATCGCCTGTCAATCAAACTCCCTGCGAAGGGTCAGTCAAAATCAAGCAAGTCATCAGAGAGAGCGCAACACGAGCAATTTGTCAGTAAAAGTTAATGATGGACCATAAAAAAAAGCAAAGGCGGTGCAGAACAGGTTAGAGAAAGCAAAAAGTGCTCTTAAGTCAGACTCTGACAGTGCCGTAGAGGTAAGGAGAAAAAAAACACTGAAAATATAGCTAGCTCAAGTCATTTTCACGCTACTTCTGCCAGTTAGCTCCAGTGTTTGTTTATTTGTTTTATCGTTTTTTTGTAATAAACAGCTTAGCATAGGCCTACTACCCCATATATTTTAAAATGTCATTGCTTCGTGATAATTGGTCACAATTGTTAGCCTGTTACTGAATTACATGCCTGAAATATCAGCAGATATTTAGGGTAAACAGACTGCTGTAGGCTACTTGCAATAGACTAACTTACATTCCAAAATGTACTTAAAGTGCTCTATTTTCGCGCACTAATTTTGTACTTAAGAAGTACTAAAGAACATTTTTTTTGTATATTAAGATAATCTTAAGAACATCTAAGTGTACTCAACTGTGCTATTTTGAGACACCATGAATATGAACTAAAATGTGCTTTTAACATAGGCCTACTATCTCTGTATTAAAATGTATTTAGTTACCATTTGTAGTACACTTATGGGTTAAGTGTACTAACTAAATACATATTCATGGTGTCTCAAAATAGCACAGTTGAATACACTTAGATGCTCTTAAAATTATCTTAAAAAGTACCAAAGAAGAATTTTTAGTATGTAAAGTACACAATTAGCATGTAAAAATAGAGCACTTTAAGTACATTATGAAAGTATACTTTTTTTCACCTGGGAATGCGCGTGTCCATGGGTGAGGCTGTGTTGGTGTGGTAATGTGGCATAACCTGATATTGCTGAGTTCAACATGTTCCAGAGTCAACATTTTTGTTGATCCTGGAACAACATTCAAATCAACCAATCAGATTTGAGGGACAAGTTTACAGATTATGTCAAGTTTAGGCTTAAAATCATGAATTGGTGCGTCTACATCAGTGTTATTCATCTATCATTTCCCTCTGATTTTTGGGATAACTTATGGGTAGGGTTAGGTTTAGGGGTAGGAATAGGGTTAAGACTAAATTTTCAGACTAGAATGATGACCCAGGAACGCATCTAACTCAGCAATATCAGACCGTGCGGTAATGTGGGCTGGTGTGGCTACAGTGCCAAGGCTGACATTTTGTCCCAGTCCGCCCCTGGCTGCACCCTTTAAAAAAACCCAAATAACAAACGTTAGTTTTAAAACAATGCAATGGAATACAATGATGATTGAAAGATAAATAAACCTTCCTCGAAAGCCTGATGGTCATATTTGATGCTTATTATTTTTCTTAAAAAACGACGATGGATAATCAATCATTACTAACAATATAAAAGCTATATTCTAACGTTTACGTAATAAAAATCAGGGAGGAATGAAAAAACAGTAGTTACTGATTAGCTAATAGTGAACTACCACCTTCAACTGAGCGCTGTTACTTACTAATTCATTAATCAGAGTTTCTTGTTAGTTATTAGTGTTAATAATGCATTACTCTTTTGTTCCTGTGTAGTTATTCATTAATGAAGGATCAGTATTCTAAAGTGTTACCTAAATCAGTAAAGATTTCACAGCATAAAGACAAGTGGGTCAAAAAGCTGAACGTGGACATTCATCCAATAATCACAGTAAGCTTTGTTACTTTTGAAACAAAGTCTAGACTTTCGAATTATGTCGATTTTTACCACGAAATTTAAACAATAAATGTCGTTTTGGCGATCTTTAATGTGTGGTGACAGATGCCTCAGTTTTGTACGTGAACCGATCGTCACTAATTGGCGCGAAATAAACATGAATCATTGAAAGAAACGGAACAACTTGCTGAAATTAATCATGTCTCATGTGATCGATCAAACAGTGTTTCAACTGCAGAGAGACATCAATAAATCAGCTGTAATTTACCTCAGAAAAGGTAAATTAGCTGTAGCGCCTCAGTTCTGTAAGTGAATGGATCATCTCGTCACTAATTGGCGCGAAATAAACATGAATCATCAGGACTGTTGAAAGATACAGAACTTCTGAAATTAATCTTTTCTCATGTAAGCGATCAGTGTTTCAATGAATTCATATGAATTTGGCAACTTGTAAAATACTACGATTTAGCAAATTCGTACAAGTGAGGTCGTACAAATTAGCCACCTTGTAAAATAGGCTACTTATGATTTAGCAAAAAATGTGCTAATTCATACGTTTTTTGCTAAATCGTAAGTGGAATTTTGAGGTGGAATTAGCCACCTTGCAAAAAACGTATAAATTGCTGTGAGATCAGGTTGAATAATTAATGTGGAAGTTCAACTGTAGAGGCCTTAGAAATTCACATATCAAATATGATACAGTTTATAAGGTTAATTAGCAGAAATGAAATAAAATCATGTTGTTTTTCTTTCAGAGATGGGATGACAGACTCGCTACAGCAGCTGCGCTGCGCAAAACTCAGACGCAAGTTTTCCGTCATCAAACCAGCCAAAAGGTGCGTGAGAATGAGGATCAACCAGTGTTAGGTTATGTTTCAAAGGTCTGACCACGTACAGTAAGCGATTTCTGAAGAACACTATTGATATTTGAAATCGACACCCAAGCAACCGATCCACTGTTTTTTTTCTCCCATTTTCTGAGCCGGGATTCACAATTTTTTTTTTTTTTTCAGCACACACACAGAACAGACATCTAATATTCACAAAATAGTTTAAGGTGTTGATTTAAATTTTCAACAGCGTTTCTCAGAAATCACTTCCCGCAACTTTGATTAAATGTCTTTGTTTCTCTCTCAGTATAGAACTCAAGAGTTTAACGCAGGAGCTGTCAGATTTCTTGAGCTGCCCGTACAAATCAAACAAAACTGAGCGTGAGCTGAACAGGTGTGTGTTTAACATTTTCATGCTTATGTATCTGACAGACACTTTAAGTGGTTTAACATTTCATTCATGGTTTACCTTTGTTTCTCATGTTGATAAATTGTCTGGGGATTGTCCTGATGGTTTTAGTGCAATAATCTACTATTTGAGCGACAGGAACAACTTGTTAGTTCAGTTGCACATTCCTTTAGGGTCTTTATTGTATGTTCATGAGAAGAGAAGTTGTTGAGCAAGTCCCATTGTCATGTGAAACCTCAGCAATTAAAAGAGATCTCATTGAATATGGTTTGTTCTGACTGTGTCAGTGATGCAGATTGAGCATTTTACATCAGATCCTCAAACTCTTCTCTCTCTTTGTGTGTGTGTTCATGACAGAATCAGGCTGCAGTTTTGTTGTAACGCCACAGGATCAATCATCCTCACCAAACGCAACACAGCCGTCAATCAATCCATCCAATATGAAACAAGCACAACAAAAACATACAAAATGACTGCAGAACTTCACAGTATGCTGCCTGAGGTGTGTGTGGTTCTGGTAAACCCAACAATATGAGGACAAAATATGATGGCAAAAGATCCTTGTCCTTGTGGGGACATTCTTGGTCAACATCTTATAAATCATGTTTTTTAAAAATGTACAAATGTTGAAAGTTTTCTGTGATGGTTAGGTTTAGGGGTATAGTTAAGGTTAGAGGAGAGAATATACAGTTTGTACAGTATAAAAATCATCATGTCTATGGAATGTTCTCATAATGATAGAAATACGTGTGTGTGTGTGTGTGTGCAGGACATCCCCTGGTCCGGTCGGCGTCTGGGTCGGTGTGCTGTGGTCGGCAGTGGTGGGATTTTGAAAAACAGCAGCTGTGGAAGTGAGATTGACAGTGCAGACTTCGTCATACGGTAAACACATCCCATCATTCCTTGCTCTCTCAATGACCACAACACATCCGTCAGTATTCATCCATCCTTCCTGTTTTCTCTCTCTTTCAGATTTAATTTGGCAGTGGTTAATGACAGTGATGTTGGGATGAAGACGGATATGATAACAATCAACCCCAGCCAGCTTCGGTCAGTGTTTTTCTTTTTAAGGATGGGGAGTATGGAGAGAGTAGAAACTATTATTGTGTATTTCTGGTCTAATGCCAGCAGGGTTTTATTATAGAGTTTGCTGTAACTTTTCATAGCTATTTCTGCTCATTTGTAAGCATTTAAAACAAGTATGTTAATAGTTCTGTTCATGTGTGTAGATAAATAGCATTGTGTAAACTAGTTTCATGATATTGCACAGTTTAATGTTATCACATTAAAGGGTTAGTTCACCAAAAAATTAAAATTTTGTCATTTACTCAACTGTTGTTCATTTTCGGAACATGAATTAATTTTTAATGAAATCTGGGAGATTTCTGTCCCTCTGTTGACAGTCTACGCAACTGACACTTTGACGCTTCAAAAAGTTCATAAAGAAATCGTAAAAATAATCCATATCAATTGATTGGTTTAGTCCAGATTTTCTGAAGAGACTTGATTGCTTTGTATGATGAAAAGATTTAATTTAGGCTTTTATTCACATATAATCATTCTTTAATGCACACATCAGATATGGTAAATGGAAGCTCAAGCATGAGAACCAATGAGGTTCATTCTTGTGTTACGCAGCACGTTTGACCTTCAGCAGCATGTTTGAGCTTCACAAGAACCAATGAGGTTCATTCTCGTGTTACGCAGCACATTTGAGCTTCTGCAAGAACCAATGAGGTTCATTCTCATGTTACGCAGCACGTTTGAGCTTCTGCAAGAACCAATGAGGTTCATTCTCGTGTTACGGACTAAACCGATCAAAGCATATGGGTTAGTTTTACATTCTCTTAATGAACTTTTTGACGCGTCAAAAGTGGTAGTTGTGTGGACTGTCAATGGAGGGACAGAAATCTTTCAGATCTCCATATTTCATCTTTTTTTTTATATATAAATCATTACTATTGGTCATCCTTTACTTCTGTTTGTGGGTTTTGCAAATGTTTAACCAATGAAAAGTCATACTGTAGCGAGTATGTTTAATATACGTTTTTTCCAATACACGGACAATATACTATCACAGATACAAGCGATCACAGATGCAAGCTTTGTTTCCGAAGTAAAGATATGCTGTCAATTTGATAAACTTTTGTAAACCCAGCCAGTATAATCACAATGAAAGCATTCAAACTGCAACAGCCTATTTAATATATAACTGCAAAGCGTCCAATGTATAAACAATATGATTGACACACTAAATCCAGCATAAACTCTGGCACAACCTGTACATTTTTAAACGCTCAAGACAGACGTCACTACCTGAACATTACAGCGATTGGCTGCCGCCTTGTGTTTTTTGCTCGATATTTGCATAAAATTCGAGAACTGCAATCTTTTGACACACTCCGTTGCTCTCGATGGCTGTCTAAAAGCTTAAAAATGCTGCTTTTGTAGGCTGCGTTCCACGGTAGGAAGGCATCAAGACATGTCTGAATCTAATGTTAGCTTTACTCCGTTTCCGGAGATATGATTGATTGATTGATTTTTTTTTTTTTAAGGTAGCATAGATGTATATTTCGTTGCCTTAGATATCCCACAATCCTGTGCTTTCCATTATGTGACAGTTGAGCTAAAAAATAAAAATGGCATCTGAAAGTTGCGGTTGGTGGCCAGTTTGTGTGCAAATGTACGTTTTTGACCAATGTTTTCCACTTGGTGTAATTTCTAGCTAGAAATTAGCCTACTACTGTAGTATTAGTAATATTTGTAATATAGTATTATAGTAATATTTGCTTAGTTATCACCTAAGCTCCATTTTGCTGTAAATCATTAAGCTGTTGCGCTGTCTCAGAAGTCTGTCCGAAATCAGTTTCACTTACAGGATTGTCAGAAGGGGAGAAATCGGTCTAAAATCGCCCCAAATATCTTGTAGTGTGTGGCCGGCATGAAGCGCCCCACTATTTTACTATTACTAGTTAATCTGTGGTGGAAAATGGAACTGCAGTGCACTAATTGAGAGCCATGGGTGCAGATTTCAGGCTGCCCAACTTTTCACGTCACCTTATGTAAACCTTGCTCCAAAACAAGGCGATATACATCTGCTTCAGCTATGTATGAGTCTGCATCAGGTCAGTAACTAGTTGGCATGTCTGTTCTTCCTTTGTGAAGAAGCGCATCAGATTACTGAAAACATAAATCCTTTAGTTTAAACGTGCTCATGTGAATAGCCTTTATATACAGTAGTTCTTTTGTTTGTTCAGAGAAAAGACATGACATTTCCTCAGGGGAATTCCTCTACAACTTGTAATATTCTAAAACAACAGCCTGAGGTAATATTCCTAAGAAAGCATTCCATGCATGTGTTGTGCGCTGTCAGTCAACATTAGAGCGTCACCCTCAGGCTGAATAAAGCAAGGACATTAAGCCTCTGTCTGCATGTGTTCAGGGAGTTTTAGAATATAGCCTAAAGATTACAAAATGATTTACGGTCAGGAGCCGCTACTGATAATAACATAGGATATACTACAGCAAAACATGAATGAAAGCATTTGCGTTCCGTGCTTAGCATTATTATAAACTATGCTAGCGTAACATTTGCCAGCAGACATTTCAGATGATTAAGGAATGATACCAAATAATCACAGAGGCAAGAATATTAACAAGTACTTAAAGTAGACTATAGGTAATGTTACTTAACCAATGGTTTTTATGATGGCTAACAGATGCTCGAACTGCCCGCGGTTGCCATGGTAACTCAGCCGCCACCAGTATAAAGTTTTAGCGGTTTTCAAAGATGTAACCTTTACACGTACTTTGTTGTCGTACAAGTCTTTTATTGCAAAGTAAAAGTGTCTCACCTCAGAAAAACGAACTCTGTCAGACACAGTTGAAGTATAAAGTGCCTGAAAAAAAAAAACGCGTTGTCAGTAGGCCTATCGCTGTCAGATAAAATTTTGTTATTTTAATTGTATTATTCTAATGTTATTTTCATAAATTGTTATGAAATAAAATCTATCACCTCAGGAAAAAGCACTTTCCTGACCTGTCAGACGTTATGCTGCGTTTAGGTGGTGGCGCTCTAATAGGCTATTATTTAAAGAGCATCGTCCATATATCTTGGTGAATAATCAGTTTTATCTTAAATGAGATTTTAGTTTTGTGACCGACGTTTTAATTACACATTTTAAATAGCAAATTCTGGTAATCAGAACATTAAAATAATTATAATTTGATGGTAATGAAATTATGGATCTATGACGTTGCAGTTACGTCGTGAAATTATCAAAGTATTTCGAATATATTACGTAAATTCTTGGTTATCTTATAACCTTAGGAGACCTAAATTAGCCTAGCAAAAAATTACTCAAGTGTTTCTCAAAAACTTTGTGTCTGTAGAGGCAAAGACCTGGAGAAGAATCCGGATCCGTTGTTGGAGAAGGTCAGTGCGTACGGAAACGCCTCCCTCGTTATTCCCGCCTTTGCCTACACAATCTGCACGTCTGTGTCAATCAAAACTCTCAAAGTCCTCCAACCAATCAGACCTCAGCAGCCGGTGGCGTTCTTCAGCCCCTCTTACCTGCGGACACTGGACCGTTTCTGGAAGGGGCGTGGCCTGCGGGAGGTGCGGCTCTCCACGGGGTTTATGTTAATCAGCACAGCGATGGAACTGTGTGAGCACGTGCACGTTTACGGATTCTGGCCGTTCGACACCGACCTGCAGGAGCGGCCGGTTCCGTACCATTATTATGACCAGCTGACTCCGAACCGCCGCATCCACAAGATGCCGGAGGAGTTTGTGCGGCTGATGCAGCTCCACAGCCAGGGGGCGCTGACACTACACCTGCAGCCCTGCTCCTCACAGACATGATGAACATTGTGTATTTGTGATGGTCATCTTTTGATTGACTGTTTTTATATGAATTTAGGTATATTTATGTGAGAGTGCGCACACACTCAGATATGTAAGGGATATTACAGCCTTCTACTGTTTCTAAAAACGACTATAAAACTATAACATGCTTAAACTTTTATGAACCAGGTGTACCTTTAAAGATGGCCCAAGGAAAGTTTTGTCAGATTTTAAAGAAAAATATTTATTTCACCATGTGATTGTACTCAATTTTGGTGTAAATCGGTGATATTAAATCAATTATTTAAATGTTTCATGTATTTGATTATAGAGAGAGGACATGAGGGAACATGAATAAATATAGATAACTTACACATACACAGTAGCAAATCACCACTGTATAAATCAATTCATTTTAAATTAATATTTTGTTTTTAATTTCCAAGGTACACGAGCAAGATCATATTTAGTACCACATTACCATGTGATGCGATTTGAATATTGTAAAATGTAATTTATTCTTGTGATCAAAGCTGAATTTTCAGCATCATTACTCCAGTCTTCAGTGTCACATGATCCTTCAGAAATCATTCTGATATGATGATCTGCTGCTCAAGAAACATTTTTTGTTTACGCGCTCTTGCGTTACACTTAAAGGGATAGTTCACCCAAAAATGTAAATTCTGTCATCAATAATTTCCATCTTCATTTTATTCCAAACCTGTAAAAAAGCATTTTAAAAATATTTCTTTGTGTTTCACAGAGGAAAGAAAGTCTTTGGACTGACATGAAAGCGAGTTAATGATGACAGAATGATCATTTTGCGGAGAAAGTTTCCTTTTAAATGCGGCGCCTGTAATAATTCCTCTCCAACACAAGATGGCGGCATCTCCAAACATAGATTACATTTGCGCTCAACATTGTTCACAAGACTTTGGAAAAGCTCAGCCTTTTACTATTACTGTAGCATTTATGTTATGAACATGTTTGCATATGCAGAAATGTATATGGACACTGCTTGAGAAAATGCAATGGACCCAGCTTGATCCCCCATTGGTAATGCAACGAATTACATTTTCAGAACAAAATGAATTAAAACATTACAATCTCCATTTTATTTCCAAGATGAACAGTAATACAGTATGCTACATTAACCCTTTCCCCGCCAGCGTTTAATTGAAGTAGTTTCCAGCCAGCGGCAGCATAATTTTCACAAAACTTTCATGAACCCCAGAATACTTTGTTGTATATCTGAACAAAATATCAAAATTAAGAACAGAGCCTCTGCTTTTAAACAACAGCATATTTTATCAAGACTTGGATGTGGGTAAGTTTACTTAAAAAAGCAACATTTTGAAGAAAATCGCGTTTTTGTTGTGGTGACTTTGTCCAGATGGGATTCCGAACAATGATCAAAACGCAGATGGAGTAGATCGAGTCCATCAACACCCCCAAAGCTTCACAGTCGTTTGTTCAACATTTCATTAAGCGGTAAGCATTTTTTATGCTGTTTAATGTCTGATGATTGCTTATTTTATCATCGTTTAGGCGTGCATGTTTTCGAGTTACTTATATTTAAATTTATTTTCGAAAATAATGATTAAGATGTGTAAACTCACATGAATTCAATGAGTAGGCCTATGGGAAATATGTTATTCACATGACTTTTTTTTAAAAGTAATTAAAATGAAACTTTAATGGAAAATGATTTAAAATCATATTTGTAAGAATCCTCTGTTAAGGTCGGTCGCCATCCAAACACATTCCCGCATTCTCCACTAAGTCATACACTAATTTGGAGGCCTGGAGCGTCTCCAAATGAGCCTCTTACACTGGCATGCTCAAAGACGTGCGTCAGATGTTACACCCTCTCTGGGAGCGTTTTCTCTGCGGTCCGGGAGACAGATCCTGCGTCTCAATGTGCTTTCTATCCATCCTAAATAGTATGTGACATTAGTAATATTCAATATTATTTAGGGCGGATAGGGTGGATAGTATGCACATTGGGATGCAGGGAGAGATCTGAACATGCCAGTGATTATTGCTGCCACGTAACAATCATTAAATTAATTGCTGTCGACTCCACTGTCGCCGGGCCAATTCAAAGGGATAGTTCACCCAAAAATGAAAATTATCCCATGATTTACTCACTCTCAAGCCGTCCTAGATGTATATGACTATGACAAAAAAGGAAAAAAGAAACCAAATACAATTCTATTTTGTAATTTTACATTAACAATGTAATGTTCTATTTATCAAAACCAAGTCAATCTCATCAAGTTAGTGTTTTAAGCATTTCTACATTCATTCCAAAATAATAACTAAAGGCTGTAACAATTTAAACAATATATTTTATTTGTGTATTGATGTTTTTCTTTTTAATAGTCAACTTAGGCTATTGTGATGAATGCTGGGGATTTCTCTTTTTGTTTGGCTTTGGCCCCGCCTATTGGAATTTTTCTGCAGCATGTTCTCTTTTCATTGACAGGACGTACGGATAATTGAACTCACCTGGAGGACATTTAAGGGACAACAGGTGAGAGAAGCGTTGGGCAGAGTGAACGTGACTGGCTGTTTGCGCTCAGGGGAATGTGGGGACGCTTTGTGTTGCTCGAGACCATTAGGGTTTGTCCGGCAACGAAGATAGTTAGATAGATCGTATGTGTGTAGTTAGATAATGGCGGGGGGTGTTTAGGAGCGCTGGCCAAATGTTCCAGGAGCGTTTTAAAGACACTTTATTACGCCAAGAGGATTGATCAACAGCTATTACAGACATTGTGATCTCTAAAGAAAATTGTGCTGCCACAAAGGACTACTTAACGACCAGTGACGTTGTGATTAATTGCCGCTCTTGCGGGACTGGAACGTACTGAAAAAGAGCGCGTGCTGCCTGCGAAGACACTGACCATCCAGCACGGCTGATTCCTTTCCCTAGACCTCGGGGTGGGGTCTTGTTTCTTGGAGATGGGGAAGTGTTTTACATTTTAATTCTTTTTCATGTGTTGTGTGTATGTGTGATTGTGTAAGCTGCAGTTGTAAGTTTTACAGTTTTATGAACATGATTACTCTGTGTACGGGACGGGGGCGGCGCTGATCTTTTCACTTTGTAAATTGATTGCAGGATCACGATTTCTAGTGTGCTGTGTAGGGCTGGGAATAACCACCAGAGTGCAGTGTAGTGCAGTGTTAAAGTTTCACTTGTGTAGCGCCATTTGTCCTAGTGAGTGTACCGAGTAAATGTTCGTTGAACTAATTTAAATGCTTCTTTCTATAAGGGTTAGATTTCTTTGTATACAATTGTCAATAAAGTAATACCTTTCTATAAAGTCCTGGTGTTGTAATGTACCCTCTGTCCTTCATTAATTTGATTAAACCTCTTTAAGTTAAATTAGAGGTTTATTACACTGGTGGCAGCGGTGGGATAATTTAAAAAAAAAAAAAAAAAAAAAAAAAAAGGAGGAAGAGGGTATGTCTATGTCACAATCAGGAGTAAATTCATTAGTTTCAAATGGCGTTATGACAGCTGCTAACTCTGGTGTAATTCCAGTTTCTCGCCCTCTTTTCATGCCGGAAACGTTTACTGGGGTAGGACGGGAATGGTCTGATTGGTCTGAACAATTCGAGATGGCTGCACAAGTAAATGGGTGGGATAATGAGCTCAAGTTAAAGTTTATGTCTTTATTATTTTCTGGTCGAGCCAGAGATATTTATGGTGGACTTCCTTATGAAGCAAAGAATAATTATGTCCTTTTAAAAGATGCAATGGGCAAGTGTTTAGAGCCTTGTGAGAGTGCAGACTGGAATCGGGTGAGCTTTTCCTCCCGACGTCGGCTCCCTAATGAGACAGCTCGTGAGTTTGGTAATGCATTAAGACGCTTGATTTATAAAGCCTACCCTTCTGCTGATGCTGCTACTCAAGATTTACTGGCTCGTGACCACTTTGTCGCACATGTAGGTAGTGGCGATATGCGTATACATTTGCGCAGTGCAAAACCTGCCACTTTAGAAAGTGCCATTAACTTAGCATCTGAATTGGAGCTTATTCGGAATTTAGAGCATACATATTGTTCAGATTCTAAAGTCCGTGGTCTGAGTGCTCAGAATTCATCTGATAACAAGGTTGAAGTTTTACTGGGCATAGTGGAGGAGTTGCGTCAAGAAGTTAAGGCTTTACAAGTTACTGTAAAGGATATGCAGGTGAAGTTTATGCCAGCTACTGTACGTACCACCCTCATGATAAGTTCATCTGAGCCACAGGTCCGTTTTCGGACTGAAGCCTGCTGGGAATGTGGTTGTACTAGACATTTGCGTAGGAATTGCCCTTATTTGCAGGGAAACTAGAGGGGGCGGGCACAGCAGGCCAAATGCCTGCCCCCACGTCAGTGTCTGATAAATTGGCCTCAGTTTCTACAACCGGTGCTGGAGTTTTTTTGACAGGTAAAGTAGGTGGGTGTGAAACACGTTTATTGATTGACACTGGGGCACAGGTTTCTATTGTACCCAAGCAGTTTTGGCTCAATGTAACTAATGGGGGGTCCAGTTTAAATGGATATCAGGGTAGAGTAGCCGTGGCGAATGGTGGAGAAATGTCAATCCTGGGTCGTTGGCAGACTGTATGCCAGTTTGATTCCTTGGCTGTGATTGCGGAGTTTCTGGTGGCTGATGTTACTCCCCAAGAATTGCTGCTGGGTACAGATTTTCTCTCTAAATTTGGGGCAGTTATTGATTTGGGTGAAAACTGTTGTCGGTTAATGGGTAAGAAGCTCCCCTTGTTTAGTGAAGATGGTAGTGTACAACCTAAGGTGGTTAGGGTGCAGGCAGATATTATGATTCCTGCTCGTACTGAAGCTATTGTACCTGGTAAAGTGGAAGGACTTCTTCCACAACATTATGAGGGTATGATGGAGCCTTTTTCTATCATGCTTCCAACATGTGATGTGATGGTAGCTCGAGTGGTATGTAAGGTTGAAGAAGGAGTGGTGCCAGTGCGAGTTATCAATGTGTCAGAAGATAATTGTGTTTTAAAGCAAAACATGAAGATTGGTACTTTTTTTTCCTGATGTGGAGGTAGGGGATGGTGCGTTGACCACAAAAGTGAATGAGCCAGTTTCCTCCTCTCCTTTGACTGTGGACTATTTAGTGTCACATTTTGGGTTGAAGGAACGGGGGTTTGATTCCAGTCAGATGCGGGCGATTGAGGAGTTACTACATCGTAATGCGTCTGTATTCAGTAAAGGGGATACTGATCTGGGGAGAACTCACCTCGCTTTGCATAAGATAGATACTGGCTCTGCACAGCCTGTTAAACTGCCCCCTCGTCGGGTCCCTTTGCACCTCCAGCAGGAGGTTGCTGAGCAGATAAAAGAAATGAAAGATAATGGCATAATTCGTCCATCATGTAGTCCATGGGCAGCCCCTGTAGTTTTGGTTAGGAAAAAAGATGGTAGTCTTCGTTTTTGCGTAGATTATCGTAAACTAAATGATGTTACAAAGAAGGATGCGTATCCTCTTCCTAGGATTGATGATGCTCTTGATAGTCTAACAAATGCCTGTTGGTTCTCAACTTTAGACTTGGCGAGTGGCTATTGGCAGGTGGAGGTTGACCCACAGGATAGACCTAAGACTGCATTCATTACTCGTCAGGGTTTATTTGAATTTAATGTTTTAAGTTTTGGGTTATGTAACTCTCCAAGTACTTTTCAGCGTCTGATGGATGTTGTTTTGGCTGATCTGCAGTGGACCACTTGCTTAGTGTACCTTGATGACATAATTGTTTTTGGGCGAACATTTCAGGAGCATCTTCAGAGATTGGATGAGGTCCTTCTTAAGCTTCGTCATGCTAATCTTAAGGTTAAACCTTCTAAGTGTACTCTTTTTGCCTCCCAAGTGCAATATCTGGGCCATGTTATCTCTGCTGAGGGAGTGATGGCAGATCCGTCTAAGGTAGAGGCAGTACGGGCTTGGCCTACACCTAAAACCCAGACTGAGGTGAGAAGTTTTGTAGGGTTAGCCTCCTATTATAGAAGGTTTATTAAAGGGTTTGCTGAGATTGCTCGCCCTCTACATCAGCTTACCGAAAAGGGGAAAAGATTTTGTTGGGGGGAAGAGTGTCAGGAGGCCTTTCAGCAATTAAAAGCAAGTCTGACTGTTGCTCCTGTCTTGGCCTATCCAGACCCCAAAAAGGCATTTATTTTAGACACTGATGCCAGTGATGTAGGGATTGGGGCTGTATTGTCTCAAGAAGATGGGGGTTTGGAGCGGGTGGTGGCATATGCTAGTAGAGCTTTGACTAAACAGGAACGGAAGTACGCAACTACAAAGAAGGAGCTGCTTAGTGTGGTAACTTTTACAAAGCATTTTAAACACTACTTGCTCGGGAGGGAGTTTTTGTTGAGAACTGATCATAGCTCATTGCGTTGGCTGCATAATTTCAGTGGGTTGGAGGGGCAGTTGGCTCGCTGGGTAGAGCAATTGGCCAATTTTCAATATAAAATCATTCATAGGCCGGGAAAGCAGCATGCCAATGCTGATGCCCTCTCAAGGCTCCCAGGATCTGTGGGTGGAGGTAATTTCCCTCAGTCTAAGGCACAAGTGACAGTAGTTCGAGCAGTAAGTGAGGCTGAAGTAATGGGAACTCCCATAAGAGATATTCAGGAGAGCGAAGATGATTTGGTTAAGGCTCAGCAAGAGGACCCAAGTATCCAGCTGGTGATTCAGTTGAAAAATGGCTCAGGGGATAGCCGTAAAGAAGCTGAGCTAAACCCTGCTCTTGTTAAATATGTGCCATTGTGGGACCAATTGCAGGTTCAGAATCAGCGGTTGGTGAGGATACCTCCAGTAAATTCTGATGCTGCTTCTGCAGTACAGGTGGTTTTACCTAGAAGTCTAGTTCCAGGGGTGCTGTCCATGCTACATAATACACCAACTGGGGGACATTTAGGTATTCAGAAGTTACAAGCTAAGGTGAAGGATCGTTTTTATTGGCCTGGGTGGTTTGGGGATGTAAAAAAATGGTGTAGAGAGTGTCATGATTGTGCATCTCGCAAGGCTAATGGAAAGGCTCCTTGCGCCCCTCTTCAGATGTCTGTTGCATCCCGCCCATATGAGCGTGTGGCTGTAGACATACTGGGCCCATTACCAGAGACTTTAAATAAAAATAAGTACATTTTAGTTATCGGTGACTATTTTTCCAAATGGACTGAAGCATTTCCCCTCCCTAATCAAGAGGCTCAGTCCATTGCCAGAGTGCTGGTGGAGGAGTGGGTGTGCCGGTATGGAGTGCCTCGGAGTTTACATTCTGATCAGGGGAGAAACTTTGAGTCTAGCTTGTTTAAAGAGCTGTGTAGATTGTTGCAAATAAATAAGTCTCGTACTTCTCCTTATCGTCCTCAGTCTGACGGGTTAATAGAACGGTTTAATCGTACTCTATTGTCAATGCTTTCCTTGTTTGTGGATGAAAATCAGATGAACTGGGATAGGTTGCTGCCATATGTGATGATGGCCTATCGTAGTAGTGTGCAGGCAAGCAAGGTGTTATTTGGGCAGGAAATGGTACTTCCAGTGGATATTATGTTGGGGGTAGATAATATGCAGAAATTTCAGTCTGCAAATGAATATGTGACTAGAATAGCAGAAAGTTTATCTACAGTAGTAGAAGCAGTAAAAAGGCATCAGCATCAAGCTTCTCAGCGACAAAAGACATGTGCTGATTTCCGAGCAAATTTCCACTACTATGTAGTTGGTGAATTAGTTTGGATTCAAAATAAAGCTCGTAAAAGGGGTGTATGCCCCAAATTGCAGAGACGCTTTAAGGGGCCATTTAAAGTAATCGAAAGGGTGTCTGATGTGCTGTATAGAGTGCAGCTAACAGAGGGGGGTTCTGAGAGTGTTGTGCATTTCAACCGAATGAAGCCTTATGTTGCTTGTTCTGTTTCAGAGTCTGTGGGGCAGGATAACCAAATTACCCCTGAGGACTGGACTGCTAAACAACATTCTGAGGTCCAGAGCTGTGCCGAAGAGGAATATAAACTTGTATGGGGGTATCATCGACCTGCTGTTTCAGATGCTGCCCAGACAAGGGAGAAGGCTGTTGCATCTAGTATTGAAAGAAATCAGATATCAGAGGCTGCTGTGGAAGATGTTTTTTCCAGTGGAAACTTCTATCCTGTTGCTGGGGACATTGGTTCAGGTGAGGTGCAGCAGGAGAGTGGGGACCAGAGGATGGAAGCTAGAGGCTCCCTTCCAGAGCCATGTCCACAAAGGATTCAGCCAGCTCGTTCTCGGAGACCACCAGCTTGGTCCAGGGATTACAATTTGATGTGACTCGAGGACGAGTCCTATCTACCTGAGGGGAGGGGATAGTGTGATGAATGCTGGGGATTTCTCTTTTTGTTTGGCTTTGGCCCCGCCTATTGGAATTTTTCTGCAGCATGTTCTCTTTTCATTGACAGGACGTACGGATAATTGAACTCACCTGGAGGACATTTAAGGGACAACAGGTGAGAGAAGCGTTGGGCAGAGTGAACGTGACTGGCTGTTTGCGCTCAGGGGAATGTGGGGACGCTTTGTGTTGCTCGAGACCATTAGGGTTTGTCCGGCAACGAAGATAGTTAGATAGATCGTATGTGTGTAGTTAGATAATGGCGGGGGGTGTTTAGGAGCGCTGGCCAAATGTTCCAGGAGCATTTTAAAGACACTTTATTACGCCAAGAGGATTGATCAACAGCTATTACAGACATTGTGATCTCTAAAGAAAATTGTGCTGCCACAAAGGACTACTTAACGACCAGTGACGTTGTGATTAATTGCCGCTCTTGCGGGACTGGAACGTACTGAAAAAGAGCGCGTGCTGCCTGCGAAGACACTGACCATCCAGCACGGCTGATTCCTTTCCCTAGACCTCGGGGTGGGGTCTTGTTTCTTGGAGATGGGGAAGTGTTTTACATTTTAATTATTTTTCATGTGTTGTGTGTATGTGTGATTGTGTACGCTGCAGTTGTGAGTTTTACAGTTTTATGAACATGATTACTCTGTGTACGGGACGGGGGCGGCGCTGATCTTTTCACTTTGTAAATTGATTGCAGGATCACGATTTCTAGTGTGCTGTGTAGGGCTGGGAATAACCACCAGAGTGCAGTGTAGTGCAGTGTTAAAGTTTCACTTGTGTAGCGCCATTTGTCCTAGTGAGTGTACCGAGTAAATGTTCGTTGAACTAATTTAAATGCTTCTTTCTATAAGGGTTAGATTTCTTTGTATACAATTGTCAATAAAGTAATACCTTTCTATAAAGTCCTGGTGTTGTAATGTACCCTCTGTCCTTCATTAATTTGATTAAACCTCTTTAAGTTAAATTAGAGGTTTATTACACTATTTTGGATCATCAGTCCTGCTCCGTGAACACCGTCTGTCACAGACACGAAGATGTGTTTTTAATTTCACCAAGCTGATTGCACTAAAAAACACCGCAGTCATCATGTTTTCAGTCCATTTCAACTTTGATTTTGACGCGACATAAAGCGATATCTAACTGATGTGTTTACTTACCTTTCAATTAGTCTTCCCATTGACGCCATCATTTGTTCATTCAAACTGACGCGCGGAAAGTGCACGTAAACAAGAGGCGGGATTTATCGCACAAACCAATCATATCCAATCATAGCGCGATGGAAACATTGCCTCCTCTCACGTGACTTTCCCCCATTCATTCTCAATTACCCCTCACAAAACCCGCCGTGTGTGTGTGTGTGTGTGTGTGTCTGTGTCTGTGTCTGTGTCTGTGTCTCTGTCTCACACTCATGCATGTGTCTCTCTCTGATGGAATCGGTGTCTCTCCAGTGGATCTTCAGGCTGCTGAAGTGAAAATATGATGTTTAAACATTTGCTGTGTTTCTGCACACATAATTCCACAAGTCTGACAATATGATAATTAAATCGAGTCAAATGTTTTCACAATACACATGGTTTCAAAGCAGCTTTACAGAAAATCATGATGTTAATGTTAATAATATCTTAATATCTAAATGCCTTGTAGTTTTTTTATAAATACTATTGTTGTTATGTCATGAAATGTATTTTTCAAGAATGTAGTTATTTAGACCTCAAATATGTGACTTATATATTAACATAGCACCTATTTTACTTTTTTTTTTTTTTTTTTTTTTTTTTTTTTTTTGACGCTTTCGCAGATGCGCGAGCTCCAGGCTATTTTTAATTGTTTTCATTTCTGAAACAATATATTGAATATCAAAGTTGTAACCTTCCTATAAACAGAGAGTTTGTTGAGTAAAATTAAATAAAAACTAAATAAGAATGAATAAATGTCACTGAAACTAATAAACATTTTAGTCAAAAGGTTCTTGACATGGTTGTTTTTCTGCAATGTCGACCATGTTAGGCCATTAGAGACTACAGGTGGAATTAAACATCCTCTGGTTCGTATCAGAGAAGGATTTGGTGTGACTTGGTGTTCCTATCAAACTCGAAAATAAAGATAAACTAAACCTGTTGCGTAATATTACATTGAAATGACACCAGTTTATACTTCAGATTTAACTTAAACTCATTGCCTTATGGTGGGGTAAGTTAAAACGCTGGCTCAATTTACCCCACAGCATTTGCCTCACTTTGCCCCATAGCTGCCATTTTAGGAAAAGCTAGCTAGCTTACCAATTCAGAATAATATTTAGCTAAATGACTTGCATGGTTTTACATGTTGCTAAATCACCAATATGCATCATAAATAGTTTTAGACCTGGACAAATTTGCTTTGATGAAACAGCCATTACATCTGTTATGTTAAAATTTTACTTTGACAAGCCAAAAACAGTTTTTAAAGTAAATAAGCAACTTCCACTCCTCCCATGTGCTTCTCCTTTTCACAGCCTGGCAGAAATGATGTGGTTCTAAAATATATGGTCACATGACAATAAAATGGTACGGTTGCCAAGATACAGGGGGTGGGTCAACTTACCCACTGGCTCATCTTACCCCACTCTCCCCTACTAGACGGTTAGAGTAGTCAAGAAGTAGCAGTTAAATTTGCGCATGCGCAACAGAATGCCAGAACGCCGTTGCTGTTGCAGCTGCTGCTTAAAGTCCCTAATGATTGCCTTGCTCAACATCAGCAAAACATTAATGGGGAAACATGAGGGCGGATGGGCTGAATTTTTCCCCAGTGATGATTCATCTCTTCTAGAGTCAGAAAGAAGACCTTCTATGATAAAACTATTTAAATTAAACTCCTTAAGGCAGTTGTGCTCAAAAGCTGTTGCTCTTTCTGGAAACCTGTTTGCTTTGAGCTCATTGGTGTTAATGCATTTATGCTGTTAATGTGTTGCAGCCTGGAATATTTTTAGCTATATAGGCCTAATATTAAAATAAAATATCATTTTATCTATGTCTACTAAAGAATTTTTTAAAAATATTAATTTTGTGGTAGAAAACATTGTGGCACCAAGATAGGCTACAATGAAGGTTTGCTACAGGCCCAGGGCCCTATGTGTTCTTAATCCGGCCCTGAACATTATATAAAGACCTAGTGATGATATAGTTTGGGGTTAAAAAAAAAAAAAAGTGACTTTTTTGAGTTTTGTGTTGCTGTAATTCACATAAGGACGTGTTCCTGGATCAACGATTATCTGATTTCATGGAAGATTTGGGGTTATAATTTTTCATTGACATGTTCTAGCAGAAATTGTTCTTTATTTTTAAGAGTGAGGAGGAACTCATAAGACAGAACCTACAGGAGCAACTAGAATAAAGTAGATTGTGTGCTACAGGTTTATCACCTTTTAGAGTCCAGAAACAGTCAATGAGCAGCAAAAAATTACTTGTGTTTTTTGTTTTTTTTCATTAGCAAGTCCACAAACTCATTCTCTCAGATGCCTTGGGTATGCAGAGCATTCACAGCTTATATGGACGACACTCCCCTGGTATAGTAGGGTACAACGGGGCTAAGCACTTGCCTTAGCACTTTCCAAAACATCTGCTTTTCAAAATGCACGTGGAAATGTGGCTTTGATGCGATCATGGGCAGCAGCACAAAGTTGATTCTGCACTAATTTGATTTAATATTTGATGTTTTTTAAAATGTTGTAGATTTAAGTAGCAAATGAGAATCTCTAAAATTATTGAGTATATTTTGAGACAAAGGTCTTCTTAATGAATTTTTATTTTGTTCAAGTTAGAGCAACAATTTTTCAGTTGAAGAATATGTAAAAGTATTGTATTTGGGGTAAAAGGCACCCCTGCTGTTGGGGTTACAGGCACAATAATTAACACGATAATAACCGGCTGACACTTCCATTTGTTGACATGCTATGGTTAGATTCAGAAGCTAAATATCATATATTAAGTTGGGTGTCCACCTTAGAGATAATCATCATATTTATAATGAAACCATTATATTTAAAAAAATATATACAATAAAATATAATTTATTGTTACTACTGTAAATCTACAACCCGAATTCCGGAAAAGTTGGGACATTTTTTAAGTTTGAAAAAAATGAAAACTAAAAGACTTTCAAATCACATGAGCCAATATTTTATTCACAATAGAACATAGATAACATAACAAATGTTTAAACTGAGAAATTTTACACTTTTATCCACTAAATGAGCACATTTGAAATTTGATGCCTGCTACAGGTCTCAAAAAAGTTGGCACAGGTGCAAAAAATGGCTGAAAAGGCAAGAAATTTTGAAAAGATTCAGCTGGGAGAACATCTACAATTAATTAAGTTAATTGATATCAGGTCTGTGACATGATTAGCTATAAAAGGGATGTCTTAGAAAGGCAGAGTCTCTCAGATGTAAAGATGGGCAGAGCTGTGAAAGAGTGTGGAAAAAGATTGTGGAAAACATTAAAAACAATGTTCCTCAACGTCAAATTGCAAATCTCATTATCTACAGTACATAACATCATCAAAAGATTCAGAGAAACTGGAGAAATCTCTGTCCGTAAGGGACAAGGCCAAAGACCTTTATTGAATGCCCGTGGTCTTCGGGCCCTCAGACGACACTGCATTACTCATTGGCATGATTGTGTCAATGACATTTCTAAATGGGCCCAGGAATACTTCCAGAAACCACTGTCGGTAAATACAATCCGCCGTGCCATCTGCAGATGCCAACTAAAGCTCTATCATGCAAAAAGGAAGCCATATGTTAACATGGTCCAGAAGCGCCGTTGTGTCCTGTGGGCCAAGGCTCATTTAAAATGGACTGTTTCAAATTGGAAAATTGTTCTATGGTCAGATGAGTCCAAATTTGACATTCTTTTTGGACATCATGAACGCCATGTCCTCCAGGCTAAAGAGGAGGGAGACCTTCCAGCATGTTATCAGCGTTGAGTTCAAAAGCCAGCATCTCTGATGGTATGGGGGTGCATAAGTGCATACGGTATGGGCAGCTTGTATGTTTTGGAAGGGACTATGAATGCTGAAAGGTATATAAAGCTTTCCAGATGATGTCTATTTCAGGGAAGGCCTTGTGTATTTCAGCAGGACAATGCAAAACCACATACTGCAGCTATTAAAACAGCATGGCTTCATCGTAGAAGAGTCCGGATGCTGAATTGGCCTGGCTGCAGTCCAGATATTTCACCTATAGAAAACATTTGGCGCATTATTAAACGAAAGACGACCACAAACTCTTCAGCAGCTGGAAACCTATATCAGGCAAGAATGGGATCAAATTCCAACAGCAAAACTCCAGAAACTCATAACCTCGATGCCCAGACGTATTCACACTGTTTTGAAAAGAAGAAGAGATGCTACACCATGGTAAACATGCCCCCATCCCAACTATTTTGAGACCTGTAGCATTTGAAAGTCTTTCAGTTTTCATTTTATTGAAATTTAAAAAACATCCCAACTTTTCCGGAATTCAGGTTGTATATTAAATTATTATAGCATCTCCTTCAATGCTTTCAGATTCAGATCATCAGCTCATTAGTCGAGACTCCAAGACCTTAAATGGGTGTGTCAGACAAAAGAAAAATGTACAGTGTTGGGGGAGGCTCCAGGAATGTGTTTGGGAACCCCTGGTATAGATGATTGAATGTTTGTTTGCTTTGGTGTTGCCACCCCTCACAGTTCTCATGCCACCCTATAAATGATTTTCTAGATCCGCCCCTGGTGAGGAGCAGGGCTGCAGTTGTAGTGTCAGCGCCCCCTGGCTGTGGAGCTGCAGCAGCCGCACAAACTCCTCCGGCATCTTGTGCTTGTGGCGGTTCGGAGTCAGCTGGTTGTAATAATGGTACGGAACCGGCCGCTCCTGCAGGTCGCTATCGAATGGCCAGAATCCGTAAACGTGCACACAGTTCCAGAGCCGTACTGATTAACATAAACCCCGTGGAGAGCCGCACCTCCTGCAGGCCACGCCCCTTCCAGAAGCGGTCCAGTGTAGGTAAGAGGGGCTGAAGAACACCACTGGCTGCTGAGGTCTGATTGGATGGAGGACTTTGAGAGCTTTGATTGACACAGATGTGCAGAACGTGTAGGCAAAGGCGGGAAAAATGAGGGGGGTGTTTCCGTACACACTGACCTGCTCCACCAACAGATCCGGATTCTTCTCCAGGTTTATGTATCTACAGACAAACAGTTTTTAAGAATCACTACAGACAGAGCAATGACTAGATGATCATATACTGTATGTGTACGCCAGGGAAAATACATCTCTGTTCCCATTTTTTTATTCATTTGGTAGGGGTAGGCCTATCAATTTACAATAAGGTTTTATATATGGAGTTAACTAGTTAACTGAGGTTCGGGAATGGGGCCACGCCTCAACCAATCACCTGACTTCTCAAAATCTCCTTATATCAGGCTGCCCCCTACAGTATTATTTGTCTCATTCTCTTGAAGTTCTCTCACTATGGATTCAGAGATCACCTGATTCAGATAACAATCCATTCGATTTCAATTCTACCCCGTCGAGGATCATCTCTCATCATTTCAATCAAAGTCATACTTCTCAACGCTTGGATTCCGTCATGCACATTCCTCAGCCCCGTGAGCATTATACATGAGAGTATAAATTATATTTAACCAGAATTCATTTTTAAGAAATTTACAATGACCTGAATGTGGTTAATTGAATCATTTGGAAACTGAGTACATAGGGATGCCAGTAATGGCCAATTAATGTGTTTTTGAGTAAAGCTGTAGTTAGTTATGATTTTATTTAGAAATAGCAATCATTAAAAACAAGAATCTGAGAGCTTAAACTGAATCTGAAAAGTCTTAATTTAAATGTTAATTAAAACTGTGTTTATGATTGGTGTGTGTATGTGTGTGTGTGTTTGTTTGTTTGTGAAAACTGACCGAATCTGGCTGGGGTTGACTGTTATCAGATCCGTCTTCATCCCAACATCACTGTCATTAACTGCTGCCAAATTAAACCTGAAAGAGAGAGAAAACAGGAAGGATGGATGAATACTGACGGATGTGTTGTGGTCATTGAGAGAGCAAGGAATGATGGGATGTGTTTACCGTATGACGAAGTCTGCACTGTCAATCTCACGTCCACAGCTGCTGTTTTTCAAAATCCCACCACTGCCGACCACAGCACACCGATCCAGACACCGACCGGACCAGGGGATGTCCTGCACACACACACACACACGTTTTCATGTTTTATAGGGACTTTCCAAACACTTGATGATTTTTGTAGCTTTCCTGTAGCTCAGTGGTTAGAGCATGGCACTAGCAATGCCAAGGTCGTGGGTTCGATCCCAGGGATTGCACATACTCGGATACAAATGTATAGTATAATGCAATGTAAGTCGCTTTGGATAAAAGCGTCTGCCAAATGCATAAATGTAAATGTACTGTACAAACTGTATAGTATCTCCCCTAACCCTAAATCTACCCATCACAGAAAACGTTCTGCATTTTTACATGTTCAGAAAACATTACTTAGTATGATTTATAAGCCGTTTTCCTCATGGGGACCAAAAAATGTTTCCACAAGGACAAGAATATTGCCATCTTTGTGGGGACATTTTGTCATGCATGCACACACACACACACACACACACACACAGTCTCTCTCTCTCTCACACACACACACACACACACACACACTCATACACACAGTCACATCCACACACACAAACACACTCACAGTTACATACACACACTCACTTATACACACACACACACACCTCGGGCAGCATACTGTGAAGTTCTGCAGTCATTTTGTATGTTTTTGTTGGGCTTGTTTCATATGGGATGGATTGATTGACAGCTGTGTTGTGTTTGGTGAGGATGAATGATCCTGTGGCGTTACAACAAAACTGCAGTCTGATTCTGTCATAAACACAGAGAGAGAGAGAGAGAGAGAGAGAGAGAGTGTTTATGAGGATTCATGTCACAAGAGCAGCTTTATCAGTGTCATCTCTGTGAAAATGACCACTTCAGTATTCAAAGGTAGATTTGTTTGAACAGTTTTTAACAGCTTGTCTCTTTAAACACTGTGACTCTGAACAATAATGACGTTTTTTAGAAAGCTGCCACATTACAGTTTTTCACAACTGCAAAGACACATTTCTTGAAATCTTTACCCATTTTCTCAAAAAATTAAACACAAAACCAAATCTTCAAAGTACATTCACAAAACCTCTCTTACTCTTCTGGCAAAATAAAACAATCGCCCCAAAACCATTTCACCTGCTCTCAAAATCAAACAATGTCTGTCTTGACCTAGTTTCATTTTCATTTCATTTCATTTCAATTAGTCATTTCATTCACCTGTTGTCATTTGATTAGCTGATTTCCCTGGTGTATAAATACTTCCTGTTTGGTTCAGTTCTTTGTCGGTCATCGTCTATGTTAGTTGTGTTTAAGACACTTAGGCAGATGCACCTGAGGTGCAGGTCACAGGTAGTAAGTCTTTTTGGAAAAGATATGACCGCACACTCACTTGAAAATCTATTTATTGTACCAATAAAGTTAAATATTTGCAAGTTAGTGGGTGGCCCATGAAACTAAACCAAACAGAATTACACTTTACATTAGTCACCCCTCCCATGCCATAGTCCAACTGAGAAGGAAGGGTAGGGGCTATAGCGGTAGAAGTACAGCAGGTGAAGGGCAGGAAGCCAGGGGAAATAACAGAGGGAGAGACCAGGGTGGCGATGACGATGGGAGGAGACAGGAGCAGGAGTAGCCAGGCGGGGACACAGAGCACAGCCAGGAGAATGGCCCACGGTAGAGTCGAGGAAGGGAGGAACCATGGTGGAGGCTTGGCTGTTGACACCAGGGGGGACGATGGACAGAGATGAAGCCGATGGAAGTGGAGCCCTATGCACAAATAAAGAGCCAGTGAGAGCGGGCAACACCGATGGTCCTGGAGGCCGAGCCGCAGTAACGAGTGTCCGAGGTGAAGCCAGGGTGCCTGAGGACCAAGGTGGAGCCAGAGGAAAGACGAAGGGGTTAAGAGACGAAGCACAGAGGATCGCTCTGAAGTTTGTGGTGCAGGCAGGAAGTCCGGAGGGATAAGGGAGCCTGGTGGAGCTGCAAGGATGATGGTATCTGGTGGATCTGAGGGAGGGAAGAGCCAAGAGGGAGCCGTACTCTGTAGACGCAGGAGACTTTCAGCTGGGCAGAACCAGTGGGAATAGGAGAATCAAGGAGACATCCTCTTCCAAATCATCAATCATCAAACTGTCCAGAGGTCAGGCACAACTCATCCTCAGTGGCAGGGGTGAGGGCGGGTCTTCCCTCCATACCCTCATACTCCACAAGCAACCAGAAAATGTGAGGACGAAGAAGGCCTTCGGCATTGTATCGGGCTCCATGGCGGACTGGGCTCTGGATCTGGAGTGTGACTGGTGGCATCTTCCTCTGTAGCACAGACAGTGAATGAAGACCCGCAGTTCACCAGCACCCACTCCATAAACTCAGCAAATGTCCTTCGGGGGGAGACTCCAGGCAGGTGTGCCTTAATTCACTCATTCAGGCTGGCATGGAAAAACACACAGAGGAAGCGATCAGGGAAATGTGTGAGGCCCGCCAGATCTAAAAAGTCTCTTGTGTGGTCCTCAATGGAAGATGGAAATTATTGATGACAGAATTTACATTTTTGGGTGAACTATCCCTTTAAGTGTAACGCAAGAGCGCGTAAACAAGAAATGTTTCTTGAGCATCAAATCATCATATTAGAATGATGATCATGATATATAACAACAGAGTGTACTGCTGTGGATCAGCTTACCCGAAACACACCGTCACTGGCAAATTTGAAAAACATTACAGTCCTTCGGCAAATAAATAAATAACAGACAGTTACATACATATTACCAACATTTTATTATTTAAGCTTTACATTACACCTTAAATGACAAGGAGTTTATAGTAATATATAGCCTAGTGTTAATTCATTAGCAAGTCCACAAACTCATTCCCTCCATTTTTTTTTCAAAAGTTTGAAAAAAATGAAAACTAAAAGACTTTCAAATCACATGAGCCAATATTTTATTCACAATAGAACATAGATAACAAATTTTTAAACTGAGAAATTTTACACTTTTATCCACTAAATGAGCTCTTTTCAAATTTGATGCCTGCTACAGGTCTCAAAAAAGTAGGCACGGGGGCAACAAATGGCTGAAAAAATCAAGAAATTTTGAAAAGATTCAGCTTGGAGAACATCTAGCAACTAATTAAGTTAATTGATATCAGGTCTGTAACATGATTAGCTATAAAAAGGGATGTCTTAGAGAGGCAGAGTCTCTCAGAAGTAAAGATGGGCAGAGCTGTGAAAGAGTGCGTAAAAAGATTGTGGAAAACAGTGTTCCTCAACGTCAAATTGCAAATCTCATTATCTACAGTACATCATCAAAAGATTCAGAGATACTGGAGAAATCTCTGTGCGTAAGGGACAAGGCCGAAGACCTTTATTGGATGCCCCTGGTCTTCAGGCCCTCAGACGACACTGCATCACTCATCGGCATGATTGTGTCAATGACATTACTAAATGGGCCCAGGAATACTTCCAGAAACCACTGTCGGTAAACACAATCCGCCGTGCCATCTGCAGATGCCAACTAAAGCTCTATCATGCAAAGAGGAAGCCATACGTGAACATAGTCCAGAAGCGCTGTTGTGTCCTGTGGGCCAAGGCTCATTCAAAATGGACTGTTTCAAAGTGGAAAAGTGTTCTATGGTCAGACGAGTCCAAATTTGACATTCTTGTTGGACATCATGAACGCCGTGTCCTCCAGGCTAAAGAGGAGGGAGACCTTCCAGCGTGGATCATCTGCGTTCAGTTCAAAAGCCAGCATCTCTGATGGTATGGGGGTGCATAAGTGCATACGGTATGGGCAGCTTGCATGTTTTGGAAGGCACTATGAATGCTGAAAGGTATATAAAGCTTTCCAGATGATGTCTATTTCAGGGAAGGCCTTGTGTATTTCAGCAGGACAATGCAAAACCACGTACTGCAGCTATTAAAACAGCATGGCTTCATCGTAGAAGAGTCCGGATGCTGAATTGGCCTGCCTGCAGTCCAGATCTTTCACCTATAGAGAACATTTGGCGCATCATTAAACGAAAGACGACCACAAACTCTTCAGCAGCTGGAAACCTATATCAGGCAAGAATGGGACCAAATTCCAACAGCAAAACTCCAGAAACTCATAACCTCGATGCCCAGACATATTCACACTGTTTTGAAAAGAAGAAGAGATGCTACACCATGGTAAACATGCCCCCATCCCAACTATTTTGAGACCTGTAGCATTTGAAAGTCTTTCAGTTTTCATTTTATTGAAATTTAAAAAACATCCCAACTTTTCCGGAATTCAGGTTGTATATTAAATTATTATAGCATCTCCTTCAATGCTTTCAGATTCAGATCATCAGCTCATTAGTCGAGACTCCAAGACCTTAAATGGGTGTGTCAGACAAAAGAAAAATGTACAGTGTTGGGGGAGGCTCCAGGAATGTGTTTGGGAACCCCTGGTATAGATGATTGAATGTTTGTTTGCTTTGGTGTTGCCACCCCTCACAGTTCTCATGCCACCCTATAAATGATTTTCTAGATCCGCCCCTGGTGAGGAGCAGGGCTGCAGTTGTAGTGTCAGCGCCCCCTGGCTGTGGAGCTGCAGCAGCCGCACAAACTCCTCCGGCATCTTGTGCTTGTGGCGGTTCGGAGTCAGCTGGTTGTAATAATGGTACGGAACCGGCCGCTCCTGCAGGTCGCTATCGAATGGCCAGAATCCGTAAACGTGCACGTGCTCACACAGTTCCAGAGCCGTACTGATTAACATAAACCCCGTGGAGAGCCGCACCTCCTGCAGGCCACGCCCCTTCCAGAAGCGGTCCAGTGTAGGTAAGAGGGGCTGAAGAACACCACCGGCTGCTGAGGTCTGATTGGATGGAGGACTTTGAGAGCTTTGATTGACACAGATGTGCAGAACGTGTAGGCAAAGGCGGGAAAAATGAGGGGGGTGTTTCCGTACACACTGACCTGCTCCACCAACAGATCCGGATTCTTCTCCAGGTTTATGTATCTACAGACAAACAGTTTTTAAGAATCACTACAGACAGAGCAATGACTAGATGATCATATACTGTATGTGTACGCCAGGGAAAATACATCTCTGTTCCCATTTTTTTATTCATTTGGTAGGGGTAGGCCTATCAATTTACAATAAGGTTTTATATATGGAGTTAACTAGTTAACTGAGGTTCGGGAATGGGGCCACGCCTCAACCAATCACCTGACTTCTCAAAATCTCCTTATATCAGGCTGCCCCCTACAGTATTATTTGTCTCATTCTCTTGAAGTTCTCTCACTATGGATTCAGAGATCACCTGATTCAGATAACAATCCATTCGATTTCAATTCTACCCCATCGAGGATCATCTCTCATCATTTCAATCAAAGTCATACTTCTCAACGCTTGCATTCCGTCATGCACATTCCTCAGCCCCGTGAGCATTATACATGAGAGTATAAATTATATTTAACCAGAATTCATTTTTAAGAAATTTACAATGACCTGAATGTAGTTAATTGAATCATTTGGAAACTGAGTACATAGGGATGCCAGTAATGGCCAATTAATGTGTTTTTGAGTAAAGCTGTAGTTAGTTATGATTTTATTTAGAAATAGCAATCATTAAAAACAAGAATCTGAGAGCTTAAACTGAATCTGAAAAGTCTTGATTTAAACTAAAACTGTGTTTATGATTGGTGTGTGTGTGTGTGTGAGAACACTGACCCAAGCTGGCTGGGGTTGACTGTTATCAGATCCGTCTTCATCCCAACATCACTGTCATTAACCGCTGCCAAATTAAACCTGAAAGAGAGAGAAAACAGGAACGATGGATGAATACTGACGGATGTGTTGTGGTCAGTGAGGGAGCAAGGAATGATGGGATGTGTTTACCGTATGACGAAGTCTGCACTGTCAGTCTCACTTCCACAGCTGCTGTTTTTCAAAATCCCACCACTGCCGACCACAGCACACCGATCCAGACGCCGACCGGACCAGGGGATGTCCTGCACACACACACACACACACACGTTAAGTTCATGTTTTATAGGCAATCTCTTTAGACATGATTATTTTTGTAGTGTACAAACTGTATATTCTCTCCCTTAACCCTAAATCTACCCATCGCAGTACACTTTCTGCATTTTTACATTTTCAGAAAACATTACTTAATGTGATTTATAAGCCGTTATCCTCATGGGGACCAAAAAATGTCTCCACAAGGACAAGGATTTCAGTGATCTAATATATTGTATATTAACTGCAAATAGTAAAGAGAAAATATTCTATACTGTATGTATGTTACATGCTGCTATGTATTATCCAAGGAATGAAGAACATGACTGTCATGTTTATGGACTTTCAGTTTGTTTTCATCAGTTTTCTTTGTTCTTAGTTTGTCAGTCTTGACCTAGTTCATTTGATTAGTCATTTCGTTCACCTGTTGTCTTTTAATTAGCTTATTTCCCTGGTGTATAAATACTTCCTGTTTGGTTCAGTTCTTTGTCGGTCATTGTCTATGTTAGTCATGTTTAAGTTATCTGCTATCTTCCTGAGTATTCAAGTTTCCTATTAAAGGACTATTTTGTGAGATTTCCTGTTTCATGTCTCTTTGGATTCTAAGACCTGTGACAGAATGCCCGACCTAACAAGAAGTTTAAAGATGGACTTACCAGTCTTGCAGAGGCTCATCACCTGTGAGAACAGGGCGCTGGTGGTATACTGGTGGTGGAGGCTACAGCAGGACGATTCACCATATAACATCAGAGAAGGAGCCTTAGCCAGAACCAGTTGTCTGGGTCTTCCCCAAGCTAAAGCAAGCTGCCCAGTCCATCTCCGAGCCCGGAACGGATCATTGCCTGATAAATCTGTGGTCCGTGGATCCAGTTCCCTCCCGAGTCCCCACCCTCAAGTCTTCTCCTTCCACGCCAGTACTGCCCGGCCATCTGGATGGTCCGGTTCAGTCTGGAAATCTTCCTCCTCAGATGTCCCTCGCCGGACTTCCTGGTCCCATCTCCTTTGCTGGTTTCGTCCAGTTCCCTAGATCCGTCGGAGCAACTGGTGTCGTCCTGCTCCCCCGCCGCTTGCTCCATGTGGCTCTTTGGCTCTGCCTCTGGCCTTCCGTCTACCAGCTCGACGTGAGTTTGAGCTTCTCCATTGTCTTTACTCCCTCTGTCGTCGCCCCGGTCTGCCAAGCCCACGTCTTCGCCTCGAACCTGCAAGCCAGGAGCTCCACCTTGGGCTTTCGGGCCATGGATGTCGCCCAGGTCTGTCGGGCTCTCTGCTCCTCCAGATACCCCATGCACCCTGGTTCCGCCTCCGTCAGTCAGTCCCCGGGTTCTGCCTAGCCTGTCAGTCAAGGCTCCACCCTGGTTCCTCCCACCGTCGGCTCCACCTTGGTATCTGTTTCCATTGGCTCCTCCAGGTCCCTGTCCATCACCAGTTCCATGTCCACCTCCAAAGCCCCCTCCCTCCCTCCCTCCACAGTGGTATGTTGAGTTATGGCACATACTGTGAGAGGGGAGAGTACTGTGATGTTTGGTTCAGTTCTTTGTCGGTCATTTCGTTCACCTGTTGTCATTTAATTAGCTGATTTCCCTGGTGTATAAATACTTCCTGTTTGGTTCAGTTCTTTGTCGGTCATCTTCTATGTTAGTCGTGTTTAAGTTATCTGCTATCTTCCTGAGTATTCAAGTTTCCTATTAAAGGACTATTTTGTGAGATTTCCTGTTTAATGTCTCTTTGGATTCTAAGACCCGTGACAGGGACATGAAATGAATAACTAGATCCATTTGATTAACACAAGGAGAAGCCAGGAGAATGGCCCACGGCAGGGTCGAGAGAGGGAGGAACCATGGTAGAGGCTTGGCTCTTGACACCAGGGGGACGATGGACAGAGATGGAGCCGATGGAAGTGGAGCCCTATGCACAGATAAAGAGCCAAAGAGAGCGGGCAACACCCATGGTCCTGGAGGCCGAGCCACAGTAACAAGCATCCAAGGTGGAGCCAGGGTGCCTAAGGACTGAGGTGGAGCCGGAGGAAAGGCAAAGGGGTGAAGAGACAAAGCGCAGAGGATCGCTCGCAAGTCCGTAGTGCAGGCAGGAAGTCCGGAGGGATGAGGGAACCTGGTGGAGCTGCAAGGACGATGGTATCTGGTGGAGCTGGGGGAGGGAAGAGCCAAAGGGGAGCCGACAGGTCAATGGGCCGAGGTGGAGTGACAGGATCATTGACTGGAGGCAGAGCCGGGGGATCCGCTTGACTGGGCGATGCTGGAGAACTGAAGACTTGAGGCAAATTCACACAGTTGAGTGGTGTCAGATGAGTAGGCTAGGGGATGAATGGAACCAGCGAAGGTGGGGCTGAGGAACTGGCTGTTATAGGAAGAGAAGGCGGGAGAGGGAGGCTGGGCGAGAACTCTGGAGAAGCAGGAGACTTGGAGCTGGGCGGAACCAGTGGGGATGGGAGAATCAAGGAGACATCCTCTTCAAATCATCATAAAACTCAGAAAAAATCAGGCACAACTCCTCCTTAGTAGCGGGGATGTGGGCGGGGCTTCCCTCCATGCCCTCCACAAGCAACCGGACAATGTAGCTGGCTGATGCACGAGGTCAGACTCCATCTTGTGCATGGCCTCCGGGACGAAGAGGATCTTCGGCATTGGCTCAGGCTCCATGGTAAGCGTAGGCTCGGGTCTGCAGTGGGACTGGTGGCATCTTCCTCTGCAGCACAGACAGTGAATGAAGAACTGCAGTTCACCAGCACCCACTCCACAAACTCAGCAAATGTCTCTCGAGGACAGACTCTGGACAGGCATGCCTTAATTCACTCATTCAGGCTGGCATGGAAAAAAAAACACAGAGGGAGCGATCAGGGAAATGTGTGAGGCTCGCCTGATCTAAAAAGTCTCCGGTGTTGTACTCGAGGTCACGATTTTCCTCCTCTAAACAGAGGTCCACTATTCTATTACGTGCTGCCAGATCTAGCCTTGACAACACTCCACACTTTGCTCTTTCTAGTCCTCATCCTCTTACACATACTCTTCCTCCCCTCCCTTTCAGATCTGAACTGGCTTATATGTACGTGCATCCTGACGTTTCCGTCCGGTGTTTTTTTTTTTGCGATATTCCAAAATTTGCACAAAAATAAGTAGCTGGAAACAGCTATTGACATGTAAATTAATAAGTGTGAGTCATTAAATAAATCTAGTCATTAAAAACACACACCTGTTCAGCTCGCGCTCAGTTTGGTTTCATTTGTATGGGCAGCTCAAGAACTCTGACAGCTCCTGCGTGAAACTCTTGAGTTCTATACTGAGAGGGAAACAAAGACATTTAATTAAATGGTCAGTTCTCTGAAATATCAGGATCGCTGGTTGATCTTCATTTTCACGCACCTTTTGGCCAGTTTGATAATTGAAAACTTATGCGAAAACTGAAGCGCCTCTGTCATCGCATCTCTGAAAGAAAAAAACACAAGTAATTTTTTGCTGCTCATTGACTGTTTCTGGACTCTAAATGGTGATAAACCTGTAGCACACAATCTACTTTATTCTAGTTGATCCTGTAGGTTCTGTCTTATGAGTTCCTCCTCACTCTTTAAAATAAAGAACAATTTCTGCTAGAACATGTCAATGAAAAATTATATCCCCAAATCTTCCATGAAATCAGATAATCGTTGATCCAGGAACACGTCCTTATGTGAATTATAGCAACACAAAACTCAAAAAAGTCACTTTTTTTTTTTTTTAACCCCAAACTATATCATCACTAGGTCTTTATATAATGTTCAGGACCGGATTAAGAACACATAGGGCCCTGGGCCTGTAGCAAACCTTCATTGTAGCCTATCTTGGTTCCACAATGTTTTCTACCACAAAATTAATATTTTTTAAAAATTCTTTAGTAGACATAGATAAAATGATATTTTATTTTAATATTAGGCCTATATAGCTAAAAATATTCCAGGCTGCAACACATTAACAGCATAAATGCATTAACACCAATGAGCTCAAAGCAAAGAGGTTTCCAGAAAGAGCAACAGCTTTTGAGCACAACTGCCTTAAGGAGTTTAATTTAAATAGTTTTATCATAGAAGGTCTTCTTTCTGACTCTAGAAGAGATGAATCATCACTGGGGAAAAATTCAGCCCATCCGCCCTCATGTTTCCCCATTAATGTTTTGCTGATGTTGAGCAAGGCAATCATTAGGGACTTTAAGCAGCAGCTGCAACAGCAACGGCGTTCTGGCATTCTGTTGCGCATGCGCAAATTTAACTGCTACTTCTTGACTACTCTAACCGTCTAGTAGGGGAGAGTGGGGTAAGATGAGCCAGTGGGTAAGTTGACCCACCCCCTGTATCTTGGCAACCGTACCATTTTATTGTCATGTGACCATATATTTTAGAACCACATCATTTCTGCCAGACTGTGAAAAGGAGAAGCACATGGGAGGAGTGGAAGTTGCTTATTTACTTTAAAAACTGTTTTTGGCTTGTCAAAGTAAAATTTTAACATAACAGATGTAATGGCTGTTTCATCAAAGCTAATTTGTCCAGATCTAAAACTATTTATGATGCATATTGGTGATTTAGCAACGTATAAAACCATGCAAGTCATTTAGCTAAATATTATTCTGAATTGGTAAGCTAGCTAGCTTTTCCTAAAATGGCAGCTATGGGGCAAAGTGAGGCAAATGCTGTGGGGTAAATTGAGCCAGCGTTTTAACTTACCCCACCATAAGGCAATGAGTTTAAGTTAAATCTGAAGTATAAACTGGTGTCATTTCAATGTAATATTACGCAACAGGTTTAGTTTATCTTTATTTTCGAGGTTGATAGGAACACCAAGTCACACCAAATCCTTCTCTGATACGAACCAGAGGATGTTTAATTCCACCTGTAGTCTCTAATGGCCTAACATGGTCGACATTGCAGAAAAACAACCATGTCAAGAACCTTTTGACTAAAATGTTTATTAGTTTCAGTGACATTTATTCATTCTTATTTAGTTTTTATTTAATTTTACTCTGTTTATAGGAAGGTTACAACTTTGATGTTCAACATATTGTTTCAGAAATGAAAACAATTAAAGATACTGAAATTTCAACTTCATTTGGTTGGTTTTATGTTGTTTAATTTAGCTTTAAAAAGAAATTATTTTACAAAGAATATTTGTAAAAGGACATTTGATTATTAAATTAGTTTTTAAAATAGGTACATTATCTTTAAAATTTCACATGGGTTTGATTCAGATTCAGTTAGATCATCAGTTTACAAACACCTACTGACTCGGCTCAACTTACCCCTAACCTGGGGTAAATTGAGCCAGAGGAACACTTTTTTTTATAAGAAGCCATATTTTTAGAACCCTTTGTCATAGATGTATTCTGATCATTTAAGATGATAGGAAACATCCTGAAATTACTTTAAATACTTTCATTGTACTTCTGCCTCATTTTCCCTTATCTTGAAGACCACATAAGTAAAAAATGGCTCATCATACTACACTCTCCCCTACGGGAGAATAGCCGATTTGTAGTCGATAATACGTGACAGATTAAATAAATAAATGTTTCATGGTTATGTGGCATTTTAATTGTAGATGGATGTCTTTTTTTTTTTACTATGTCAAATGATTAAACGATCCGTTGAGCTGTCCTCTTTGTTGTTGCTTAGCGATTTTTGCATTCTTTAGCTATGGCAGTTGACATTTTACTTCCGGTCGCCATTGCCGTTGCATCAGCAGTTGTTGCTTAAAGTCTCTATTTATACAACAGTTCGACAGCACGAGTGTTTACATAAATAAGAAGTACAGCGGAGTGTCTTTAAAAACCAACCCTCTTTTGTGAGGAACTACTTTCTGCCACAGATTCAAATCTCAAGTTGAGCCCAAGCCTCCGTTAGCCTACTATAAAACGTCACTTTAGAACTAGTAATGAAGGAACGTTGAGTCGCTTTATTGTATTACGGTATTATGAGAGAGAGATCGACTAAACGAGTACCTGCATCTGATATAGCATTCGTTCTACAGGTCGACGTCCGTGATATTATATCCATTATAAAAAAAATGTCCGCAGAGAAAAGCGACATCTTTGCTTTTGTACCTTTAAAAGTTCCCACAGCGCTAAAACAACTTCCTTGTTCTGACTCACTCAAGAGAGTCTTTGCCGCCATTTAATGGCGTAATAATGTAACTTCACCGATACTATTGACGGACCCTTTCTCAATACCAAATACGGCATATTATTTATATAAAATTATGTTTACTGAACAATATTTAAATTAACAACGATAGCCATTATAAAAGACATAAACACAAGCAAATACTTAAGTCAAATGTACAAAAGTAGCACTCCAGTACAGGATTTAAGTTAGTCTAAATAGTCTATAAAGTTAAATGAAATGTAATGTAATTTTCCCCTTAACCCAAATCGTTAATCCCCTTAACCACTATCGTAAATATAGATGCGTAGATGCCCTTAATGGCATCTACGCTAATATTAGTCTTTCTGTTTATCCCGAGGTTTACTGTAGTCAACCAGATCTGGGCCGTATCCAGGTGAGACCGAGGACCGGCGCCTTGACACGACCACAACGCAGCCCTGAAGTATCAGGAGAGATTGAGTCAACTAGATCATCCATTGTGAAGGCCTCATCGACACAACAGCCAGTGCCACAGCTCCTCAAAAAAACCTTCTATACCGGTGTGATGAATACGATCCTCAACTGGACTGAACTGGAATAAATACTTTGAATGTTGCGATCCTAACGGACATAAGAAAAATTAATCATACCAAAGCACTGTTCGCCAGAGGAGAACTGGCCCCCCGACTAAGCCTGGTTTCTCCCAAGGCTTTTTTCTCCATTTTAACACATAAGTCTATTTGCCACCTGTTTGCCATCTGATGTCACCTGTTGGAGTTTGGGTTCCTTGCCGCTGTCGCCTTTGGCTTGCTTAGTTGGGGACACTTGACATTTGACTTGACATTTGATATTGAACAGTGCTTTGATCTGCCGGCATTGACACTATTCTTTAAGAGCTGCTGTGCAGCCAAAATTATATACCAGTTATCAATGTAAAGCTGCTTTGACACAATCTGCATTGTAAAAAGCGCTATATAAATAAAGGTGACTTGACTTGACTTGACTTGACTATCTACATAAGAGCCAGCGGCAAATACCCAAATGACTGGCCGAGATAAAGCTGTTCTCTGCAGGTACTTGAGCGCTGACGGCCTGGAGCTCGCGCATCTGCGAAAGCGTCAAAACAAATAGTAAAATAGGTGCTATGTTAAAATACATTTCATGACATAACAACAATATTATTTATATATATATATATATATATATATATATATATATAAAAAGAAATATGGTAGCCTAGATTTGCTCGACCGCCAAAATATTTTTTCCTCAAAAACGGTGTTTTACATTTTTACTGCATATTTTAACTACATTATCGTCCAGCTCTAATCTGCTAAATGTGACTACAAGGAGTTTAGATATTAAGATATTATTAACATTAACATCACGATTTTCTGTAAAGCTGCTTTGAAACCATGTGTATTGTGAAAACATTTGACTCGATTTAATTATCATATTGTCAGACTTGTGGAATTATGTGTGCAGAAACACAGCAAATGCTTATTTTCTTATCATATTTTCACTTCAGTAAATCGAAAGATTTGAGTGAAACACCTGCGCTCAAACTTTACCATGTGCCGCTAAACAATCTCTGATTCAGCGCCGCTCCAGTTCTGAACAACTTTACTCCTCCTGCATAACAAATCGAAAACATTTCTATTCTGATTAAAATTATAATGACGTTTCAACCAAAATATGACATTTAAATAGCCTAATACAATTGTGTGTTTCTTACACTCCTCAGAAAACAATTGAACAACTTCATGATGCACAGGATCACACTAGTGTCATCAATTAGGATAAAAACCCTTACTCATTAAGACGTATAAACCATAAACTAGTCTTAGACTTTATTAGGTTTAGCCTACTTAAAATCCCGCAAACGGAGCCCGATTTAATTTAATTTAAATAGCGATTATTGAATCACAATGAATATTGAGATAAAAGCGCTCACCTGGACGAGTGTGTGTTGGGTGTGTAGTAAAACATCACACACACACCCTGAAAGATGATCAGGACCATCAGCAGCCTGAAGATCCACTGGAGAGACACCGATTCCATCAGAGAGAGACACATGCATGAGTGTGAGTGTGTGTGCGACTCGGGGGTTAAACACACACACACACCAGACACACACACACACACACACATTCAACCCCGCCTCTCTCAAAACTCACTGGGTGTACACAGTGTGATTTATAATAGTCCTTTACGATTGTTGCTTGTCAGACTGTAGGAACATGATCCTCATGTCACACTGTGGGATCTCAGCTGTCATTTATGTCAGACTGTCGACGCGTTAAAAACGGACGCGCGCATAGTAGTATGTTTTTGAACCATACTATAGTAAATTGTAGTATACTGTAATATTTACAACACTTTGTTAATGAATGCTACAGCATACTGTAGTATTAACTATAGTGAACTGATAAACTGTAATAAATAGCCTGGCTAGTATACTTTAGTTTTTACTACAGTATTGTAGTTGAACCCTAAATATGTTTTGTCAAAAAAAGCCGGCTTTTTTTGTCCGGTATTGCATCTCGAGTTCACGTTTTACAGCAGAAACTGACAAGCACCCTTATTGTTTTGTGTACAAAACTCCTTGTACATCATACACATCTTACATGCTGAAACCTTGTTTAGTCCTTTTGCGTTCGAGTGTGTTTTAAATGCAATTACAAAAAAACAGCATATGCTGGTAAGGTAAGTTTTGAAGCTGGGATGCTGGTTTATGCAGCATTGGTTTATGCAGCATCCCAGCTTCAAAACCTTCCTTACCAGCATATGCTGTTTTTTTCAACAGGGAATTACTTTTTGTTTAACTCTAAAACATGAAATCAGGTCCGTAGCCAGCCTATTGAAAGGGGGGGTTCTTTTTTTCAAAAAGTGGACCTTTTTGCATTTTTTCCCCTCTTTTTGTATTTAATTATGAGGTTCAAATACTTCATTTTGGTGACCTTTTATGCACTAATTTGTGCTGGATTAGCTTGTCTGCTGGTAAACACCTTTTTTTGAAGCTTTGTCAATGACTAAACACTCCAATTTCATTCATTAGATGTATGTACATCCAAGTTCACTCAACTAGTACATACTCGTGACGTCATACATCCTCACACTATCAGTGAATCGGTGCAAAATAAACTCATAACATCTAATAAATAAAGGATAACATGACACGCATAAAAAAACACTCAGCATCACCAGCAAACACCTTTATGCTAACCATGAGCTCAGAACAGATCATTAACGCTACAGACATAACACTCTCACATTGGCATCGTAAATCAATTAATATACTAATCATTCCAGATAATTGACCTCAAGCGGTCTGCTTTGAAGTTCTCAGAGGAATAAGATGCGCACCGAAGGAGAAGCATTTCCATTGGCTCCAGTCTGCCGGTATTGGCCAATCACAAAAGTCGATATTGCACAGCCAATATCACTGAATATCCCACTATGTTTTATTATTATAATTACGCTACGTTTATATGGTTATTATATTGTAGACTATTGAGTGGATAAAATATAGAAATCCTTTTAATTAATATATATATATATATATATATATATAAAACCCCTCCCCCCCATCATTCAGAGGCGATGCTTCTTCAGCGTTGCTTTGAAAAGTGTATTGCGAGAACTCTCTCTGAACTGCACGCGCGGCACACACACACGTCCAGCTACAATAATGTATCATATTAATTTGAAACAGCAACCCAGAATATCTGTCACAAGCATTGATTAAAACAATGATGACAATAATCACATAAAAAATAAATAAATAAATAAATAAAAAAACACGACTTCAATTCTGGACCTTTGGCAGTAAGGGGGGGGGGGGGGTTCGTTCGAACCGCCTACGGGCATGTTGGATGTACATACATCTAATGAATGAAATTGGAGTGTTTAGTCATTGACAAAGCTTCAAAAAAAGGTGTTTACCAGCAGACAAGCTAATCCAGCACAAATTAGTGCATAAAAGGTCACCAAAATGAAGTATTTGAACCTCATAATTAAATACAAATAATTAAATACAAAAGGAGGAGAAAAACTGCAAAAAGGTCCATAAAAAAAAAGGAAAGGCGGTGCAGAAAAGGTTAGAGAAAGCAAAAAAGTGCTCTTAAGTCAGACTCTGACAAATGCGTAAAATTAACCGAACTCTTCTGAAAGGGATTAAATTCGGCTGTTGCAGCGGAGGACAGTGCCGTAGAGGTAAGGAGGAAAAAAAACACTGAAAATATAGCTAGCTCAAGTCATTTTCACGCTACTTCTGCCAGTTAGCTCCAGTGTTTGTTTATTTGTTTTATCGTTTTTTTTGTAATAAACAGCTTAGCATAGGCCTACTACCCCATATATTTTAAAATGTCATTGCTTCGTGATAATTGGTCACAATTGTTAGTCTGTTACTGAATTACATGCCTGAAATATCAGCAGATATTTAGGGTAAACAGACTGCTGTAGGCTACTTGCAATAGACTAACTTACATTCCAAAATGTACTTAAAGTGCTCTATTTTCGCGCACTAATTTTGTACTTAAGAAGTACTAAAGAACATTTTTTTTTTGTATATTAAGATAATCTTAAGAACATCTAAGTGTACTCAACTGTGCTATTTTGAGACACCATGAATATGAACTAAAATGTGCTTTTAACATAGGCCTACTATCTCTGTATTAAAATGTATTTAGTTACCATTTGTAGTACACTTATGGGTTAAGTGTACTAACTAAATACATATTTATGGTGTCTCAAAATAGCACAGTTGAACACACTTTTGAATTAGGAGTAAGTTTGAATAGTGTGTTTGAACTGGATTACAAATTGTTCCTTGTTTCTGCGCGTTTTTAGGGTCCACAGATCTTATCAAAGCCATTTTTATTTTTTAAGCACAAGTATTATAAAATAATATATTTCTATTTTCCTTCGAAAATTCTTGATAACTAAAATTACAAAGTCACATTAAAACCATTTTGTACAAACAAAAAAGAACCGCATTTTCACTGACAAAATTGCACAACACAAATTACAAGTCATAGTCGAGTTTAAAATAGGCTATTGAACATTTTACAGGGTAAAAGTCAGTGAGTTTGAGAGGGGCGGAGTTGGGTGTGTGTGTCATCTTTAACCTCTCAATCACACACTCTCACACACACTCACACACACTCGTGCAGGTGTGATGGAATCGGTGTCTCTTCAGTGGATCTTCAAGCTGCTGATGGTCCTGATCATCTTTCAGGGTGTGGGTGTGATGTTTTACTACACACCCAACACACACTCGTCCAGGTGAGCGCTTTTATCTCAATATTCATTGTAATTCAATAATCGCTATTTAAATTAAATTAAATCGGGCTCCGTGTTGCTGATTTTTGTGGGGGTGAATTCATGGTGACTGGCACTCTTTTTCCAAGTCATCTCAATGGCAAAAAGTGTCCCAATCGCCCTGAATTCACCCTATAATAACCAATAAAGTCTTATACTAGTTTATAAGTGTTATTAAATAAGGTTTTTGTTTTTTTTTGTTTTTTTTTTTAATGACATGCTGTCATGAAGTTCAATTGTTCTGAGGAGTCTAAAAGAAACACAAGTGTATTGTTATTTAAATGTCATTTTTAGGTTGAAACGTCATTTTAATCAGAATAGAAATGTTTTTTTTAATTTATGCTGGAGAGTAAAGTTGTTCTGAACTGGAGCGGCGCTGAATCAGAGATAAGATTGTTTAGTTTGTGCGCAGGTGTTTCACTCTCTAGCTGCTCTTCAAATTAATATTTTGATTTACTGCTGTGAAAATATGAGGTTTAAACATTTTTCTGCGTTTCTGCATAAATTATTCCACAAGTTTGACAATGTGCTAATTAAGTCGAGTCAAATATATTCACAATACACATTGTATACAATGTCAATGTTTATAATATCTTAATATTTTCGTGTTTTACAGTCGCATTTAGCAGATTAGAGATAGATGGTATTATATCTAGTTTTTGCGACGATATAAACAATCGCAGAGTTGGACATATTAGTTCTGTCTTTTTGCGACGATTAAAATAAGATTCTTGCGTTTATTTTTTTATTAAATCGTAGCACTAATTTATCTTGTGTTAGTTTTCAGAAGGAATAAAGATTGTTGGCACGCTTATTGTGGCGTATATCCGAGTGAAACGGCATTTGGAACAAGAGAAAAAAAGGTTTTAAAATGTTTTAAAAATGTGTACACATGTTCCCTAGCGGTTTATTTTACAGTGATATTTTTGAGCATTGTTCAGCATCAGTGATATAGTTTTGTTGTAATTCACACAAGGACTTATTCCTGAATCAACAAATAATCGGATTTCACGGGAGATTGTTTTCATTGGAATATGTTTACCTGTTGTATACATCCTGTTTTTCAAGAAGAACTGCTGCACCCATGGGCGGACTGGCCATCGGGTAATTCTGGCAAATGAGAGAGGGGCCGGACCATTTTTTTTTTTTTAATGTGGGCCAGTCAGTTTTATTTTTAATATATATAAATAGTTTTTACAGGCAGATAGTGCACAGGACGGGTTTTTATTGCTAGCACGATTTCACTATGGTTATAATAATATTAATAATAATAAATGTTAAGCATTTGGCCCAGTCGGCAACGGCCGGCCCGGTCCCGAGATGGGCCGACCGACCCGCCCCCTTTAGTTACTGTTGCTATGTGACAAGCCATGCCCCTCTCACGCCACACATCATGTTCTCTCAGAGTGAAAAAAATACAATGGAGCAAAGAGGACACTGACAATGCGTCGACAGACAAGAGACATTTAAACAATAAATACCATTTTGTGGCTCTTTAATGTGTCTTGACAGATTGCTGTAGCGCCTCATTTCAAGAAAAACTCGTGAAACTACACACCACTTTTCAAGTTCAAGTCCACGTTATTCTAACTGCTTTGTCGGACATAAATGTGGATACGGCGTTATGATTGGTTAGATCGCCTGTCAATCAAACTCCCTGCGAAGGGTCAGTCAAAATCAAGCAAGTCATCAGAGAGAGCGCAACACGAGCAATTTGTCAGTAAAAGTTAATGATGGACCATAAAAAAAAGGAAAGGCGGTGCAGAACAGGTTAGAGAAAGCAAAAAGTGCTCTTAAGTCAGACTCTGACAGTGCCGTAGAGGTAAGGAGAAAAAAAACACTGAAAATATAGCTAGCTCAAGTCATTTTCACGCTACTTCTGCCAGTTAGCTCCAGTGTTTGTTTATTTGTTTTATCGTTTTTTTGTAATAAACAGCTTAGCATAGGCCTACTACCCCATATATTTTAAAATGTCATTGCTTCGTGATAATTGGTCACAATTGTTAGCCTGTTACTGAATTACATGCCTGAAATATCAGCAGATATTTAGGGTAAACAGACTGCTGTAGGCTACTTGCAATAGACTAACTTACATTCCAAAATGTACTTAAAGTGCTCTATTTTCGCGCACTAATTTTGTACTTAAGAAGTACTAAAGAACATTTTTTTTGTATATTAAGATAATCTTAAGAACATCTAAGTGTACTCAACTGTGCTATTTTGAGACACCATGAATATGAACTAAAATGTGCTTTTAACATAGGCCTACTATCTCTGTATTAAAATGTATTTAGTTACCATTTGTAGTACACTTATGGGTTAAGTGTACTAACTAAATACATATTCATGGTGTCTCAAAATAGCACAGTTGAATACACTTAGATGCTCTTAAATTTATCTTAAAAAGTACCAAAGAAGAATTTTTAGTATGTAAAGTACACAATTAGCATGTAAAAATAGAGCACTTTAAGTACATTATGAAAGTATACTTTTTTTCACCTGGGAATGCGCGTGTCCATGGGTGAGGCTGTGTTGGTGTGGTAATGTGGCATAACCTGATATTGCTGAGTTCAACATGTTCCAGAGTCAACATTTTTGTTGATCCTGGAACAACATTCAAATCAACTAATCAGATTTGAGGGACAAGTTTACAGATTATGTCAAGTTTAGGCTTAAAATCATGAATTGGTGCGTCTACATCAGTGTTATTCATCTATCATTTCCCTCTGATTTTTGGGATAACTTATGGGTAGGGTTAGGTTTAGGGGTAGGAATAGGGTTAAGACTAAATTTTCAGACTAGAATGATGACCCAGGAACGCATCTAACTCAGCAATATCAGACCGTGCGGTAATGTGGGCTGGTGTGGCTACAGTGCCAAGGCTGACATTTTGTCCCAGTCCGCCCCTGGCTGCACCCTTTAAAAAAACCCAAATAACAAACGTTAGTTTTAAAACAATGCAATGGAATACAATGATGATTGAAAGATAAATAAACCTTCCTCGAAAGCCTGATGGTCATATTTGATGCTTATTATTTTTCTTAAAAAACGACGATGGATAATCAATCATTACTAACAATATAAAAGCTATATTCTAACGTTTACGTAATAAAAATCAGGGAGGAATGAAAAAACAGTAGTTACTGATTAGCTAATAGTGAACTACCACCTTCAACTGAGCGCTGTTACTTACTAATTCATTAATCAGAGTTTCTTGTTAGTTATTAGTGTTAATAATGCATTACTCTTTTGTTCCTGTGTAGTTATTCATTAATGAAGGATCAGTATTCTAAAGTGTTACCTAAATCAGTAAAGATTTCACAGCATAAAGACAAGTGGGTCAAAAAGCTGAACGTGGACATTCATCCAATAATCACAGTAAGCTTTGTTACTTTTGAAACAAAGTCTAGACTTTCGAATTATGTCGATTTTTACCACGAAATTTAAACAATAAATGTCGTTTTGGCGATCTTTAATGTGTGGTGACAGATGCCTCAGTTTTGTACGTGAACCGATCGTCACTAATTGGCGCGAAATAAACATGAATCATTGAAAGAAACGGAACAACTTGCTGAAATTAATCATGTCTCATGTGATCGATCAAACAGTGTTTCAACTGCAGAGAGACATCAATAAATCAGCTGTAATTTACCTCAGAAAAGGTAAATTAGCTGTAGCGCCTCAGTTCTGTAAGTGAATGGATCATCTCGTCACTAATTGGCGCGAAATAAACATGAATCATCAGGACTGTTGAAAGATACAGAACTTCTGAAATTAATCTTTTCTCATGTAAGCGATCAGTGTTTCAATGAATTCATATGAATTTGGCAACTTGTAAAATACTACGATTTAGCAAATTCGTACAAGTGAGGTCGTACAAATTAGCCACCTTGTAAAATAGGCTACTTATGATTTAGCAAAAAATGTGCTAATTCATACGTTTTTTGCTAAATCGTAAGTGGAATTTTGAGGTGGAATTAGCCACCTTGCAAAAAACGTATGAATTGCTGTGAGATCGGGTTGAATAATTAATGTGGAAGTTCAACTGTAGAGGCCTTAGAAATTGACATATCAAATATGATACAATAAGCTTTATAAGGTTAATTAGCAGAAATGAAATAAAATCATGTTGTTTTTCTTTCAGAGATGGGATGACAGACTCGCTACAGCAGCTGCGCTGCGCAAAACTCAGACGCAAGTTTTCCGTCATCAAACCAGCCAAAAGGTGCGTGAGAATGAGGATCAACCAGTGTTAGGTTATGTTTCAAAGGTCTGACCACGTACAGTAAGCGATTTCTGAAGAACACTATTGATATTTGAAATCGACACCCAAGCAACCGATCCACTGTTTTTTTTCTCCCATTTTCTGAGCCGGGATTCACAATTTTTTTTTTTTTTTTCAGCACACACACAGAACAGACATCTAATATTCACAAAATAGTTTAAGGTGTTGATTTAAATTTTCAACAGCGTTTCTCAGAAATCACTTCCCGCAACTTTGATTAAATGTCTTTGTTTCTCTCTCAGTATAGAACTCAAGAGTTTAACGCAGGAGCTGTCAGATTTCTTGAGCTGCCCGTACAAATCAAACAAAACTGAGCGTGAGCTGAACAGGTGTGTGTTTAACATCTTCATGCTTATGTATCTGACAGACACTTTAAGTGGTTTAACATTTCATTCATGGTTTACCTTTGTTTCTCATGTTGATAAATTGTCTGGGGATTGTCCTGATGGTTTTAGTGCAATAATCTACTATTTGAGCGACAGGAACAACTTGTTAGTTCAGTTGCACATTCCTTTAGGGTCTTTATTGTATGTTCATGAGAAGAGAAGTTGTTGAGCAAGTCCCATTGTCATGTGAAACCTCAGCAATTAAAAGAGATCTCATTGAATATGGTTTGTTCTGACTGTGTCAGTGATGCAGATTGAGCATTTTACATCAGATCCTCAAACTCTTCTCTCTCTTTGTGTGTGTGTTCATGACAGAATCAGGCTGCAGTTTTGTTGTAACGCCACAGGATCAATCATCCTCACCAAACGCAACACAGCCGTCAGTCAATCCATCCCATATGAAACAAGCCCAACAAAAACATACAAAATGACTGCAGAACTTCACAGTATGCTGCCTGAGGTGTGTGTGGTTCTGGTAAACCCAACAATATGAGGACAAAATATGATGGCAAAAGATCCTTGTCCTTGTGGGGACATTCTTGGTCAACATCTTATAAATCATGTTTTTTAAAAATGTACAAATGTTGAAAGTTTTCTGTGATGGTTAGGTTTAGGGGTATAGTTAAGGTTAGAGGAGAGAATATACAGTTTGTACAGTATAAAAATCATCATGTCTATGGAATGTTCTCATAATGATAGAAATACGTGTGTGTGTGTGTGTGTGCAGGACATCCCCTGGTCCGGTCGGCGTCTGGGTCGGTGTGCTGTGGTCGGCAGTGGTGGGATTTTGAAAAACAGCAGCTGTGGACGTGAGATTGACAGTGCAGACTTCGTCATACGGTAAACACATCCCATCATTCCTTGCTCTCTCAATGACCACAACACATCCGTCAGTATTCATCCATCCTTCCTGTTTTCTCTCTCTTTCAGATTTAATTTGGCAGTGGTTAATGACAGTGATGTTGGGATGAAGACGGATCTGATAACAATCAACCCCAGCCAGCTTCGGTCAGTGTTTTTCTTTTTAAGGATGGGGAGTATGGAGAGAGTAGAAACTATTATTGTGTATTTCTGGTCTAATGCCAGCAGGGTTTTATTATAGAGTTTGCTGTAACTTTTCATAGCTATTTCTGCTCATTTGTAAGCATTTAAAACAAGTATGTTAATAGTTCTGTTCGTGTGTGTAGATAAATAGCATTGTGTAAACTAGTTTCATGATATTGCACAGTTTAATGTTATCACATTAAAGGGTTAGTTCACCAAAAAATTAAAATTTTGTCATTTACTCAACTGTTGTTCATTTTCGGAACATGAATTAATTTTTAATGAAATCTGGGAGATTTCTGTCCCTCTGTTGACAGTCTACGCAACTGACACTTTGACGCTTCAAAAAGTTCATAAAGAAATCGTAAAAATAATCCATATCAATTGATTGGTTTAGTCCAGATTTTCTGGAGAGACTTGATTGCTTTGTATGATGAAAAGATTTAATTTAGGCTTTTATTCACATATAATCATTCTTTAATGCACACATCAGATATGGTAAATGGAAGCTCAAGCATGAGAACCAATGAGGTTCATTCTTGTGTTACGCAGCACGTTTGACCTTCAGCAGCATGTTTGAGCTTCACAAGAACCAATGAGGTTCATTCTCGTGTTACGCAGCACATTTGAGCTTCACAAGAACCAATGAGGTTCATTCTCTAGTTACGCAGCACGTTTGAGCTTCTGCAAGAACCAATGAGGTTCATTCTCGTGTTACGCAGCACGTTTGAGCTTCAGCAGCACGTTTGAGCTTCTGCAAGAACCAATGAGGTTCATTCTCGTGTTACGGACTAAACCGATCAAAGCATATGGGTTAGTTTTACATTCTCTTAATGAACTTTTTGACGCGTCAAAAGTGGTAGTTGTGTGGACTGTCAATGGAGGGACAGAAATCTTTCAGATCTCCATATTTCATCTTTTTTTTTATATATAAATCATTACTATTGGTCATCCTTTACTTCTGTTTGTGGGTTTTGCAAATGTTTAACCAATGAAAAGTCATACTGTAGCGAGTATGTTTAATATACGTTTTTTCCAATACACGGACAATATACTATCACAGATACAAGCGATCACAGATGCAAGCTTTGTTTCCGAAGTAAAGATATGCTGTCAATTTGATAAACTTTTGTAAACCCAGCCAGTATAATCACAATGAAAGCATTCAAACTGCAACAGCCTATTTAATATATAACTGCAAAGCGTCCAATGTATAAACAATATGATTGACACACTAAATCCAGCATAAACTCTGGCACAACCTGTACATTTTTAAACGCTCAAGACAGACGTCACTACCTGAACATTACAGCGATTGGCTGCCGCCTTGTGTTTTTTGCTCGATATTTGCATAAAATTCGAGAACTGCAATCTTTTGACACACTCCGTTGCTCTCGATGGCTGTCTGAAAGCTTAAAAATGCTGCTTTTGTAGGCTGTGTTCCACGGTAGGAAGGCATCAAGACATGTCTGAATCTAATGTTAGCTTTACTCCGTTTCCGGAGATATGATTGATTGATTGATTGATTTTTTTTTTTTTAAGGTAGCATAGATGTATATTTCGTTGCCTTAGATATCCCACAATCCTGTGCTTTCCATTATGTGACAGTTGAGCTAAAAAATAAAAATGGCATCTGAAAGTTGCGGTTGGTGGCCAGTTTGTGTGCAAATGTACGTTTTTGAGCAATGTTTTCCACTTGGTGTAATTTCTAGCTAGAAATTAGCCTACTACTGTAGTATTAGTAATATTTGTAATATAGTATTATAGTAATATTTGCTTAGTTATCACCTAAGCTCCATTTTGCTGTAAATCATTAAGCTGTTGCGCTGTCTCAGAAGTCTGTCCGAAATCAGTTTCACTTACAGGATTGTCAGAAGGGGAGAAATCGGTCTAAAATCGCCCCAAATATCTTGTAGTGTGTGGCCGGCATGAAGCGCCCCACTATTTTACTATTACTAGTTAATCTGTGGTGGAAAATGGAACTGCAGTGCACTAATTGAGAGCCATGGGTGCAGATTTCAGGCTGCCCAACTTTTCACGTCACCTTATGTAAACCTTGCTCCAAAACAAGGCGATATACATCTGCTTCAGCTATGTATGAGTCTGCATCAGGTCAGTAACTAGTTGGCATGTCTGTTCTTCCTATGTGAAGAAGCGCATCAGATTACTGAAAACATAAATCCTTTAGTTTAAACGTGCTCATGTGAATAGCCTTTATATACAGTAGTTCTTTTGTTTGTTCAGAGAAAAGACATGACATTTCCTCAGGGGAATTCCTCTACAACTTGTAATATTCTAAAACAACAGCCTGAGGTAATATTCCTAAAAAAGCATTCCATGCATGTGTTGTGCGCTGTCAGTCAACATTAGAGCGTCACCCTCAGGCTGAATAAAGCAAGGACATTAAGCCTCTGTCTGCATGTGTTCAGGGAGTTTTAGAATATAGCCTAAAGATTACAAAATGATTTACGGTCAGGAGCCGCTACTGATAATAACATAGGATATACTACAGCAAAACATGAATGAAAGCATTTGCGTTCCGTGCTTAGCATTATTATAAACTATGCTAGCGTAACATTTGCCAGCAGACATTTCAGATGATTAAGGAATGATACCAAATAATCACAGAGGCAAGAATATTAACAAGTACTTAAAGTAGACTATAGGTAATGTTACTTAACCAATGGTTTTTATGATGGCTAACAGATGCTCGAACTGCCCGCGGTTGCCATGGTAACTCAGCCGCCACCAGTATAAAGTTTTAGCGGTTTTCAAAGATGTAACCTTTACACGTACTTTGTTGTCGTACAAGTCTTTTATTGCAAAGTAAAAGTGTCTCACCTCAGAAAAACGAACTCTGTCAGACACAGTTGAAGTATAAAGTGCCTGAAAAAAAAAAACGCGTTGTCAGTAGACCTATCGCTGTCAGATAAAATTTTGTTATTTTAATTGTATTATTCTAATGTTATTTTCATAAATTGTTATGAAATAAAATCTATCACCTCAGGAAAAAGCACTTTCCTGACCTGTCAGACGTTATGCTGCGTTTAGGTGGTGGCGCTCTAATAGGCTATTATTTAAAGAGCATCGTCCATATATCTTGGTGAATAATCAGTTTTATCTTAAATGAGATTTTAGTTTTGTGACCGACGTTTTAATTACACATTTTAAATAACAAATTCTGGTAATCAGAACATTAAAATAATTATAATTTGATGGTAATGAAATTATGGATCTATGACGTTGCAGTTACGTCGTGAAATTATCAAAGTATTTCGAATATATTACGTAAATTCTTGGTTATCTTATAACCTTAGGAGACCTAAATTAGCCTAGCAAAAAATTACTCAAGTGTTTCTCAAAAACTTTGTGTCTGTAGATACAAAGACCTGGAGAAGAATCCGGATCCGTTGTTGGAGAAGGTCAGTGCGTACGGAAACGCCTCCCTCGTTATTCCCGCCTTTGCCTACACATTCTGCACGTCTGTGTCAATCAAAACGCTCAAAGTCCTCCATCTAATCAGACCTCAGCAGCCGGTGGTGTTATTCAGCCCCTCTTACCTGCGGACACTGGACCGTTTCTGGAAGGGGCGTGGCCTGCAGGAGGTGCGGCTCTCCACGGGGTTTATGTTAATCAGCACAGCGATGGAACTGTGTGAGCACGTGCACGTTTACGGATTCTGGCCATTCGGCAGCGACCTGCAGGAGCGGCCGGTTCCGTACCATTATTACAACCAGCTGACTCCGAACCGCCGCAAGCACAAGATGCCGGAGGAGTTTGTGCGGCTGATGCAGCTCCACAGCCAGGGGGCGCTGACACTACACCTGCAGCCCTGCTCCTCACAGACATGATGAACATTGTGTATTTATGATGGTCATCTTTTGATTGACTGTTTTTATATGAATTTAGGTATATTTATGTGAGAGTGCGCACACACTCAGATATGTAAGGGATATTACAGCCTTCTACTGTTTCTAAAAACGACTATAAAACTATAACATGCTTAAACTTTTATGAACCAGGTGTACCTTTAAAGATGGCCCAAGGAAAGTTTTGTCAGATTTTGGAGAAAAATATTTATTTCACCATGTGATTGTACTCAATTTTGGTGTAAATTGGTGATATTAAATCAATTATTTAAATGTTTCATGTATTTGATTATAGAGAGAGGACATGAGGGAACATGAATAAATATAGATAACTTACACATACACAGTAGCAAATCACCACTGTATAAATCAATTCATTTTAAATTAATATTTTGTTTTTAATTTCCAAGGTACACGAGCAAGATCATATTTAGTACCACATTACCATGTGATGCGATTTGAATATTGTAAAATGTAATTTATTCTTGTGATCAAAGCTGAATTTTCAGCATCATTACTCCAGTCTTCAGTGTCACATGATCCTTCAGAAATCATTCTAATATGATGATTCGATGCTCAAGAAACATTTCTTGTTTACGCGCTCTTGCGTTACACTTAAAGGGATAGTTCACCCAAAAATGTAAATTCTGTCATCAATAATTTCCATCTTCATTTTATTCCAAACCTGTAAAAAAGCATTTTAAAAATATTTCTTTGTGTTTCACAGAGGAAAGAAAGTCTTTGGACTGACATGAAAGCGAGTTAATGATGACAGAATGATCATTTTGCGGAGAAAGTTTCCTTTTAAATGCGGCGCCTGTAATAATTCCTCTCCAACACAAGATGGCGGCATCTCCAAACATAGATTACATTTGCGCTCAACATTGTTCACAAGACTTTGGAAAAGCTCAGCCTTTTACTATTACTGTAGCATTTATGTTATGAACATGTTTGCATATGCAGAAATGTATATGGACACTGCTTGAGAAAATGCAATGGACCCAGCTTGATCCCCCATTGGTAATGCAACGAATTACATTTTCAGAACAAAATGAATTAAAACATTACAATCTCCATTTTATTTCCAAGATGAACAGTAATACAGTATGCTACATTAACCCTTTCCCCGCCAGCGTTTAATTGAAGTAGTTTCCAGCCAGCGGCAGCATAATTTTCACAAAACTTTCATGAACCCCAGAATACTTTGTTGTATATCTGAACAAAATATCAAAATTAAGAACAGAGCCTCTGCTTTTAAACAACAGCATATTTTATCAAGACTTGGATGTGGGTAAGTTTACTTAAAAAAGCAACATTTTGAAGAAAATCGCGTTTTTGTTGTGGTGACTTTGTCCAGATGGGATTCCGAACAATGATCAAAACGCAGATGGAGTAGATCGAGTCCATCAACACTCCCAAAGCTTCACAGTCGTTTGTTCAACATTTCATTAAGCGGTAAGCATTTTTTATGCTGTTTAATGTCTGATGATTGCTTATTTTATCATCGTTTAGGCGTGCATGTTTTCGAGTTACTTATATTTAAATTTATTTTCGAAAATAATGATTAAGATGTGTAAACTCACATGAATTCAATGAGTAGGCCTATGGGAAATATGTTATTCACATGACTTTTTTTTAAAAGTAATTAAAATGAAACTTTAATGGAAAATGATTTAAAATCATATTTGTAAGAATCCTCTGTTAAGGTCGGTCGCCATCCAAACACATTCCCGCATTCTCCACTAACTCATACACTAATTTGGAGGCCTGGAGCGTCTCCAAATGAGCCTCTTACACTGGCATGCTCAAAGACGTGCGTCAGATGTTACACCCTCTCTGGGAGCGTTTTCTCTGCGGTCCGGGAGACAGAGCCTGCGTCTCAATGTGCTTTCTATCCATCCTAAATAGTATGTGACATTAGTAATATTCAATATTATTTAGGGCGGATAGGGTGGATAGTATGCACATTGGGATGCAGGGAGAGATCTGAACATGCCAGTGATTATTGCTGCCACGTAACAATCATTAAATTAATTGCTGTCGACTCCGCTGTCGCCGGGCCAATTCAAAGGGATAGTTCACTCAAAAATGAAAATTATCCCATGATTTACTCACTCTCAAGCCGTCCTAGATGTATATGACTATGACAAAAAAGGAAAAAAGAAACCAAATACAATTCTATTTTGTAATTTTACATTAACAATGTAATGTTCTATTTATCAAAACCAAGTCAATCTCATCAAGTTAGTGTTTTAAGCATTTCTACATTCATTCCAAAATAATAACTAAAGGCTGTAACAATTTAAACAATATATTTTATTTGTGTATTGATGTTTTTCTTTTTAATAGTCAACTTAGGCTATTTTGGATCATCAGTCCTGCTCCGTGAACACCGTCTGTCACAGACACGAAGATGTGTTTTTAATTTCACCAAGCTGATTGCACTAAAAAACACCGCAGTCATCATGTTTTCAGTCCATTTCAACTTTGATTTTGACGCGACATAAAGCGATATCTAACTGATGTGTTTACTTACCTTTCAATTAGTCTTCCCATTGACGCCATCATTTGTTCATTCAAACTGACGCGCGGAACGTGCACGTAAACAAGAGGCGGGATTTATCGCACAAACCAATCATATCCAATCATAGCGCGATGGAAACATTGCCTCCTCTCACGTGACTTTCCCCCATTCATTCTCAATTACCCCTCACAAAACCCGCCGTGTGTGTGTGTCTGTGTCTGTGTCTGTGTCTCTGTCTCACACTCATGCATGTGTCTCTCTCTGATGGAATCGGTGTCTCTCCAGTGGATCTTCAGGCTGCTGAAGTGAAAATATGATGTTTAAACATTTGCTGTGTTTCTGCACACATAATTCCACAAGTCTGACAATATGATAATTAAATCGAGTCAAATGTTTTCACAATACACATGGTTTCAAAGCAGCTTTACAGAAAATCATGATGTTAATGTTAATAATATCTTAATATCTAAATGCCTTGTAGTTTTTTTATAAATACTATTGTTGTTATGTCATGAAATGTATTTTTCAAGAATGTAGTTATTTAGACCTCAAATATGTGACTTATATATTACATAGCACCTATTTTACTTTTTTTTTTTTTTTTTTTTTTTTTTTTTTTTTGACGCTTTCGCAGATGCGCGAGCTCCAGGCTATTTTTAATTGTTTTCATTTCTGAAACAATATATTGAATATCAAAGTTGTAACCTTCCTATAAACAGAGAGTTTGTTGAGTAAAATTAAATAAAAACTAAATAAGAATGAATAAATGTCACTGAAACTAATAAACATTTTAGTCAAAAGGTTCTTGACATGGTAGTATTTCTGCAATGTCGACCATGTTAGGCCATTAGAGACTACAGGTGGAATTAAACATCCTCTGGTTCGTATCAGAGAAGGATTTGGTGTGACTTGGTGTTCCTATCAAACTCGAAAATAAAGATAAACTAAACCTGTTGCGTAATATTACATTGAAATGACACCAGTTTATACTTCAGATTTAACTTAAACTCATTGCCTTATGGTGGGGTAAGTTAAAACGCTGGCTCAATTTACCCCACAGCATTTGCCTCACTTTGCCCCATAGCTGCCATTTTAGGAAAAGCTAGCTAGCTTACCAATTCAGAATAATATTTAGCTAAATGACTTGCATGGTTTTACATGTTGCTAAATCACCAATATGCATCATAAATAGTTTTAGACCTGGACAAATTTGCTTTGATGAAACAGCCATTACATCTGTTATGTTAAAATTTTACTTTGACAAGCCAAAAACAGTTTTTAAAGTAAATAAGCAACTTCCACTCCTCCCATGTGCTTCTCCTTTTCACAGCCTGGCAGAAATGATGTGGTTCTAAAATATATGGTCACATGACAATAAAATGGTACGGTTCCAAGATACAGGGGGTGGGTCAACTTACCCACTGGCTCATCTTACCCCACTCTCCCCTACTAGACGGTTAGAGTAGTCAAGAAGTAGCAGTTAAATTTGCGCATGCGCAACAGAATGCCAGAACGCCGTTGCTGTTGCAGCTGCTGCTTAAAGTCCCTAATGATTGCCTTGCTCAACATCAGCAAAACATTAATGGGGAAACATGAGGGCGGATGGGCTGAATTTTTCCCCAGTGATGATTCATCTCTTCTAGAGTCAGAAAGAAGACCTTCTATGATAAAACTATTTAAATTAAACTCCTTAAGGCAGTTGTGCTCAAAAGCTCTTTCTGGAAACCTCTTTGCTTTGAGCTCATTGGTGTTAATGCATTTATGCTGTTAATGTGTTGCAGCCTGGAATATTTTTAGCTATATAGGCCTAATATTAAAATAAAATATCATTTTATCTATGTCTACTAAAGAATTTTTTTAAAATATTAATTTTGTGGTAGAAAACATTGTGGCACCAAGATAGGCTACAATGAAGGTTTGCTACAGGCCCAGGGCCCTATGTGTTCTTAATCCGGCCCTGAACATTATATAAAGACCTAGTGATGATATAGTTTGGGGTTAAAAAAAAAAAAAAAGTGACTTTTTTGAGTTTTGTGTTGCTGTAATTCACATAAGGACGTGTTCCTGGATCAACGATTATCTGATTTCATGGAAGATTTGGGGTTATAATTTTTCATTGACATGTTCTAGCAGAAATTGTTCTTTATTTTTAAGAGTGAGGAGGAACTCATAAGACAGAAACCTGTAGCACACAATCTACTTTATTCTAGTTGCTCCTGTAGGTTATCACCTTTTAGAGTCCAGAAACAGTCAATGAGCAGCAAAAAATTACTTGTGTTTTTTGTTTTTTTTCATTAGCAAGTCCACAAACTCATTCTCTCAGATGCCTTGGGTATGCAGAGCATTCACAGCTTATATGGACGACACTCCCCTGGTATAGTAGGGTACAACGGGGCTAAGCACTTGCCTTAGCACTTTCCAAAACATCTGCTTTTCAAAATGCACGTGGAAATGTGGCTTTGATGCGATCATGGGCAGCAGCACAAAGTTGATTCTGCACTAATTTGATTTAATATTTGATGTTTTTTAAAATGTTGTAGATTTAAGTAGCAAATGAGAATCTCTAAAATTATTGAGTATATTTTGAGACAAAGGTCTTCTTAATGAATTTTTATTTTGTTCAAGTTAGAGCAACAATTTTTCAGTTGAAGAATATGTAAAAGTATTGTATTTGGGGTAAAAGGCACCCCTGCTGTTGGGGTTACAGGCACAATAATTAACACGATAATAACCGGCTGACACTTCCATTTGTTGACATGCTATGGTAAGATTCAGAAGCTAAATATCATATATTAAGTTGGGTGTCCACCTTACAGATAATCATCATATTTATAATGAAACCATTATATTTAAAAAAATATATACAAAAAAATATAATTTATTGTTACTACTGTAAATCTACAACCCGAATTCCGGAAAAGTTGGGACATTTTTTAAGTTTGAAAAAAATGAAAACTAAAAGACTTTCAAATCACATGAGCCAATATTTTATTCACAATAGAACATAGATAACATAACAAATGTTTAAACTGAGAAACTTTACACTTTTATCCACTAAATGAGCACATTTGAAATTTGATGCCTGCTACAGGTCTCAAAAAAGTTGGCACAGGTGCAAAAAATGGCTGAAAAGGCAAGAAATTTTGAAAAGATTCAGCTGGGAGAACATCTACAATTAATTAAGTTAATTGATATCAGGTCTGTGACATGATTAGTTATAAAAGGGATGTCTTAGAAAGGCAGAGTCTCTCAGATGTAAAGATGGGCAGAGCTGTGAAAGAGTGTGGAAAAAGATTGTGGAAAACATTAAAAACAATGTTCCTCAACGTCAAATTGCAAATCTCATTATCTACAGTACATAACATCATCAAAAGATTCAGAGAAACTGGAGAAATCTCTGTCCGTAAGGGACAAGGCCAAAGACCTTTATTGAATGCCCGTGGTCTTCGGGCCCTCAGACGACACTGCATTACTCATTGGCATGATTGTGTCAATGACATTTCTAAATGGGCCCAGGAATACTTCCAGAAACCACTGTCGGTAAATACAATCCGCCGTGCCATCTGCAGATGCCAACTAAAGCTCTATCATGCAAAAAGGAAGCCATATGTTAACATGGTCCAGAAGCGCCGTTGTGTCCTGTGGGCCAAGGCTCATTTAAAATGGACTGTTTCAAATTGGAAAATTGTTCTATGGTCAGATGAGTCCAAATTTGACATTCTTGTTGGACATCATGAACGCCATGTCCTCCAGGCTAAAGAGGAGGGAGACCTTCCAGCATGTTATCAGCGTTGAGTTCAAAAGCCAGCATCTCTGATGGTATGGGGGTGCATAAGTGCATACGGTATGGGCAGCTTGTATGTTTTGGAAGGGACTATGAATGCTGAAAGGTATATAAAGCTTTCCAGATGATGTCTATTTCAGGGAAGGCCTTGTGTATTTCAGCAGGACAATGCAAAACCACATACTGCAGCTATTAAAACAGCATGGCTTCATCGTAGAAGAGTCCGGATGCTGAATTGGCCTGCCTGCAGTCCAGATCTTTCACCTATAGAGAACATTTGGCGCATCATTAAACGAAAGACGACCACAAACTCTTCAGCAGCTGGAAACCTATATCAGGCAAGAATGGGACCAAATTCCAACAGCAAAACTCCAGAAACTCATAACCTCGATGCCCAGACATATTCACTGTTTTGAAAAGAAGAAGAGATGCTACACCATGGTAAACATGCCCCCATCCCAACTATTTTGAGACCTGTAGCATTTGAAAGTCTTTCAGTTTTCATTTTATTAAAATTTAAAAAACATCCCAACTTTTCCGGAATCCAGGTTGTATATTAAATTATTATAGCATCTCCTTCAATGCTTTCAGATTCAGATCATCAGCTCATTAGTCGAGACTCCAAGACCTTAAATGGGTGTGTCAGACAAAAGAAAAATGTACAGTGTTTGGGGAGGCTCCAGGAATGTGTTTGGGAACCCCTGGTATAGATGATTGAATGTTTGTTTGCTTTGGTGTTGCCACCCCTCACAGTTCTTATGCCACCCTATAAATGATTTTCTAGATCCGCCCCTGGTGAGGAGCAGGGCTGCAGGTGTAGTGTCAGCGCCCCCTGGCTGTGGAGCTGCAGCAGCTGCACAAACTCCTCCGGCATCTTGTGCTTGTGGCGGTTCGGAGTCAGCTGGTTGTAATAATGGTACGGAACCGGCCGCTCCTGCAGGTCGCTATCGAATGGCCAGAATCCGTAAACGTGCACGTGCTCACACAGTTCCAGAGCCGTACTGATTAACATAAACCCCGTGGAGAGCCGCACCTCCTGCAGGCCACGCCCCTTCCAGAAGCGGTCCAGTGTAGGTAAGAGGGGCTGAAGAACACCACCGGCTGCTGAGGTCTGATTGGATGGAGGACTTTGAGAGCTTTGATTGACACAGATGTGCAGAACGTGTAGGCAAAGGCGGGAAAAATGAGGGGGGTGTTTCCGTACACACTGACCTGCTCCACCAACAGATCCGGATTCTTCTCCAGGTTTATGTATCTACAGACAAACAGTTTTTAAGAATCACTACAGACAGAGCAATGACTAGATGATCATATACTGTATGTGTACGCCAGGGAAAATACATCTCTGTTCCCTTTTTTTTATTCATTTGGTAGGGGTAGGCCTATCAATTTACAATAAGGTTTTATATATGGAGTTAACTAGTTAACTGAGGTTCGGGAATGGGGCCACGCCTCAACCAATCACCTGACTTCTCAAAATCTCCTTATATCAGGCTGCCCCCTACAGTATTATTTGTCTCATTCTCTTGAAGTTCTCTCACTATGGATTCAGAGATCACCTGATTCAGATAACAATCCATTCGATTTCAATTCTACCCCATCGAGGATCATCTCTCATCATTTCAATCAAAGTCATACTTCTCAACGCTTGCATTCCGTCATGCACATTCCTCAGCCCCGTGAGCATTATACATGAGAGTATAAATTATATTTAACCAGAATTCATTTTTAAGAAATTTACAATGACCTGAATGTAGTTAATTGAATCATTTGGAAACTGAGTACATAGGGATGCCAGTAATGGCCAATTAATGTGTTTTTGAGTAAAGCTGTAGTTAGTTATGATTTTATTTAGAAATAGCAATCATTAAAAACAAGAATCTGAGAGCTTAAACTGAATCTGAAAAGTCTTAATTTAAATGTTAATTAAAACTGTGTTTATGATTGGTGTGTGTATGTGTGTGTGTGTTTGTTTGTTTGTGAAAACTGACCGAATCTGACTGGGGTTGACTGTTATCAGATCCGTCTTCATCCCAACATCACTGTCATTAACCGCTGCCAAATTAAACCTGAAAGAGAGAGAAAACAGGAAGGATGGATGAATACTGACGGATGTGTTGTGGTCATTGAGAGAGCAAGGAATGATGGGATGTGTTTACCGTATGACGAAGTCTGCACTGTCAATCTCACGTCCACAGCTGCTGTTTTTCAAAATCCCACCACTGCCGACCACAGCACACCGATCCAGACACCGACCGGACCAGGGGATGTCCTGCACACACACACACACGTTTTAATGTTTTATAGGGACTTTCCAAACACTTGATGATTTTTGTAGCTTTCCTGTAGCTCAGTGGTTAGAGCATGGCACTAGCAATGCCAAGGTCGTGGGTTCAATCCCAGGGATTGCACATACTCAGATACAAATGTATAGTATAATGCAATGTAAGTCGCTTTGGATAAAAGCGTCTGCCAAATGCATAAATGTAAATGTACTGTACAAACTGTATAGTATCTCCCCTAACCCTAAATCTACCCATCACAGAAAACGTTCTGCATTTTTACATGTTCAGAAAACATTACTTAGTATGATTTATAAGCCGTTTTCCTCATGGGGACCAAAAAATGTTTCCACAAGGACAAGAATATTGCCATCTTTGTGGGGACATTTTGTCATGCATGCACACACACACACACACACAGTCTCTCTCTCTCTCTCACACACACACACACACTCATACACACAGTCACATCCACACACACAAACACACTCACAGTTACATACACACACTCACTTATACACACACACACACACCTCGGGCAGCATACTGTGAAGTTCTGCAGTCATTTTGTATGTTTTTGTTGGGCTTGTTTCATATGGGATGGATTGATTGACAGCTGTGTTGTGTTTGGTGAGGATGAATGATCCTGTGGCGTTACAACAAAACTGCAGTCTGATTCTGTCATAAACACAGAGAGAGAGAGAGAGAGAGAGAGTGTTTATGAGGATTCATGTCACAAGAGCAGCTTTATCAGTGTCATCTCTGTGAAAATGACCACTTCAGTATTCAAAGGTAGATTTGTTTGAACAGTTTTTAACAGCTTGTCTCTTTAAACACTGTGACTCTGAACAATAATGACGTTTTTTAGAAAGCTGCCACATTACAGTTTTTCACAACTGCAAAGACACATTTCTTGAAATCTTTACCCATTTTCTCAAAAAATTAAACACAAAACCAAATCTTCAAAGTACATTCACAAAACCGCTCTTACTCTTCTGGCAAAATAAAACAATCGCCCCAAAACCATTTTACCTGCTCTCAAAATCAAACAATGTCTGTCTTGACCTAGTTTCATTTTCATTTCATTTCATTTCAATTAGTCATTTCATTCACCTGTTGTCATTTGATTAGCTGATTTCCCTGGTGTATAAATACTTCCTGTTTGGTTCAGTTCTTTGTCGGTCATCGTCTATGTTAGTTGTGTTTAAGACACTTAGGCAGATGCACCTGAGGTGCAGGTCACAGGTAGTAAGTCTTTTTGGAAAAGATATGACCGCACACTCACTTGAAAATATTTTACTTTATTGTACCAATAAAGTTAAATATTTGCAAGTTAGTGGGTGGCCCATGAAACTAAACCAAACAGAATTACACTTTACATTAGTCACCCCTCCCGTGCCATAGTCCAACTGAGAAGGAAGGGTAGGGGCTATAGCGGTAGAAGTACAGCAGGTGAAGGGCAGGAAGCCAGGGGAAATAACAGAGGGAGAGACCAGGGTGGCGATGACGATGGGAGGAGACAGGAGCAGGAGTAGCCAGGCGGGGACACAGAGCACAGCCAGGAGAATGGCCCACGGTAGAGTCGAGGAAGGGAGGAACCATGGTGGAGGCTTGGCTGTTGACACCAGGGGGGACGATGGACAGAGATGAAGCCGATGGAAGTGGAGCCCTATGCACAAATAAAGAGCCAGTGAGAGCGGGCAACACCGATGGTCCTGGAGGCCGAGCCGCAGTAACGAGTGTCCGAGGTGAAGCCAGGGTGCCTGAGGACCAAGGTGGAGCCAGAGGAAAGACGAAGGGGTTAAGAGACGAAGCACAGAGGATCGCTCTGAAGTTTGTGGTGCAGGCAGGAAGTCCGGAGGGATAAGGGAGCCTGGTGGAGCTGCAAGGATGATGGTATCTGGTGGAGGGAAGAGCCAAGAGGGAGCCGTACTCTGTAGACGCAGGAGACTTTCAGCTGGGCAGAACCAGTGGGAATAGGAGAATCAAGGAGACATCCTCTTCCAAATCATCAATCATCAAACTGTCCAGAGGTCAGGCACAACTCATCCTCAGTGGCAGGGGTGAGGGCGGGTCTTCCCTCCATACCCTCATACTCCACAAGCAACCAGAAAATGTGAGGACGAAGAAGGCCTTCGGCATTGTATCGGGCTCCATGGCGGACTGGGCTCTGGATCTGGAGTGTGACTGGTGGCATCTTCCTCTGTAGCACAGACAGTGAATGAAGACCCGCAGTTCACCAGCACCCACTCCATAAACTCAGCAAATGTCCTTCGGGGGGAGACTCCAGGCAGGTGTGCCTTAATTCACTCATTCAGGCTGGCATGGAAAAACACACAGAGGAAGCGATCAGGGAAATGTGTGAGGCCCGCCAGATCTAAAAAGTCTCTTGTGTGGTCCTCAATGGAAGATGGAAATTATTGATGACAGAATTTACATTTTTGGGTGAACTATCCCTTTAAGTGTAACGCAAGAGCGCGTAAACAAGAAATGTTTCTTGAGCATCAAATCATCATATTAGAATGATGATCATGATATATAACAACAGAGTGTACTGCTGTGGATCAGCTTACCCGAAACACACCGTCACTGGCAAATTTGAAAAACATTACAGTCCTTCGGCAAATAAATAAATAACAGACAGTTACATACATATTACCAACATTTTATTATTTAAGCTTTACATTACACCTTAAATGACAAGGAGTTTATAGTAATATATAGCCTAGTGTTAATTCATTAGCAAGTCCACAAACTCATTCCCTCAAATGCCTTGGGTATGCAAAGCATTCACAGCTTACATGGACGACACTCCCCTGGTATAGTAGGGTACAATGGGGCTAAGCACTTGCCTTAGCACTTTCCAAAACATCCGCTTTTCAAGAGGCACGTGGAAATTTGGCTTTGACGCAATTAGTGATTCTGCACTAATTTGAATATTTGATGTTTTTTAAAATGTTGTAGATTTAAGTAGCAAATGAGAATCTCTAAAATTATTGAGTATATTTTGAGACAGGTCTTTTTAATGAATTTTAGTTTTGTTCAAGTTAGAGCAACAATTTTTCAGTAACTGAAGAATATGTAAAAGTATTGTATTTGGGGCAAAAGGCACAATAATTAACATGATAATAACCAGACTTTTCCATTTGTTGACATGCTATGGTTAGATTCAGAAGCCAAATATCATATATTAAGTTGGGTATCCACCTTAGAGATAATCATCATATTTATAATGAAACCATTATATTTAAAAAAATATCCAATAAAATATAATTTATTGTTACTACTGTAAATTTTTCAAAAGTTTGAAAAAAATGAAAACTAAAAGACTTTCAAATCACATGAGCCAATATTTTATTCACAATAGAACATAGATAACAAATTTTTAAACTGAGAAATTTTACACTTTTATCCACTAAATGAGCTCTTTTCAAATTTGATGCCTGCTACAGGTCTCAAAAAAGTAGGCACGGGGGCAACAAATGGCTGAAAAAATCAAGAAATTTTGAAAAGATTCAGCTTGGAGAACATCTAGCAACTAATTAAGTTAATTGATATCAGGTCTGTGACATGATTAGCTATAAAAAGGGATGTCTTAGAAAGGCAGAGTCTCTCAGAAGTAAAGATGGGCAGAGCTGTGAAAGAGTGCGTAAAAAGATTGTGGAAAACAGTGTTCCTCAACGTCAAATTGCAAATCTCATTATCTACAGTACATCATCAAAAGATTCAGAGATACTGGAGAAATCTCTGTGCGTAAGGGACAAGGCCGAAGACCTTTATTGGATGCCCATGGTCTTCAGGCCCTCAGACGACACTGCATCACTCATCGGCATGATTGTGTCAATGACATTACTAAATGGGCCCAGGAATACTTCCAGAAACCACTGTCGGTAAACACAATCCGCCGTGCCATCTGCAGATGCCAACTAAAGCTCTATCATGCAAAGAGGAAGCCATACGTGAACATAGTCCAGAAGCGCCGTTGTGTCCTGTGGGCCAAGGCTCATTCAAAATGGATTGTTTCAAAGTGGAAAAGTGTTCTATGGTCAGACGAGTCCAAATTTGACATTCTTGTTGGAAATCACGGACGTTGTGTCCTCCGGGCTAAAGAGGAGGGAGACCTTCCAGCGTGTTATCTGCGTTCAGTTCAAAAGCCAGCATCTCTGATGGTATGGGGGTGCATAAGTGCATACGGTATGGGCAGCTTGCATGTTTTGGAAGGCACTATGAATGCTGAAAGGTATATAAAGCTTTCCAGATGATGTCTATTTCAGGGAAGGCCTTGTGTATTTCAGCAGGACAATGCAAAACCACATACTGCAGCTATTAAAACAGCATGGCTTCATCGTAGAAGAGTCCGGATGCTGAATTGGCCTGCCTGCAGTCCAGATCTTTCACCTATAGAGAACATTTGGCGCATCATTAAACGAAAGACGACCACAAACTCTTCAGCAGCTGGAAACCTATATCAGGCAAGAATGGGACCAAATTCCAACAGCAAAACTCCAGAAACTCATAACCTCGATGCCCAGACATATTCACACTGTTTTGAAAAGAAGAAGAGATGCTACACCATGGTAAACATGCCCCCATCCCAACTATTTTGAGACCTGTAGCATTTGAAAGTCTTTCAGTTTTCATTTTATTAAAATTTAAAAAACATCCCAACTTTTCCGGAATCCAGGTTGTATATTAAATTATTATAGCATCTCCTTCAATGCTTTCAGATTCAGATCATCAGCTCATTAGTCGAGACTCCAAGACCTTAAATGGGTGTGTCAGACAAAAGAAAAATGTACAGTGTTGGGGGAGGCTCCAGGAATGTGTTTGGGAACCCCTGGTATAGATGATTGAATGTTTGTTTGCTTTGGTGTTGCCACCCCTCACAGTTCTTATGCCACCCTATAAATGATTTTCTAGATCCGCCCCTGGTGAGGAGCAGGGCTGCAGGTGTAGTGTCAGCGCCCCCTGGCTGTGGAGCTCCGGCATCTTGTGCTTGTGGCGGTTCGGAGTCAGCTGGTTGTAATAATGGTACGGAACCGGCCGCTCCTGCAGGTCGCTATCGAATGGCCAGAATCCGTAAACGTGCACGTGCTCACACAGTTCCAGAGCCGTACTGATTAACATAAACCCCGTGGAGAGCCGCACCTCCTGCAGGCCACGCCCCTTCCAGAAGCGGTCCAGTGTAGGTAAGAGGGGCTGAAGAACACCACCGGCTGCTGAGGTCTGATTGGATGGAGGACTTTGAGAGCTTTGATTGACACAGATGTGCAGAACGTGTAGGCAAAGGCGGGAAAAATGAGGGGGGTGTTTCCGTACACACTGACCTGCTCCACCAACAGATCCGGATTCTTCTCCAGGTTTATGTATCTACAGACAAACAGTTTTTAAGAATCACTACAGACAGAGCAATGACTAGATGATCATATACTGTATGTGTACGCCAGGGAAAATACATCTCTGTTCCCATTTTTTTATTCATTTGGTAGGGGTAGGCCTATCAATTTACAATAAGGTTTTATATATGGAGTTAACTAGTTAACTGAGGTTCGGGAATGGGGCCACGCCTCAACCAATCACCTGACTTCTCAAAATCTCCTTATATCAGGCTGCCCCCTACAGTATTATTTGTCTCATTCTCTTGAAGTTCTCTCACTATGGATTCAGAGATCACCTGATTCAGATAACAATCCATTCGATTTCAATTCTACCCCGTCGAGGATCATCTCTCATCATTTCAATCAAAGTCATACTTCTCAACGCTTGCATTCCGTCATGCACATTCCTCAGCCCCGTGAGCATTATACATGAGAGTATAAATTATATTTAACCAGAATTCATTTTTAAGAAATTTACAATGACCTGAATGTAGTTAATTGAATCATTTGGAAACTGAGTACATAGGGATGCCAGTAATGGCCAATTAATGTGTTTTTGAGTAAAGCTGTAGTTAGTTATGATTTTATTTAGAAATAGCAATCATTAAAAACAAGAATCTGAGAGCTTAAACTGAATCTGAAAAGTCTTAATTTAAATGTTAATTAAAACTGTGTTTATGATTGGTGTGTGTATGTGTGTGTGTGTTTGTTTGTTTGTGAAAACTGACCGAATCTGGCTGGGGTTGACTGTTATCAGATCCGTCTTCATCCCAACATCACTGTCATTAACCGCTGCCAAATTAAACCTGAAAGAGAGAGAAAACAGGAAGGATGGATGAATACTGACGGATGTGTTGTGGTCATTGAGAGAGCAAGGAATGATGGGATGTGTTTACCGTATGACGAAGTCTGCACTGTCAATCTCACGTCCACAGCTGCTGTTTTTCAAAATCCCACCACTGCCGACCACAGCACACCGATCCAGACACCGACCGGACCAGGGGATGTCCTGCACACACACACACACACACGTTTTCATGTTTTATAGGGACTTTCCAAACACTTGATGATTTTTGTAGCTTTCCTGTAGCTCAGTGGTTAGAGCATGGCACTAGCAATGCCAAGGTCGTGGGTTCGATCCCAGGGATTGCACATACTCAGATACAAATGTATAGTATAATGCAATGTAAGTCGCTTTGGATAAAAGCGTCTGCCAAATGCATAAATGTAAATGTACTGTACAAACTGTATAGTATCTCCCCTAACCCTAAATCTACCCATCACAGAAAACGTTCTGCATTTTTACATGTTCAGAAAACATTACTTAATATGATTTATAAGCCGTTTTCCTCATGGGGACCAAAAAATGTTTCCACAAGGACAAGAATATTGCCATCTTTGTGGGGACATTTTGTCATGCATGCACACACACACACACACACACACACACACACACACAGTCTCTCTCTCTCTCTCACACACACACACACACACTCATACACACAGTCACATCCACACACACAAACACACTCACAGTTACATACACACACTCACTTATACACACACACACACACCTCGGGCAGCATACTGTGAAGTTCTGCAGTCATTTTGTATGTTTTTGTTGGGCTTGTTTCATATGGGATGGATTGATTGACAGCTGTGTTGTGTTTGGTGAGGATGAATGATCCTGTGGCGTTACAACAAAACTGCAGTCTGATTCTGTCATAAACACAGAGAGAGAGAGAGAGAGTGTTTATGAGGATTCATGTCACAAGAGCAGCTTTATCAGTGTCATCTCTGTGAAAATGACCACTTCAGTATTCAAAGGTAGATTTGTTTGAACAGTTTTTAACAGCTTGTCTCTTTAAACACTGTGACTCTGAACAATAATGACGTTTTTTAGAAAGCTGCCACATTACAGTTTTTCACAACTGCAAAGACACATTTCTTGAAATCTTTACCCATTTTCTCAAAAAATTAAACACAAAACCAAATCTTCAAAGTACATTCACAAAACCGCTCTTACTCTTCTGGCAAAATAAAACAATCGCCCCAAAACCATTTCACCTGCTCTCAAAATCAAACAATGTCTGTCTTGACCTAGTTTCATTTTCATTTCATTTCATTTCAATTAGTCATTTCATTCACCTGTTGTCATTTGATTAGCTGATTTCCCTGGTGTATAAATACTTCCTGTTTGGTTCAGTTCTTTGTCGGTCATCGTCTATGTTAGTTGTGTTTAAGACACTTAGGCAGATGCACCTGAGGTGCAGGTCACAGGTAGTAAGTCTTTTTGGAAGAGATATGACCGCACACTCACTTGAAAATATTTTACTTTATTGTACCAATAAAGTTAAATATTTGCAAGTTAGTGGGTGGCCCATGAAACTAAACCAAACAGAATTACACTTTACATTAGTCACCCCTCCCGTGCCATAGTCCAACTGAGAAGGAAGGGTAGGGGCTATAGCGGTAGAAGTACAGCAGGTGAAGGGCAGGAAGCCAGGGGAAATAACAGAGGGAGAGACCAGGGTGGCGATGACGATGGGAGGAGACAGGAGCAGGAGTAGCCAGGCGGGGACACAGAGCACAGCCAGGAGAATGGCCCACGGTAGAGTCGAGGAAGGGAGGAACCATGGTGGAGGCTTGGCTGTTGACACCAGGGGGGACGATGGACAGAGATGAAGCCGATGGAAGTGGAGCCCTATGCACAAATAAAGAGCCAGTGAGAGCGGGCAACACCGATGGTCCTGGAGGCCGAGCCGCAGTAACGAGTGTCCGAGGTGAAGCCAGGGTGCCTGAGGACCAAGGTGGAGCCAGAGGAAAGACGAAGGGGTTAAGAGACGAAGCACAGAGGATCGCTCTGAAGTTTGTGGTGCAGGCAGGAAGTCCGGAGGGATAAGGGAGCCTGGTGGAGCTGCAAGGATGATGGTATCTGGTGGAGGGAAGAGCCAAGAGGGAGCCGTACTCTGTAGACGCAGGAGACTTTCAGCTGGGCAGAACCAGTGGGAATAGGAGAATCAAGGAGACATCCTCTTCCAAATCATCAATCATCAAACTGTCCAGAGGTCAGGCACAACTCATCCTCAGTGGCAGGGGTGAGGGCGGGTCTTCCCTCCATACCCTCATACTCCACAAGCAACCAGAAAATGTGAGGACGAAGAAGGCCTTCGGCATTGTATCGGGCTCCATGGCGGACTGGGCTCTGGATCTGGAGTGTGACTGGTGGCATCTTCCTCTGTAGCACAGACAGTGAATGAAGACCCGCAGTTCACCAGCACCCACTCCATAAACTCAGCAAATGTCCTTCGGGGGGAGACTCCAGGCAGGTGTGCCTTAATTCACTCATTCAGGCTGGCATGGAAAAACACACAGAGGAAGCGATCAGGGAAATGTGTGAGGCCCGCCAGATCTAAAAAGTCTCTTGTGTGGTCCTCAATGGAAGATGGAAATTATTGATGACAGAATTTACATTTTTGGGTGAACTATCCCTTTAAGTGTAACGCAAGAGCGCGTAAACAAGAAATGTTTCTTGAGCATCAAATCATCATATTAGAATGATGATCATGATATATAACAACAGAGTGTACTGCTGTGGATCAGCTTACCCGAAACACACCGTCACTGGCAAATTTGAAAAACATTACAGTCCTTCGGCAAATAAATAAATAACAGACAGTTACATACATATTACCAACATTTTATTATTTAAGCTTTACATTACACCTTAAATGACAAGGAGTTTATAGTAATATATAGCCTAGTGTTAATTCATTAGCAAGTCCACAAACTCATTCCCTCAAATGCCTTGGGTATGCAAAGCATTCACAGCTTACATGGACGACACTCCCCTGGTATAGTAGGGTACAATGGGGCTAAGCACTTGCCTTAGCACTTTCCAAAACATCCGCTTTTCAAGAGGCACGTGGAAATTTGGCTTTGACGCAATTAGTGATTCTGCACTAATTTGAATATTTGATGTTTTTTAAAATGTTGTAGATTTAAGTAGCAAATGAGAATCTCTAAAATTATTGAGTATATTTTGAGACAGGTCTTTTTAATGAATTTTAGTTTTGTTCAAGTTAGAGCAACAATTTTTCAGTAACTGAAGAATATGTAAAAGTATTGTATTTGGGGCAAAAGGCACAATAATTAACATGATAATAACCAGACTTTTCCATTTGTTGACATGCTATGGTTAGATTCAGAAGCCAAATATCATATATTAAGTTGGGTATCCACCTTAGAGATAATCATCATATTTATAATGAAACCATTATATTTAAAAAAATATCCAATAAAATATAATTTATTGTTACTACTGTAAATTTTTCAAAAGTTTGAAAAAAATGAAAACTAAAAGACTTTCAAATCACATGAGCCAATATTTTATTCACAATAGAACATAGATAACAAATTTTTAAACTGAGAAATTTTACACTTTTATCCACTAAATGAGCTCTTTTCAAATTTGATGCCTGCTACAGGTCTCAAAAAAGTAGGCACGGGGGCAACAAATGGCTGAAAAAATCAAGAAATTTTGAAAAGATTCAGCTTGGAGAACATCTAGCAACTAATTAAGTTAATTGATATCAGGTCTGTGACATGATTAGCTATAAAAAGGGATGTCTTAGAAAGGCAGAGTCTCTCAGAAGTAAAGATGGGCAGAGCTGTGAAAGAGTGCGTAAAAAGATTGTGGAAAACAGTGTTCCTCAACGTCAAATTGCAAATCTCATTATCTACAGTACATCATCAAAAGATTCAGAGATACTGGAGAAATCTCTGTGCGTAAGGGACAAGGCCGAAGACCTTTATTGGATGCCCATGGTCTTCAGGCCCTCAGACGACACTGCATCACTCATCGGCATGATTGTGTCAATGACATTACTAAATGGGCCCAGGAATACTTCCAGAAACCACTGTCGGTAAACACAATCCGCCGTGCCATCTGCAGATGCCAACTAAAGCTCTATCATGCAAAGAGGAAGCCATACGTGAACATAGTCCAGAAGCGCCGTTGTGTCCTGTGGGCCAAGGCTCATTCAAAATGGATTGTTTCAAAGTGGAAAAGTGTTCTATGGTCAGACGAGTCCAAATTTGACATTCTTGTTGGAAATCACGGACGTTGTGTCCTCCGGGCTAAAGAGGAGGGAGACCTTCCAGCGTGTTATCTGCGTTCAGTTCAAAAGCCAGCATCTCTGATGGTATGGGGGTGCATAAGTGCATACGGTATGGGCAGCTTGCATGTTTTGGAAGGCACTATGAATGCTGAAAGGTATATAAAGCTTTCCAGATGATGTCTATTTCAGGGAAGGCCTTGTGTATTTCAGCAGGACAATGCAAAACCACATACTGCAGCTATTAAAACAGCATGGCTTCATCGTAGAAGAGTCCGGATGCTGAATTGGCCTGCCTGCAGTCCAGATCTTTCACCTATAGAGAACATTTGGCGCATCATTAAACGAAAGACGACCACAAACTCTTCAGCAGCTGGAAACCTATATCAGGCAAGAATGGGACCAAATTCCAACAGCAAAACTCCAGAAACTCATAACCTCGATGCCCAGACATATTCACACTGTTTTGAAAAGAAGAAGAGATGCTACACCATGGTAAACATGCCCCCATCCCAACTATTTTGAGACCTGTAGCATTTGAAAGTCTTTCAGTTTTCATTTTATTAAAATTTAAAAAACATCCCAACTTTTCCGGAATCCAGGTTGTATATTAAATTATTATAGCATCTCCTTCAATGCTTTCAGATTCAGATCATCAGCTCATTAGTCGAGACTCCAAGACCTTAAATGGGTGTGTCAGACAAAAGAAAAATGTACAGTGTTGGGGGAGGCTCCAGGAATGTGTTTGGGAACCCCTGGTATAGATGATTGAATGTTTGTTTGCTTTGGTGTTGCCACCCCTCACAGTTCTTATGCCACCCTATAAATGATTTTCTAGATCCGCCCCTGGTGAGGAGCAGGGCTGCAGGTGTAGTGTCAGCGCCCCCTGGCTGTGGAGCTCCGGCATCTTGTGCTTGTGGCGGTTCGGAGTCAGCTGGTTGTAATAATGGTACGGAACCGGCCGCTCCTGCAGGTCGCTATCGAATGGCCAGAATCCGTAAACGTGCACGTGCTCACACAGTTCCAGAGCCGTACTGATTAACATAAACCCCGTGGAGAGCCGCACCTCCTGCAGGCCACGCCCCTTCCAGAAGCGGTCCAGTGTAGGTAAGAGGGGCTGAAGAACACCACCGGCTGCTGAGGTCTGATTGGATGGAGGACTTTGAGAGCTTTGATTGACACAGATGTGCAGAACGTGTAGGCAAAGGCGGGAAAAATGAGGGGGGTGTTTCCGTACACACTGACCTGCTCCACCAACAGATCCGGATTCTTCTCCAGGTTTATGTATCTACAGACAAACAGTTTTTAAGAATCACTACAGACAGAGCAATGACTAGATGATCATATACTGTATGTGTACGCCAGGGAAAATACATCTCTGTTCCCATTTTTTTATTCATTTGGTAGGGGTAGGCCTATCAATTTACAATAAGGTTTTATATATGGAGTTAACTAGTTAACTGAGGTTCGGGAATGGGGCCACGCCTCAACCAATCACCTGACTTCTCAAAATCTCCTTATATCAGGCTGCCCCCTACAGTATTATTTGTCTCATTCTCTTGAAGTTCTCTCACTATGGATTCAGAGATCACCTGATTCAGATAACAATCCATTCGATTTCAATTCTACCCCGTCGAGGATCATCTCTCATCATTTCAATCAAAGTCATACTTCTCAACGCTTGCATTCCGTCATGCACATTCCTCAGCCCCGTGAGCATTATACATGAGAGTATAAATTATATTTAACCAGAATTCATTTTTAAGAAATTTACAATGACCTGAATGTAGTTAATTGAATCATTTGGAAACTGAGTACATAGGGATGCCAGTAATGGCCAATTAATGTGTTTTTGAGTAAAGCTGTAGTTAGTTATGATTTTATTTAGAAATAGCAATCATTAAAAACAAGAATCTGAGAGCTTAAACTGAATCTGAAAAGTCTTAATTTAAATGTTAATTAAAACTGTGTTTATGATTGGTGTGTGTATGTGTGTGTGTGTTTGTTTGTTTGTGAAAACTGACCGAATCTGGCTGGGGTTGACTGTTATCAGATCCGTCTTCATCCCAACATCACTGTCATTAACCGCTGCCAAATTAAACCTGAAAGAGAGAGAAAACAGGAAGGATGGATGAATACTGACGGATGTGTTGTGGTCATTGAGAGAGCAAGGAATGATGGGATGTGTTTACCGTATGACGAAGTCTGCACTGTCAATCTCACGTCCACAGCTGCTGTTTTTCAAAATCCCACCACTGCCGACCACAGCACACCGATCCAGACACCGACCGGACCAGGGGATGTCCTGCACACACACACACACACACGTTTTCATGTTTTATAGGGACTTTCCAAACACTTGATGATTTTTGTAGCTTTCCTGTAGCTCAGTGGTTAGAGCATGGCACTAGCAATGCCAAGGTCGTGGGTTCGATCCCAGGGATTGCACATACTCAGATACAAATGTATAGTATAATGCAATGTAAGTCGCTTTGGATAAAAGCGTCTGCCAAATGCATAAATGTAAATGTACTGTACAAACTGTATAGTATCTCCCCTAACCCTAAATCTACCCATCACAGAAAACGTTCTGCATTTTTACATGTTCAGAAAACATTACTTAATATGATTTATAAGCCGTTTTCCTCATGGGGACCAAAAAATGTTTCCACAAGGACAAGAATATTGCCATCTTTGTGGGGACATTTTGTCATGCATGCACACACACACACACACACACACACACACACACACAGTCTCTCTCTCTCTCTCACACACACACACACACACTCATACACACAGTCACATCCACACACACAAACACACTCACAGTTACATACACACACTCACTTATACACACACACACACACCTCGGGCAGCATACTGTGAAGTTCTGCAGTCATTTTGTATGTTTTTGTTGGGCTTGTTTCATATGGGATGGATTGATTGACAGCTGTGTTGTGTTTGGTGAGGATGAATGATCCTGTGGCGTTACAACAAAACTGCAGTCTGATTCTGTCATAAACACAGAGAGAGAGAGAGAGAGTGTTTATGAGGATTCATGTCACAAGAGCAGCTTTATCAGTGTCATCTCTGTGAAAATGACCACTTCAGTATTCAAAGGTAGATTTGTTTGAACAGTTTTTAACAGCTTGTCTCTTTAAACACTGTGACTCTGAACAATAATGACGTTTTTTAGAAAGCTGCCACATTACAGTTTTTCACAACTGCAAAGACACATTTCTTGAAATCTTTACCCATTTTCTCAAAAAATTAAACACAAAACCAAATCTTCAAAGTACATTCACAAAACCGCTCTTACTCTTCTGGCAAAATAAAACAATCGCCCCAAAACCATTTCACCTGCTCTCAAAATCAAACAATGTCTGTCTTGACCTAGTTTCATTTTCATTTCATTTCATTTCAATTAGTCATTTCATTCACCTGTTGTCATTTGATTAGCTGATTTCCCTGGTGTATAAATACTTCCTGTTTGGTTCAGTTCTTTGTCGGTCATCGTCTATGTTAGTTGTGTTTAAGACACTTAGGCAGATGCACCTGAGGTGCAGGTCACAGGTAGTAAGTCTTTTTGGAAGAGATATGACCGCACACTCACTTGAAAATATTTTACTTTATTGTACCAATAAAGTTAAATATTTGCAAGTTAGTGGGTGGCCCATGAAACTAAACCAAACAGAATTACACTTTACATTAGTCACCCCTCCCGTGCCATAGTCCAACTGAGAAGGAAGGGTAGGGGCTATAGCGGTAGAAGTACAGCAGGTGAAGGGCAGGAAGCCAGGGGAAATAACAGAGGGAGAGACCAGGGTGGCGATGACGATGGGAGGAGACAGGAGCAGGAGTAGCCAGGCGGGGACACAGAGCACAGCCAGGAGAATGGCCCACGGTAGAGTCGAGGAAGGGAGGAACCATGGTGGAGGCTTGGCTGTTGACACCAGGGGGGACGATGGACAGAGATGAAGCCGATGGAAGTGGAGCCCTATGCACAAATAAAGAGCCAGTGAGAGCGGGCAACACCGATGGTCCTGGAGGCCGAGCCGCAGTAACGAGTGTCCGAGGTGAAGCCAGGGTGCCTGAGGACCAAGGTGGAGCCAGAGGAAAGACGAAGGGGTTAAGAGACGAAGCACAGAGGATCGCTCTGAAGTTTGTGGTGCAGGCAGGAAGTCCGGAGGGATAAGGGAGCCTGGTGGAGCTGCAAGGATGATGGTATCTGGTGGAGGGAAGAGCCAAGAGGGAGCCGTACTCTGTAGACGCAGGAGACTTTCAGCTGGGCAGAACCAGTGGGAATAGGAGAATCAAGGAGACATCCTCTTCCAAATCATCAATCATCAAACTGTCCAGAGGTCAGGCACAACTCATCCTCAGTGGCAGGGGTGAGGGCGGGTCTTCCCTCCATACCCTCATACTCCACAAGCAACCAGAAAATGTGAGGACGAAGAAGGCCTTCGGCATTGTATCGGGCTCCATGGCGGACTGGGCTCTGGATCTGGAGTGTGACTGGTGGCATCTTCCTCTGTAGCACAGACAGTGAATGAAGACCCGCAGTTCACCAGCACCCACTCCATAAACTCAGCAAATGTCCTTCGGGGGGAGACTCCAGGCAGGTGTGCCTTAATTCACTCATTCAGGCTGGCATGGAAAAACACACAGAGGAAGCGATCAGGGAAATGTGTGAGGCCCGCCAGATCTAAAAAGTCTCTTGTGTGGTCCTCAATGGAAGATGGAAATTATTGATGACAGAATTTACATTTTTGGGTGAACTATCCCTTTAAGTGTAACGCAAGAGCGCGTAAACAAGAAATGTTTCTTGAGCATCAAATCATCATATTAGAATGATGATCATGATATATAACAACAGAGTGTACTGCTGTGGATCAGCTTACCCGAAACACACCGTCACTGGCAAATTTGAAAAACATTACAGTCCTTCGGCAAATAAATAAATAACAGACAGTTACATACATATTACCAACATTTTATTATTTAAGCTTTACATTACACCTTAAATGACAAGGAGTTTATAGTAATATATAGCCTAGTGTTAATTCATTAGCAAGTCCACAAACTCATTCCCTCAAATGCCTTGGGTATGCAAAGCATTCACAGCTTACATGGACGACACTCCCCTGGTATAGTAGGGTACAATGGGGCTAAGCACTTGCCTTAGCACTTTCCAAAACATCCGCTTTTCAAGAGGCACGTGGAAATTTGGCTTTGACGCAATTAGTGATTCTGCACTAATTTGAATATTTGATGTTTTTTAAAATGTTGTAGATTTAAGTAGCAAATGAGAATCTCTAAAATTATTGAGTATATTTTGAGACAGGTCTTTTTAATGAATTTTAGTTTTGTTCAAGTTAGAGCAACAATTTTTCAGTAACTGAAGAATATGTAAAAGTATTGTATTTGGGGCAAAAGGCACAATAATTAACATGATAATAACCAGACTTTTCCATTTGTTGACATGCTATGGTTAGATTCAGAAGCCAAATATCATATATTAAGTTGGGTATCCACCTTAGAGATAATCATCATATTTATAATGAAACCATTATATTTAAAAAAATATCCAATAAAATATAATTTATTGTTACTACTGTAAATTTTTCAAAAGTTTGAAAAAAATGAAAACTAAAAGACTTTCAAATCACATGAGCCAATATTTTATTCACAATAGAACATAGATAACAAATTTTTAAACTGAGAAATTTTACACTTTTATCCACTAAATGAGCTCTTTTCAAATTTGATGCCTGCTACAGGTCTCAAAAAAGTAGGCACGGGGGCAACAAATGGCTGAAAAAATCAAGAAATTTTGAAAAGATTCAGCTTGGAGAACATCTAGCAACTAATTAAGTTAATTGATATCAGGTCTGTGACATGATTAGCTATAAAAAGGGATGTCTTAGAAAGGCAGAGTCTCTCAGAAGTAAAGATGGGCAGAGCTGTGAAAGAGTGCGTAAAAAGATTGTGGAAAACAGTGTTCCTCAACGTCAAATTGCAAATCTCATTATCTACAGTACATCATCAAAAGATTCAGAGATACTGGAGAAATCTCTGTGCGTAAGGGACAAGGCCGAAGACCTTTATTGGATGCCCATGGTCTTCAGGCCCTCAGACGACACTGCATCACTCATCGGCATGATTGTGTCAATGACATTACTAAATGGGCCCAGGAATACTTCCAGAAACCACTGTCGGTAAACACAATCCGCCGTGCCATCTGCAGATGCCAACTAAAGCTCTATCATGCAAAGAGGAAGCCATACGTGAACATAGTCCAGAAGCGCCGTTGTGTCCTGTGGGCCAAGGCTCATTCAAAATGGATTGTTTCAAAGTGGAAAAGTGTTCTATGGTCAGACGAGTCCAAATTTGACATTCTTGTTGGAAATCACGGACGTTGTGTCCTCCGGGCTAAAGAGGAGGGAGACCTTCCAGCGTGTTATCTGCGTTCAGTTCAAAAGCCAGCATCTCTGATGGTATGGGGGTGCATAAGTGCATACGGTATGGGCAGCTTGCATGTTTTGGAAGGCACTATGAATGCTGAAAGGTATATAAAGCTTTCCAGATGATGTCTATTTCAGGGAAGGCCTTGTGTATTTCAGCAGGACAATGCAAAACCACATACTGCAGCTATTAAAACAGCATGGCTTCATCGTAGAAGAGTCCGGATGCTGAATTGGCCTGCCTGCAGTCCAGATCTTTCACCTATAGAGAACATTTGGCGCATCATTAAACGAAAGACGACCACAAACTCTTCAGCAGCTGGAAACCTATATCAGGCAAGAATGGGACCAAATTCCAACAGCAAAACTCCAGAAACTCATAACCTCGATGCCCAGACATATTCACACTGTTTTGAAAAGAAGAAGAGATGCTACACCATGGTAAACATGCCCCCATCCCAACTATTTTGAGACCTGTAGCATTTGAAAGTCTTTCAGTTTTCATTTTATTAAAATTTAAAAAACATCCCAACTTTTCCGGAATCCAGGTTGTATATTAAATTATTATAGCATCTCCTTCAATGCTTTCAGATTCAGATCATCAGCTCATTAGTCGAGACTCCAAGACCTTAAATGGGTGTGTCAGACAAAAGAAAAATGTACAGTGTTGGGGGAGGCTCCAGGAATGTGTTTGGGAACCCCTGGTATAGATGATTGAATGTTTGTTTGCTTTGGTGTTGCCACCCCTCACAGTTCTTATGCCACCCTATAAATGATTTTCTAGATCCGCCCCTGGTGAGGAGCAGGGCTGCAGGTGTAGTGTCAGCGCCCCCTGGCTGTGGAGCTCCGGCATCTTGTGCTTGTGGCGGTTCGGAGTCAGCTGGTTGTAATAATGGTACGGAACCGGCCGCTCCTGCAGGTCGCTATCGAATGGCCAGAATCCGTAAACGTGCACGTGCTCACACAGTTCCAGAGCCGTACTGATTAACATAAACCCCGTGGAGAGCCGCACCTCCTGCAGGCCACGCCCCTTCCAGAAGCGGTCCAGTGTAGGTAAGAGGGGCTGAAGAACACCACCGGCTGCTGAGGTCTGATTGGATGGAGGACTTTGAGAGCTTTGATTGACACAGATGTGCAGAACGTGTAGGCAAAGGCGGGAAAAATGAGGGGGGTGTTTCCGTACACACTGACCTGCTCCACCAACAGATCCGGATTCTTCTCCAGGTTTATGTATCTACAGACAAACAGTTTTTAAGAATCACTACAGACAGAGCAATGACTAGATGATCATATACTGTATGTGTACGCCAGGGAAAATACATCTCTGTTCCCATTTTTTTATTCATTTGGTAGGGGTAGGCCTATCAATTTACAATAAGGTTTTATATATGGAGTTAACTAGTTAACTGAGGTTCGGGAATGGGGCCACGCCTCAACCAATCACCTGACTTCTCAAAATCTCCTTATATCAGGCTGCCCCCTACAGTATTATTTGTCTCATTCTCTTGAAGTTCTCTCACTATGGATTCAGAGATCACCTGATTCAGATAACAATCCATTCGATTTCAATTCTACCCCGTCGAGGATCATCTCTCATCATTTCAATCAAAGTCATACTTCTCAACGCTTGCATTCCGTCATGCACATTCCTCAGCCCCGTGAGCATTATACATGAGAGTATAAATTATATTTAACCAGAATTCATTTTTAAGAAATTTACAATGACCTGAATGTAGTTAATTGAATCATTTGGAAACTGAGTACATAGGGATGCCAGTAATGGCCAATTAATGTGTTTTTGAGTAAAGCTGTAGTTAGTTATGATTTTATTTAGAAATAGCAATCATTAAAAACAAGAATCTGAGAGCTTAAACTGAATCTGAAAAGTCTTAATTTAAATGTTAATTAAAACTGTGTTTATGATTGGTGTGTGTATGTGTGTGTGTGTTTGTTTGTTTGTGAAAACTGACCGAATCTGGCTGGGGTTGACTGTTATCAGATCCGTCTTCATCCCAACATCACTGTCATTAACCGCTGCCAAATTAAACCTGAAAGAGAGAGAAAACAGGAAGGATGGATGAATACTGACGGATGTGTTGTGGTCATTGAGAGAGCAAGGAATGATGGGATGTGTTTACCGTATGACGAAGTCTGCACTGTCAATCTCACGTCCACAGCTGCTGTTTTTCAAAATCCCACCACTGCCGACCACAGCACACCGATCCAGACACCGACCGGACCAGGGGATGTCCTTCACACACACACACACACGTTTTCATGTTTTATAGGGACTTTCCAAACACTTGATGATTTTTGTAGCTTTCCTGTAGCTCAGTGGTTAGAGCATGGCACTAGCAATGCCAAGGTCGTGGGTTCGATCCCAGGGATTGCACATACTCAGATACAAATGTATAGTATAATGCAATGTAAGTCGCTTTGGATAAAAGCGTCTGCCAAATGCATAAATGTAAATGTACTGTACAAACTGTATAGTATCTCCCCTAACCCTAAATCTACCCATCACAGAAAACGTTCTGCATTTTTACATGTTCAGAAAACATTACTTAATATGATTTATAAGCCGTTTTCCTCATGGGGACCAAAAAATGTTTCCACAAGGACAAGAATATTGCCATCTTTGTGGGGACATTTTGTCATGCATGCACACACACACACACACACACACACACACACACACAGTCTCTCTCTCTCTCTCTCACACACACACACACTCATACACACAGTCACATCCACACACACAAACACACTCACAGTTACATACACACACTCACTTATACACACACACACACACACACCTCGGGCAGCATACTGTGAAGTTCTGCAGTCATTTTGTATGTTTTTGTTGGGCTTGTTTCATATGGGATGGATTGATTGACAGCTGTGTTGTGTTTGGTGAGGATGAATGATCCTGTGGCGTTACAACAAAACTGCAGTCTGATTCTGTCATAAACACAGAGAGAGAGAGAGAGAGTGTTTATGAGGATTCATGTCACAAGAGCAGCTTTATCAGTGTCATCTCTGTGAAAATGACCACTTCAGTATTCAAAGGTAGATTTGTTTGAACAGTTTTTAACAGCTTGTCTCTTTAAACACTGTGACTCTGAACAATAATGACGTTTTTTAGAAAGCTGCCACATTACAGTTTTTCACAACTGCAAAGACACATTTCTTGAAATCTTTACCCATTTTCTCAAAAAATTAAACACAAAACCAAATCTTCAAAGTACATTCACAAAACCGCTCTTACTCTTCTGGCAAAATAAAACAATCGCCCCAAAACCATTTCACCTGCTCTCAAAATCAAACAATGTCTGTCTTGACCTAGTTTCATTTTCATTTCATTTCATTTCAATTAGTCATTTCATTCACCTGTTGTCATTTGATTAGCTGATTTCCCTGGTGTATAAATACTTCCTGTTTGGTTCAGTTCTTTGTCGGTCATCGTCTATGTTAGTTGTGTTTAAGACACTTAGGCAGATGCACCTGAGGTGCAGGTCACAGATAGTAAGTCTTTTTGGAAGAGATATGACCGCACACTCACTTGAAAATATTTTACTTTATTGTACCAATAAAGTTAAATATTTGCAAGTTAGTGGGTGGCCCATGAAACTAAACCAAACAGAATTACACTTTACATTAGTCACCCCTCCCGTGCCATAGTCCAACTGAGAAGGAAGGGTAGGGGCTATAGCGGTAGAAGTACAGCAGGTGAAGGGCAGGAAGCCAGGGGAAATAACAGAGGGAGAGACCAGGGTGGCGATGACGATGGGAGGAGACAGGAGCAGGAGTAGCCAGGCGGGGACACAGAGCACAGCCAGGAGAATGGCCCACGGTAGAGTCGAGGAAGGGAGGAACCATGGTGGAGGCTTGGCTGTTGACACCAGGGGGGACGATGGACAGAGATGAAGCCGATGGAAGTGGAGCCCTATGCACAAATAAAGAGCCAGTGAGAGCGGGCAACACCGATGGTCCTGGAGGCCGAGCCGCAGTAACGAGTGTCCGAGGTGAAGCCAGGGTGCCTGAGGACCAAGGTGGAGCCAGAGGAAAGACGAAGGGGTTAAGAGACGAAGCACAGAGGATCGCTCTGAAGTTTGTGGTGCAGGCAGGAAGTCCGGAGGGATAAGGGAGCCTGGTGGAGCTGCAAGGATGATGGTATCTGGTGGAGGGAAGAGCCAAGAGGGAGCCGTACTCTGTAGACGCAGGAGACTTTCAGCTGGGCAGAACCAGTGGGAATAGGAGAATCAAGGAGACATCCTCTTCCAAATCATCAATCATCAAACTGTCCAGAGGTCAGGCACAACTCATCCTCAGTGGCAGGGGTGAGGGCGGGTCTTCCCTCCATACCCTCATACTCCACAAGCAACCAGAAAATGTGAGGACGAAGAAGGCCTTCGGCATTGTATCGGGCTCCATGGCGGACTGGGCTCTGGATCTGGAGTGTGACTGGTGGCATCTTCCTCTGTAGCACAGACAGTGAATGAAGACCCGCAGTTCACCAGCACCCACTCCATAAACTCAGCAAATGTCCTTCGGGGGGAGACTCCAGGCAGGTGTGCCTTAATTCACTCATTCAGGCTGGCATGGAAAAACACACAGAGGAAGCGATCAGGGAAATGTGTGAGGCCCGCCAGATCTAAAAAGTCTCTTGTGTGGTCCTCAATGTCACGATTTTCCTCCTCTAAACAGAGGTCCACTGGTGTCTAACTGCCGGAACTTATTTAAGGTTTTGCAAAACGAGTGATTTATTCAACAAATTGGTTTAGGCCTTTTGGTTCAGAGAATAGGGTTTAGTGTTTTAGCAATTGTCAAAAGCTGTAATATCATAATTCAAACATCAAACACTGTAAACCAGATACACACAAAAAGAAATTATGAATCTGTACACATTTCATCATGCTGCATCATGGATTTAATATAGTAAAATGTGTTCCTAAGATTTCAGAACATGATTCTCTTGATGAAAGCATCAAATCAGCCAAAATATTTACAGTCGACATTAAACTGTTTGCAACCTATGTGCCAATAGTAACTGTAAACGAATGTTATCATACACTAACTAGGAAAGACAAAGGGAACTTTGTGCCAAACAAAATCTGCAGACACAAAATCTAACGTAAAATATTGAATCTCCATCAATAGCTATTAGAGATGCACAGATACTAAATTTCTCCACCGATACCGATAGCAGATATCTGCCGATAACTATACCGATAGTTTGGGGATTCTGCCTTTTATAGCTTCTTTTAAATTAATGATAATTTCATTATAATTAATAATTATGTTACAATACAGAAGGGTCGGAAACTGGAGAGTAACGTTAATGGTATTTTATTGACACAGCAAGGTGAACAGAAGTGCAGGTGAGTATGTAGATGATCTTTGGAATGAATGGAGAGAGATAGATAAGTGATACTGTCCTTTGTGTTTGTAGTGGTGAAGATCCTGGGCGATGGTTGAGAGATGCAACAACGGAGACGACAGACAACTCACACACAGACTGGAGACACGGGAGGAAACTGGGAGACACTGGAGACAGGTAAGTAGATCTACTGAGTGTCTTTTATGTGGTGACTGATGAGGATGCTGATTGAGTGCAGGTGCGTGTGATCAGTATTCGGGTGAGGGAGTGCGTTGTGATTGGACAGTGTTGGAGCCTGGCGTGTCTGTGACAGTACCCCCCCCCCTCCACGGCCTGCCCCTGAGGGCCGAGGACCCCGACGTTGTGGTGGTCATCCTCTTCCACGTGGGGCAGGTCTGTTAGGGTGAGTTGCGTGGAAGGTGTCCAGCAGTATGTCGTATGTGGGGTCAAGTATGTCGTTTCTGGGAACCCATGAGCGCTTCTCGGGTCCATAGCCTTCCCAGTCCACAAGATATTCCAGTTGACCACCACGGCGCCGGGAGTCCAAGATCTCACGAACCTCGTAGGCTGCTCCGTCGTCCAGGATGAGAGGAAGGGGGGGTTCAGCTGCTGCTACGCCAGGCTCTGTGGAGACAGGGACAGAAGGGTGGTGAGGCTTTAATAGAGAAACATGGAATGTGGGATGAATGCGGTACTGAGGAAGTAATTGAAGTTGATACGTGACCGGGTTGATCTGCTTGGTGATGGTGAATGGGCCAATGAACCTGGGACTCAGCTTACGGCAGGGCAGAGCAGTCTGATGTCCCTGGTTGACAGCCAGACCTTCTGTCCAGGTTGGTACGCAGGGGTGTTGGAGCGGCGAAGGTCGGCTGTCATCCTGCGTCTGCGCAAGGCCCGTTGAAGCTGGTGGTGTGCAGAGTCCCAGACCCTCTCGCTCTCTCGGAACCAGTAGTCAACAGATGGCACGTCCGATGGTTCCCCAGACCAGGGGAACAATGGGGGTTGGTAGCCGAGTACGCACTGGAAGGGAGTGAGTCCGGTGGCAGGTTGGCGCAGGGAGTTTTGCGCGTACTCGGCCCAACCCAGGTACTGGTTCCAAGAGTCCTGGTGGCCGTAACAGAAGGTATGGAGGTAGCGACCAATCTCTTGGATCTTCCTCTCCGTCTGCCCGTTCGACTGAAGAGTGAGAAGAATGCTCTCCATACCCGGGAAAAGAACTGAGGTCCTCTATCCGAAACTATGTTCTCGGGGATCCCGTAGTATCTGAAGATGTGGTTGAACATGAGTTCTGCAGTCTCCATGGCAGTGGGCAGTCCCTTTAATGGAATCAAACGACAGGATTTAGAGAATCTGTCTGCAATCACCAGAATACAGGTACAGTCATTGGAAGCAGGCAGATCTGTTACGAAATCTACTCCTAGGTGTGACCAGGGTCGGTTGGGAACGGGCAGAGGATGGAGCTTGCCAGAGGGAAGATGGCGTGGACTCTTAGAGATGCCGCATTCCTTGCAGCCCTGCACGTACCTTCTGACGTCTGATGCCATATTCGGCCACCAGAAGCGCTCCCTTAGCAGCGAGAGGGTTTCATTGACCCCCGGGTGGCCAGTGATGTGTGGGCAGTGTGGATGAGTGGAGTGCGCCGTGTCCTGGTGATGTACTGCAAGCCTGGCGGGCAAACCGGCAGAGTGTTGGCAGAGGCATTGGTGGAGGGCATGGTTTCCTCAGACCAGGTAATGAGGCTGACGATGAGTTTCTCAGGAAGGATAGCTTCGGGCTCTTCAGAATTTTCTTCAGGAGTATACAAGTGTGGCAAGGCGTCAGCCTTAGTGTTCCTGGATCCTGGACGATAGGAAATAGTGAAGTTAAAGGGGGTGAAGAATAGTGCCCAACGAGCTTGTCTAGGATTTAGTCTTTTAGCTACTCTCAGATACTCCAAGTTTTTGTGGTCTGTAAGTACCAGGAAGGGATGTTTGGCACCCCCCAACCAATGCCTCCACTCCTCCAGGGCCAGCTTGATGGCCTCCGCCGGGTTGAGCTTGTGGGAGAAGAAGGCACATGGATGGAGTCTACTTGGGTTCCCCTGCTGCTGAGAAAGAACCGCTCCTATTCCGGTGGTAGAGGCGTCCACCTCCACCACGAAGGGTTTGTCGGGGTCAGGATGAATGAGGAGAGGAGCAGTGGTGAATGCTTCTTTCAAGATGTTAAATGCGTTGGTGGCAGCTGGTGTCCAGGACAGAGACTTGGGCTTATTACGGAGGAGGTTGGTAAGTGGGCTGGAGATGGTGCTGTAATCCTGAATGAATTGACGATAGAAGTTGGCAAAACCAAGGAAGCGTTGGAGCTCTTTGACTGTAGAGGGTGTAGGCCAGTTCCTGATGGCATGCACCTTCCCCTCGTCCATCCGGATGCCACTGCTGTCGATGTTGTATCCAAGGAACTGCATTGAGGGCTGATGGAAGGAGCATTTCTCTGCTTTCAGGAAGAGTTGGAACTCCCTCAGGCATTTCAGGACCTCCGCAATGTGGTGGCGATGTTCGGCCATGCTCCGGGAGTATATTAGGATGTCATCGATGTATACCAAGACGAACTTGTGGAGGAACTCCTGGAGCACCTCGTGTATGAAGTCCTGGAATACGGAGGTGGCGTTGACCAGGCCATACGGCATCACGAGATATTCATAGTGTCCAGTAGGGGTCATGAAGGCGGTCTTCCACTCGTCCCCCTCACATATCTGGATGAGGTTGTACGCGCTGCGGAGGTCCAACTTGGTAAAGACAGTGGCACCACGGATATGTTCTAGCGTAGCTGGGATGAGAGGAAGGGGGTATCTGAACTTGACAGTGATATTATTGAGTGCCCGGTAATCTATGCATGGCTGCAAGCCTCCATCCTTTTTCGCCACAAAGAAGAAACTCAAAGCAGCAGGGGAAGTAAACGGGTGGATGTAACCTTGCGCCAGAGCCTCCTGGATGGCCTTCTCCTCCGGGATTAACAGGGGGTAGATCTTTCCCCTGGACACTGACTCACCCGGAAGCAGATCGATGGCACAGTCCCATGGCTGGTGTGGAGGCAGCTTGAAAGCTCTCTTCGGGCAAAAGATGTCTCTGAAGGGGGCGTAACATGGCGGAATGTCCACCGAACGTTTCTCTATGGGGCTCTCGATGGAGGTGGTGCAGACAGAGAGATGTTCAGTGCGCGGAGAGGATGGTGCAGGTAATGCAGAGAAACAGTTAGGGAAGCAGGAGTCGCCCCACTTCAGGACTTCGCCGGTCTTCCACGAGATGACTGGGTTGTGCTGCTCCAACCATGGACGCCCCAGGATCACGTCAGCGGTGGACTCCTCCAGAACCAGCAGATGTAGTTTTTCCACATGTAGGATGCCCACTTGAAATTGAACGGGTCCGACGCTCCGACGGACTTGTCTTCGACTGAGGGGTTTACCCTTTATAGAGTGAATCTGGTAGGTGGATGGCGTAGCCGAGGTCTTGAGCTTGAGCTGACGGCAGAGGGCGCCAGAGGTGAAGTTGCCTGCTGACCCAGAATCGAGGAGTGCGTTAACTGGAATGGAAACATCAGCGGCAGTAAGGTTTACAACAGTGGTGAGTGGTTTCATCTTATTTATAGAGGGAATGATGACACTCACCATGGGACGAGGAGGACGAGTTGGGCATGTGGAGATTACATGCCCAGGAGAACCACAATAAAGGCACAGATTCTGGGTCAGCCGTCTCTGTCGTTCCGTGGGCATCAGTCTAGCGTTATCCAGTTGCATGGGCTCGTGGGCTGGTTCTGGAGGGCTGATGGACTCTGGTCGGCAGAGGGAGGTGGTGAATTGTGGCTGGCCCTGGTGCTCTTCGAGGGACAACTGCATACGAGTGGTGAAGTGGATGGAGAGTTGAATGAAGCGTTCTAGCCTGATGGTATCCTCGTATGCAGCGAGATGCAACCGCACTCGAGGGTCCAAACCTTGACGGTAGGTGGTCAACAGAGCTTGTTCATTCCATCCGCTTGTGGCAGCAAGAGTTCTGAATTTAATAGCATAATCTTTCACAGTCATTGTGCCTTGTTTTAAATTATATAGTTTCTCACCGATCGAAGAATCCCAGGCTGGTCTTCCAAAAACTTCCTTGAAGTGATTTACAAAGCTGGAATATGACTGGGTGACAGCGTTATTTTGTGACCAAATTGATTCGGCCCATTGCAGTGCTTTGCCATTCAACTGTGAAATAATAAAAGCTACCTTGGAGTGATCGGTGGGAAATAAGTGCGGTTGCATCTCTAGGACCAGCGAACATTGCAGGAGAAATCCGTTGCAATCCTCCGCCGAACCAGAGAAGGGCGCTGGTTTGGCCATGGGTGTACAAAATTCCCTATTCTGTCACTAGAGGGCAGCACAATGCTGTTCATTATGCTGTAGGAATTCCCTTATCACGCATGCGCGAGTTATACTTGTTCAGACTTGTTCGGATGGCAGCGTGCAGTAGCCAGTTATACTGAGTTTCTTGGCTTCCTTTATTTCTTGAAAATCTGCTTTTCCTTGTGTGGTATTGCTGTGCGTTGATAACTCCAAACCACATTGATGTGCATATCCACACAATAAATATTAAAATCAACCACGTTCACTCTGGAATAGCTGCAGTTCTTTCTGACCGAAGAATTAGGCCAGTGGTGTCCCAACCATTTAACAGCACACAGAATATCTCACAAGTTGGTCCTTCGAGCCGGATCGGGACATCAGATGCGCTATGGCTACATCCAGAGATTACTACGAGGGAGAACAAGTGCCAGATCCTCGTCCAAGTCGTACCCGGCGGGTGCCCACCTACTTGGAGGATTATGTGCTTGATTATCCACCTCCACAGCATGGTCATCCTTCACCAGCAGATGGCGTTCAAGGTATTTCTCATGTAAGCCAGGACCCTCATAGGAGCTATACTACTCCTGCTCCCAGGGACAGAGATTTTGAAAGTGCAAAGCTGCATCACTTGGAGGCCCGGTGGAAAGAGTTAAGCAGTGAGATGAGAGAACTTCAAATCAGAATGGACAGTGCTAGACAGGCATCCTTTCCATCTAGATCTCCTGTTTATGGACATTACCAGAGTCTTTCTCACCTTGAACTGAGTAACACTGCGTTAGAGCCACCTGTGACTGTAACCTCATCCCCACATTATGAGGAATTGCACTATCACGAGCCCCCTCTGCAGCAGCGGTCACAACCAAGCATGCAGCCACCCAATTTAGCTCGTGTATCTTCCCTGCCAGGGCCACAGCCACAGAGGTCATTTGCTGAACTGCGACGGTCAGATTCATGGCCTCCCACAACTGCTCAGCCTGTTCAGCCTGCCTATCCTCCGGTACAGCCACAGCATCAGCAGTCTCCAGTTCAGCCTGCACCAGCCCGCATGCAGCCACTGCATCAATCAGCTGCTGTACAGCCTGTGCATTCTTATGTTCAACCCCAACGTCAACCAGTTGCTGTACAATCTGCGCCAGCCTCACTGCAGCCACAGTACCCACAGATGGTGCCAGCTCCAGTTCAACCTGTGCCAGCGCAACCAGCGATGCATCCCCAACGCCCTTATCTACCGCTTTCTCTGCCTCCACCTCCTTGGCCTGGACCACAACCACAGACTTATTATCCTATTAACTCTGTGACGCCTGGACTGATAGAAATGGCCATTGCTTCATCCTATGGTATACCCAAACCAAAGCTGGCAGTCTTCTCCTCAGGGAAAGAGAGTGATTTCCTTATGCTCAAGAAAGGACTGGACAGCATCCTTGGCCCACACAGACATTTAACTGAAGACTATAAATATCAAGTGCTCTTGGATCATCTAAATCTTCCCGCTGCTTACCAGGTTGCTAAGAGGTATGTCAACAGCCCATTTCCTTACACCAGTGCTATGCAGGCTCTCGAACAGAGATACGGTCAACCCAGACAGTTAATTCAGAACGAACTGAGAGCTATCCTCAATGCACCAGCTATTCGACCAGGTGATGCACAAGGATTTGAGGACTTTGCGGCAGCTGTTAACACACTGGTGGGCATGTTGAACACAATGGATGGTCCCTCCAGATATGAACTGCAGTGTGGCTCTCACGTTGACACTCTACTGACCAAACTGCCTGTCAGCTATAGAGACTCATTCATAGAATACTGTATCAACCAGCACATTATTGTGAGCGGTAGTTCCAGGACCTACACATTGCCAGAATTTGCAGAGTGGTTGGAAAGGAAGTCTCAGGCCATTCAGATATCGCGACGTGTAACAGGTCCAGTGCATACAGAACCCTTTAGGCGAGAGCAGAAACCTGTTTCTCATCACAGAGCCAAGGCTGTCACAATTCTCACAGGCAGTGAACAACCTAAAGCCATCAATTTGCCCTCCAGCTCCCTTACAGTCACTAAAATGGCAGCTACAGCTAAAAACCGGGATCGCTTTAAGCCCTTCTGTCCATACTGCAACAACCATGAACACTACCTCAATGCATGTGCAGTTTTTTGCAAGTTGCACCACACTCAAAGAGGAAGCTGGATTAAAGAGCACAATAAATGCTGGAGGTGTGGACGAGGTCACAAACAAGACAGCTGCACGCTCAAGAAAACTTGCTCTACCTGTGGAGGACACCACCTACCTGTTCTACATGAAGTTGCAGTTACTGCGGAAAACCAAAGCATACTCACATTGAGCACAACTTCTCAGGTTTACTTGGATCAGGTCAGTCATTCAGGCAGAGTGATGCTGAAAGTTGTCCCAGTAAGACTTTGCAGTGGTAAAAGGTTCCTGGACACCCATGCAGTGTTGGACGATGGGTCTGAAAGAACGATCATCTTGCCAGCAGCAGTCAAACATCTGGGCTTGAAAGGATCTGAGGAAACTTTGACTCTTCGAACGATAAGACACGAACTTGTTCAGCTAAGAGGAACCACAGTCTCCTTCGAGGTATCTGCTCTGTCACACCTAAATATAAAACACCAGATTCAGAACGCTTTCACAGCTGCAGATCTCAATCTTGCTGAGCAGTCTTGTCCTGCGGACGCACTGAAGAGGAGATATGGACACCTCAGGGCAATTCCATTGCCAGTATTCAATAAAGTGCAGCCTTTGCTACTCATAGGATCAGATTATCCACAGCTGATCACACCAAACTGCCCAATACGTATGGGTCCGCTTGGTAGCCCTATAGCGGTACACACACTTCTTGGCTGGACAGTTCAAGGGCCAACAACCTTTCTCCAGCAACCCTCAAATGTAAGCTCATGCCTCCACACGACATTCCTTTCTCCTACACAAGAGTTACGTCAACATGTTGAGCGGTTGTGGCAGCTTGACATACTGCCACCAAAAAATGAGAAAGAAATTGTCCGCTCCAGACAAGATAAAGCTGCACTTGCCATGTTGGAGGAGAAAACTGTACGTGTTAGAGTTGATGGTACAACCCGCTATGCTACCCCACTTCTTCATAAGCGAGACAGGGCTAAACTCCAGGCACCACCCACTGCTGTCATGGCTCTTTTAAGAGCTACAGAACGTCGCCTCATTAATAATCCTGACCTGGCCAACGTGTATAACAAAGAGATACACAAACTTCAGGAGGCTGGTTACGCAGTACGAATAACTAACCCAGAAGCAGCCCATTCCAGTGACTCATGGTACGTTCCTCACCACATTGTACTACACAATGACAAAGCCCGGGTGGTCTTTAATTGCTCTTTCACCTATAAGCAAATGAACCTAAATGATAATCTACTACCTGGTCCCACTCTTGGTCCACCACTGTTGGGAGTCCTACTCAGGTTCAGAGAGCATGTTGTTGCCGTAAGTGGAGACATACGAGCCATGTTTCACCAGATCAGACTGCTACCTGAAGACCAGCCACTGCTCCGCTTTCTCTGGAGAGACATGGAAAGAGATCGCACCCCAGACATCTATGAATGGCGAGTGTTACCATTTGGGACAACTTGTAGTCCATGCTGCGCTACATATGCCCTCCAGAGACATGTCAGAGACAACAGCGTGGGCAATGAAGATGTAGTTGAGTCTGTCCAGCAGTCTTTCTATGTGGACAATTGCTTACAGTCCCTTCAATCTCAGCATCACGCTAAGCAACTTATCAACAAAATGAGAGCATTATTAGCGGCTGGTGGCTTTGACATAAGGCAGTGGGCTAGTAATGTTCCTGATGTGATTGCGCATCTACCCGCTGAAGCTAAATCAGTGGGCTGTGAGCGGTGGCTTTCTGCAAACAAAACTGACCCGCAAGAGTCGACCCTCGGCCTAGTGTGGCACTGTTCCAAGGACACTTTAGGCTATAAGCACAGGCCTGTGACAACAACTGGGGAAAGCTCAATGAGAAATGTCTATCGCATCCTGGCAAGCCAGTATGACCCACTCGGATACATCATCCCTTTTACCACCAGGGCCAAAATTATGGTACAAACACTATGGAAGAGGGTTGGAGGTTGGGATGAACCACTGCCAGCTGACCTCTTCTCAGGATGGCATGCTTGGGAAGAAGAGCTTCCTAATTTACAGAGAATAATACTGCCTAGGTGTTACACACCAGCATGCAACAACACCTCTTCCATTATCGATATGCATGTCTTCTGTGATGCCTCGGAGAAGGCATATGGCTCTGTAGCTTATTTACGGGTGGAAACAGGTGATGATATCCAAGTTGCATTCATTATGGCGAGGTCAAAGGTGGCACCCAAAAAGCAACTCTCCATGCCACGCCTTGAACTCTGTGCAGCATTGTCTGGAGCTCAGCTTGCCAAAACACTTAACTCTGAACTTACACTTAACATCAGACAGACAATCATGTGGTCAGACTCAACAACCGTATTACATTGGATACAGTCTGAGTCGTGCAATTACAAAGTGTTTGTGGGCACGCGAGTCGCGGAGATCCAAGACCTTGTGGGACATGATAATTGGAGATACGTAGACTCTGATAACAATCCCGCTGACGATATCACCCGGGGTAAGACCCTCATAGATCTGTCCCAGCCTTGCAGATGGAATCAAGGTCCAGCATTTCTACGCCAATCTCCAGACCACTGGCCAATCTACCCTTTAGTGCCAATTGAAGATTCAGAAGAACTCCGTAAATCATCATTTTGTGGTAACGTCTCAATCAGTCACACTTCTTTACCTAATATAGATGACTGCAAATCTTGGGACGACCTCATCATGACCACATATCAGTCTATGCATGGGGCGGCAGCACTCCCTTTGTCTGCCACAAAACGCATAGAGACTGAAACTGCTGTACTCAGGCGTGCACAGAATGAAAGTTTCCCTGATGAAGTGCACACCCTTAAAGCCAGTAAACCTGTGCATTCAAGTAGCCGATTAAAGTCTCTTGCTCCAGTATTAGACCCTGATCTTGGTCTGATTAGAGTTGGTGGTAGATTACGCAAAGCTGCAATCTTACCAGAGGATGCACTTCACCCTATTGTACTGGCACCAGAACACCCCATAACGAAGCTGTTGATTCAAGACTTTGATAACCGCCTAATGCACGCAGGTCCTGAAAGAGTATTTGCAGAGTTAAGACGAACTTACTGGGTTATCAGAGGCCGTCAAGCTATCAAAAAGCACCAGAGACAATGCACGGAATGTAGGAAATGGTGTGGCAAGCCCATTGTACCAAAAATGGCAGACCTGCCAGCTTCCCGACTGAGGATCAACCAGCCTCCATTCTGGTCGACAGGGGTGGACTGTTTTGGCCCCTACATGGTCAAAATCGGCAGACGGCAGGAAAAGAGATGGGGCATAATATTTAAATGTCTCACTACAAGATGCGTACATCTCGACTTGTTATGTAGCATGGATGCAGATTCCTTTTTATTAGCCCTTAGACGCTTCATAGCAAGGAGAGGAAAGCCCTTTGAGCTCATCTGCGACAGAGGCACCAACTTCAGGGGGGGAGAGCGTGAGCTTTCTGAAGCCTTTGCCGAAATGGAACCATCCCTTCAAGAGCAACTAGCAAAACAAAAGATTGCCTTTCAATTCAATCCACCTCATGCACCGCATTTCGGTGGAGCATGGGAGAGGGAAATTAAATCTGTTAAGTCTTCACTCCAAGTTGTTCTAAAGGATCACACTGTCCCAGAGGAGGTCCTTATAACAGTGTTGACTGAAGTGGAAGGCATCCTAAATTCAAAACCACTGGGGTACGTGTCCTCTGATATAGCGGATCCAGACCCTATTACCCCAAATTTGCTGCTTATGGGCGGCGGGACGTTTCCCTACCCCAGGCTGTGTATGGGCCCAGTAATCTACTTGGACGACGTCGCTACAGACACAGTCAAGTGATTGCCGATCACTTCTGGACTCAGTTCCTCAGAAACTACCTACCCAGTCTTCAGCTTCGACAGAAATGGCAGGACATCACATCAAACCTAGCAGCCGATCAGGTTGTATTGATTGCGGACTCTCAACTGCCCAGAGCCCAGTGGCCAGTCGGTAAGGTAACCAGAGTCCTACCAAGCGACGACGGCGCCATAAGAGCTGCAGAAGTGGACATCAAGGGCAATACATATGTTCGCCCTGTTGCTAAACTTATTGTGTTACCCGAAATGCCTAAAGATTAGCTAGTAGCAACAGTAGTAGAGCTGGGACATTTTGTGAAATTACAAATTTCCTGTGTAAATTTGTGGGGCGGCTGTACAAAATTCCCTATTCTGTCACTAGAGGGCAGCACAATGCTGTTCATTATGCTGTAGGAATTCCCTTATCACGCATGCGCGAGTTATACTTGTTCAGACTTGTTCGGATGGCAGCGTGCAGTAGCCAGTTATACTGAGTTTCTTGGCTTCCTTTATTTCTTGAAAATCTGCTTTTCCTTGTGTGGTATTGCTGTGCGTTGATAACTCCAAACCACATTGATGTGCATATCCACACAATAAATATTAAAATCAACCACGTTCACTCTGGAATAGCTGCAGTTCTTTCTGACCGAAGAATTAGGCCAGTGGTGTCCCAACCATTTAACAGCACACAGAATATCTCACAATGGGACTGGCATATACTGGCGGTGAAGGAGTGACGGTGGTGTTGACGGAGGTGATCGCTGGTTGCGGTGATGGTGGGTTGGCGGTGAGTGCTTGGCGCAAAGCGTCAACGAGCTCCTGGTGACTCATGCTGTGTGTCAGGCGGTTACGGTCCGTTCTTCTGTTACAATACAGAAGGGTCGGAGACTGGAGAGTAACATTAATGGTATTTTATTGACACACAGCAAGGTGAACAGAAGTGCAGGTGAGTATGTAGATGATCTTTGGAATGAATGGAGATAGATAGATAAGTGATACTGTTCTTTGTGTTTTTAGAGGTGAAGATCCTGGGAGATGGTGGAGAGATGCAACAACGGAGACGATAGACAACTCACACACAGACTGGAGACACGGGAGGAGACTGGGAGACACTGGAGACAGGTAAGTAGATCGACTGGAGTCCTTGAAGTAAGCATGAAGGTAAGTCTTAATGCGAACGAGACCGGACAGTGACTGAAGGTGTGTGAGTGTCTTATATGTGGTGACTGATGAGGGTGCTGATTGAGTGCAGGTGCGTGTGATCAGTATTCGGGTGAGGGAGTGCGTTGTGATTGGACAGTGTTGGAGCCTGGCGTGTCTGTGACAAATTGATCATTATATATTTTTTAAAGAAATGCAAATAAAAACTTTCCATTTCATCAACTTGTTTCAGAGTAACTGGTATCAGTTATAAACAAACACATTACTCAAATTAGTATTAACACACATTAACTAAATTCTGGAAATTAAATTTAGTATTTCTTAACTTTCTGAATGTTATTAATTGATATAATTACTATTAATATTGAACATCAAACTGGTTTCTTAGCATTTTCTTTACACAAAGCCCAAATCCAGTGCATTTTTATGCCCTCTTTTGATTGGCAGGATATGTCAGCCCTGACTATCGGCTGTTTTTAAACTATCAGCCGATAGCCGATAGTGTGAAAATTCGCTGTTATCATCCAATACTGATTATTGGCCAATATATTGGTCTCTAATAGCTATGTTTCTATCCAAATTTGTCATTTTAACTTATGCGCAAAATTGTAATATGGCATAAAACATTTGTTAGTAAAGCTGTGTTTCCTTCCCATGTGTTCAAGAGAACAAAATCGTCACTTCCTGGGAAACCGATGCAAAAAGTTGCTGCAATCGGGCAATTAAACCAAATTATTCTGATGACAGACTTTGGCTCGGGCATTTCAGAACCACCAAACCAGCATTTGAGATGCTGCGATGCGATTGGTCCACTAGTTAGTCCAGTTAACTGTTTACTTGTTTTCAACAATGTTTTAAATTTACATTAATAATGCTAATAGTTTTTGCTGTAGTATCAAAAATGTAATAGAGAATTGTGATCTTTCACTAGTATCTAAACCACTGACCCAACTGGACCAGTAGAAAACAATCCTTAGCATTGAGCCCTGCTGAAGCAGCTCTAAATATACGCTGTGCTATTAAATAAAAGATAAAATATGAGCAATAGAATGAGCAATGAAAGTAACAGAAGCTTGTACAATACATTTTAACAGGCATAATTAAGCATGAAAAAATAATTATATATAATATATATATATATATATATATATATATATATATATTTAAATGAAGAAATATATATTTGCTAAACAAATTAAATTGACGAATATAATTCATATTCTTTTGGTTTATCTAATATATTTAAAATTTTCAAATGCAGTTACAATTCAGGTATCAGTATCAGCAAGTACCAAAACTGAAAGTGGTATCGGTGCATCCCTACTATAAGTGTTTGCATTGTAGTTTACGCGCATGTCTTCTTATCGGATAAAAAAAATGTATCCGCATCAATTGAGCGATGCACATTTTTAGAATGTACGTGCATTCTGGCGTTTCCATCCGGTGTTTTTTAATGCGATATTACAAAATTTGCACAAAAATAGCTGGTTGGAAACAGCTATTGGCATGTAACATCACAAACGCAGAGATTTCAGAGCAAACCATATTTTGGAGTTTCTATAAAAATAAAATAATAAAAAAAAAAAAAAAAAAAATATATATATATATATATATATATATATATATATATATATATATATATAAACAGTATATATAAACAGTATCAAGCTGTTTATATCAGTATCAAATGTCAAATGTTTTATGAAATGATTATGGTTTCTGTGATGTGATTATCTGCACCGGTGCTGCTCAACAACATCACTTTTCATGAGCATATAAAGATAAAGAGATAGACACTAAAAGACACTAAAGGAATGTGCAGCTGAACATACAAGTTGATTATGGTATCAAGATCATCAGTATGATATGGAAGCCCGTTTCCGCCACTAAATAAAAAAATAAAAAGAGTAATTGCGACTTTTTATCTCAGAATTCTGACTTTTTATCTCGCAATTGCGAGTTATAAAGTCAGAATTCTGAGATATAAAGTCGCAATTGCGTGATATAAAGTCAGAATTCTGAGATATAAAGTCGCAATTGCGTGATATAAAGTCAGAATTCTGAGATATAAAGTCGCAATTGCGTGATATAAAGTCAGAATTCTGACTTTTTTTCTCGCAATTTGGAGTTATAAAGTCAGAATTCTGAGATATAAACTCGCAATTGCGAGGAAAAAAAGTCAGAATTGCGAGATATAAAGTCGCAATTGCGAGATAAAAAGTCAGAATTCTGAGATAAAAAGTCGCAATTACTCTTTTTTTTTTATTTAGTGGCGGAAACGGGCTTCCATAGTATGATTCTCAGGCAATTCATCAACTTGAGAAAATATAAACCTTGAATGCAAAGTCAGTTTAGGATAATAAGCACCTGTCAAATGCATAAGTGTGAATGTAGTCAATAAAAACACACAACTGTTCAGCTCGCGCTCAGTTTGGTTTGATTTGTACGGGCAGCTCAAGAAATCTGACAGCTCCTGCGTGAAACTCTTGAGTTCTATACTGAGAGGGAAACAAAGACATTTAATTAAATAGTCAGTTCTCTGAAATATCAGGATCGCTGGTTGATCTTCATTCTCACGCACCTTTTGGCCGGTTTGATAATTGAAAACTTGCGTCTGAGTTTTGCGCAGCGCAGCTGCTGAAGCGCCTCTGTCATCGCATCTCTGAAAGAAAAAAACACAAGTAATTTTTTTGTCAACATGATCAAAACTGCTGCTAAACCTGTAGCACACAATCTACTTTATTCTAGTTGATCCTGTAGGTTCTGTCTTATGAGTTCCTCCTCACTCTTAAAAATAAAGAACAAATTCTGTTAGAACATGTCAATGAACATATCGACACGCTGATTCATAACGCTCCGAAGCTTTCTGAAGCAGTGTTTTGAAATCGGCCATCACTATATAAGTCGTTTTTTTTTTTTTTTTTGGCGCACCAAAAATATTCTTGTCGCTTTATAATATTAATATTGAACCACTGTACTCACATGAACTGATTTAAACATGTTTTAGTACCTTAATGGATCTTGAGAGAGGAAATGTCATTGCTGGCTATGGAGGCCTCACGGAGCCATCGGATTTCAACAAAAATATCTTCATTTGCGTTCCGAAGATTAACGAAGGTCTTACGGGTGTAAAACAGTATGAGGGTGAGTAATAAATGACAGAATTTTCATTTTAGGGTGAAATAACCCTTTAAAGGTCTAAATAACATTCTCGAAAAATATATTTTGTGACATAAGAGTAGTATTTATAAAAAAAAAAAAATATGGTGGAATTATTTTATGCAGAAACGCAGCAAATGTTTAAATCTCATATTTTCACAGCAGTAAATCAAAAGATGAACTTGAAGAGCAGCTAGAGAGTGAAACACCTGCGCACAAACTAAACAATCTCATCTCCGATTCAGCGCCGCTCCAGTTCTGAACAATTTTACTCTCATAATAAATAGAAAACATTTCTATTCTGATTAAAATTATAATGAGGTTTCAACCTAAAAATGACTTTTAAATAATACGTGTGTTTCTTAACACTCCTCAATTGAACAACTTCATGATGCAAAATATCATATGAGTGTCATCAATTGAGATAAAAACCCTCACAACCTTAAGATGTATAAACCATAAACTAGTCTTAGACTTTATTAGGTTACTTAAAATCCAGCAACACAGAGCCCGATTAAAATGTATTTAAATAGCGATTATTGAATCACAATGAATATTGAGATAAAAGCGCTCACCTGGACGAGTGTGTGTTGGGTGTGTAGTAAAACATCACACACACACACACACACCCTGAAAGATGATCAAGACCATCAGCAGCCTGAAGATCCACTGGAGAGACACCGATTCCATCAGAGAGACACATGCATGAGTGTGAGTGTGTGTGCGACTCAGGGGTTAAACACACACACACACACACACACACACACACATATTCAACCTCGCCCCTCTCAAAACTCACTGGGTGTACACTGTGTGATTTATAATAGTCCTTTATGATTGTTGCTTGTCAGACTGTAGGAACATGATCCTCATGTCACACTGTGGGATCTCAGCTGTCATTTATGTCAGACTGTACGACAGTCAAGGGTGACCACCCGTTCCGCATTTTGCGGGACAATCCCGAAATTGTGAGCTTTGTCCCATGTCCCGCGAGACATAAGTAGTGTCCAGCATTTCAGTTATGTTTGTATTATTATTATTATTTTTAATCTCTGAAATTACAATACCAAAGTCAGAAATATAATAAAAACTGTGACTGGCATTTAAAAATCTATTTGTGCAGCCGTCATGTTTTAGCTGTGAAAATACGCTCTCTCCCGTTTAGATATTATTATGTGTGTGCTCAAACTTTGTCCTCTTACATGTGCACTCGTGAATCTAGAATTGTCTTCTCTCCAGGATTTAATGTTGCCAGTGTTACAATACGTTGCTGTGTAGGATTACACACGACGAGGAACAGAGATCAAGGAGTAATACTTTACTAGGCAATCCAATATAAACATATAAACAGAGGTATACACACACACAACATTAACATGTAAGATAACCGACAACAATAAACAGTAAAGTGACTGTTTATAAAGGGAGTCCAAATGAGTGATAATGATGATGATTGCCTTCAGGCGCAGGGCAGAGGGAATGCTGGGAAGTGTAGTGCAGGAACGGGTGACTGTAACAGCCAGAAGAAGCGCAATAGTGTGGGCACCCGCCGGCAGAAACATTAATCGGCACATATGCCAAGTTTGCCAACGAATGTAAATCAATATTTACATCAAATAATAGTAGAATTGCCTAGGGGTTTTCAAACCTGTCCTGGAGCAACATTCTGAGTCAGAAACAACAATGAGAAATGTTGCTTTGGCCACTAGTTGAAAAAAAAAAAAAGTAGATTTTTAATGTTTTTAAAAGAAGTTTGGTCTGCTCACCAAGACTGCATTTATTTAATTAAATTAAAACAGTAATATTGTGAAATATTATTACAATTTAAAATAACTGTTTTCTGTTTGAATATATTTTATAAAGTAATTTATTCCTGTGATCAAAGCTGAATTTTCAGCATCATTACTCCAGTCTTCAGTGTCACATGATCCTTCAGAAATTATTGTAACATGATGATTTGCAATATTGTGGCTGTAAGTTCAACTTTGAACCTTTTCAATAGTTAGAGGTTCATATTTGCCCTTTGAAGTTTTTTTATTTAACTACAAAGGTTTGGTCTCTTCTAAAAGGGTAGATAACGGATATCAATCTCAGATAAGTAGGTAAACGGAAACCCTACTTAAAGAGGTTGTTCCACATTATTATTAACCAAGTCACAGTTCTCATGCAATATGGGAAGAAGAAAGATCTTTCTGAAGATGAAAAGCATGAAATTGTGCAGTGTCTTGCAAGTGGAATACAAGAAACAATAAGCTATTTTGAGAAAACTGAATAGAGATTTTCAAACTGTCAAAAGATTTGTGAGTGATTTAGAGCACAGAAGAAGGAAAGTTCCTGCCAAACAAATTAATTGTATTAAAAGGGCAGCTGTTAAAAAAAAAGAAAAAAAAGCCATTTTTGAGCAGCAAACAGGTATTTGAAGCTTCTGGAGTCTCTTTAATGTATGACTCATGAAGAACTAAACCATTAATTAATGATTACTGTTGCCACAACAGCTGTCTACACTGGACATGACACACCATTGCAAGTCCATTTGTTCTTCTTAACCGAAGTGACGTTAGTTACCGGTTAGTTCACTCAAAACTGATCTTTCTGTCATTAATTACTCATCCTCATGTCGTTCCACACCCGTAAGACCTTCGTTCATCTTCAGAACACAAATTAAGATATTTTTGATGAAATCTGAGGTGTATGACTCATCCATAGACAGCAATATAATCAACACTTTCAAGGTCCAGAAAGGCACTAAAGACATCGTTAAAACAGTCATGTGACTGCAGTGGTTCAACCTTAATGTTATGAAGAGACAATAATACTTTTACTTTATTCAACAATATCTATTCAACAAATCTTACCCATAAGGTTTGATAAAAAAGAATGCATGAAGCTGAATAAAATGTTGTTTAAAAGCAGAGGCTCTGTTCTTTCTTTTAATATATTGTATGTTCAGATATTCATACAACAAAATATTCTGGGGTTCATTAAAGTTTTGTGAAAATTATGCTGCCGCTGGCTGGCAACTACTTCAAAAAACGCTGGCGGGGAAAGGGTTAATGTACTGTTTTACTGTTCATCATGGAAATAAAATTGTAATGTTTTAATTCAATTTGTTCTGAAAATGTAATTCGTTGCATTACCAATGGGAGATCAAGCTGGGTCCATTGCATTGTGGGATGCACTTTCTCAAGCAGTGTCCATATAGATTTCTGCATATACAAACATGTTCATAAATACCACAGTAATAGTAAAAGGCTGAGCTTTTCCAAAGTCTTGTGAACAATGTTGAGCACAAATATAATCTATGTTTGGAGATGCCGCCATCTTGTGTTGGAGAGGATTTATTACTAGGCGCCGCATTTAAAGGTAAACTTTCTCCGCAAAATGATCATTCTGGTTTTCTCGCTTTCATGTCAGTCCAAAGACTTTCTTTCCTCTGTGAAACACAAAGAAATATTTTTAAAATGCTTTTTTACAGGTTTGGAATAAAATGAAGATGGAAATTATTGATGACAGAATTTACATTTTTGGGTGAACTATCCCTTTAAGTGTAACGCAAGAGCGCGTAAACAAGAAATGTTTCTTGAGCATCAAATCATCATATCAGAATGATTTCTGAAGGATCATGTGACACTGAAGACTGGAGTAATGATGCTGAAAATTCAGCTTTGATCACAGGAATATGATCTTGCTCGTGTACCTTGGAAATTAAAAACAAAATATTAATTTAAAATGAATTGATTTATACAATGGTGATTTGCTACTGTGTATGTGTAAGTTATCTATATTTATTCATGTTCCCTCATGTTCTCTCTCTGTAATGAAATACATGAAACATTTAAATAATTGATTTAATATCACCAATTTACACCAAAATCGAGTACAATCACATGGCGAAATAAATATTTTTCTCCAAAATCTGACAAAACTTTTCTTGGGCTATCTTTAAAGGTACACCTGGTTTATAAAAGTTTAAGCATGTTATAGTTTTATAGTCGTTTTTAGAAACAGTAGAAGGCTGTAATATCCCTTACATATCTGTGTGTGCGCGCGCTCTCACATAAATATACCTAAATTCATATAAAAACAGTCAATCAAAAGATGACCATCACAAATACACAGTGTTCATCACGTCTGTGAGGAGCAGGGCTGCAGGTGTAGTGTCAGCGCCCCCTGGCTGTGGAGCTGCATCAGCCGCACAAACTCCTCCGGCATCTTGTGCATGTATCGGTGCGGCTTCAGCTGGTCGTAATAATGGTACGGAACCGGCTTCTCCTGCAGGTCGGTGTCGAACGGCCAGAATCCGTAAACGTGCACGTGCTCACACAGTTCCATCGCTGTGCTGATTAACATAAACCCTGTGGAGAGCCGCACCTCCCGCAGGCCACGCCCCTTCCAGAAACGGTCCAGTGTCCGCAGGTAAGAGGGGCTGAAGAACACCACCGGCTGCTGAGGTCTGATTGGATGGAGGACTTTGAGAGTTTTGATTGACTGTGACGTGCAGAATGTGTAGGCAAAGGCGGGCATAATGAGGGAGGCGTTTCCGTACACACTGATCTTCTCCAACAACGGATCCGGATTCGTCCCCAGGTTTTTGAATCTACAGACACAAAGTTTTTGAGAAACACTTGAGTAATTTTTTGCTAGGCTAATTTAGGTCTCCTAAGGTTATAAGATTACGTAAATTCTTGGTTATATATTCGAAATACTTTGATAATGTCACGACGTAACTGCAACGTCATAGGTCTATAATTTCACTACCATCAAATTATAATTCTTTTAATGTTCTGATTACCAGAATTTGATATTTAAAATGCGTAATTAAAACGTCGGTCACAAAACTAAAATCTCATTTAAGATAAAACTGATTATTCACCAAGATATATGGACGATGCTCTTTAAATAATCAGAGCGCCACCACCTAAACGTAGCATAACGTCTGACAGGTCAGGAAAGTGCTTTTTCCTGAGGCGATAGACTTTTATTTCATAACAGTTTATGAAAATAACATTAGAATAATAAAATTCAAATATGGCCTGACAAAATTTTATCTGACAGCGATAGGTCTACTGACAACGCGTTTTTTTCCAGGCACTTTATACTTCAGCTGCGTCTGACAGAGTTCGTTTTTCTGAGGTGAGACACTTTTACATTGCAATAAAAGATTTTCATAAAAATGTACGACAACAAAGTACATGTAAAGGTTACATGTTTGAAAACCGCTAAAACTGGTGGCGGTTGAGTTACCATGGCAACCGCGGGCAGTTCGAGCATCTGTTAACCATCATAAAAACTCAACCACAACAGATTGGTTAAGTAACATTACCTATAGTCTACTTTAAGTACTTGTTAATATTCATGCCTCTGTGATTATTTGGTATCATTCCTTAATCATCTGAAATGTCTGCTGGCAAATGTTACGCTAGCATAGCATATCTGTTTATAGTAATGCTAAGCACGGAACGCAAATGCTTTCATTCATGTTTTGCTGTAGTATATCCTATGTTATTATCAGTAGCGGCTCCTGACCGTAAATCATTTTGTAATCTTTAGGCTATATTCTAAAAATCCCTGAACACATGCAGACATACTTTTGGCAGAGGCTTAGGCCCAATCCCAATTCTACCCCTTACCCCTTCGTTTTGCGCGTTCACGTGAGGGGGTAGGGGTGTCTCGATTCTCTTTTGGCTGGAGTGGTAGGGGTAAGGGGAAGGGCCAGATAGCCCTTCAAACTAAGATTTTTCAGGACCACACTTCGAAAGAAGGGGTATGAGAAATTTCCCTGCATACACCGACGACCGTGCTGCTAGAATGCGTGTAGTGATCATGGTAGTGATATTTCCACTCAGAATCGATCATTTATGTGTTACCTGGCTGCCAGTTTCTCTATTTGAATGATGTGAACACAAATGAGTAATACAGTTAAAAGAAATATCTGGTCATCCTTCATAGCTATTTACATCTCGTATCGTATGTAAACTCTTGCGTTACCAAGGCAACAACTGACTCGTTTGTATTGCTTTGCAAAGAGGTCCAAGTGGAAAACATTGGTCAAAAACATACATTTGCACACACACTGGCCACCGACCGCAACTTTCAGATGCCATTTTTATTTTTTAGCTCAACTGTCACATAATGGAAAGTACAGGATTGTGGGATATCTAAGGCAACGAAGGATACATCTATGTTGCCTTAAAAATAAATAAATCAATCAATCATATCTTGGGAGACAGGGAGTAAAGCTAACAGATTCAGACATGTCTTGATGCCTTCCTACCTTGGAACGCAGCCTACAAAAGCAGCATTTTTAAGCTTTCACACACAGCCATTGAGAGCAGCGGAGTGTGTCAAAAGGTTGCAGTTCTCGACTTTTATGCAAATATCGAGCAAAAAACACAAGGCGGCAGCCAATCGCTGTAATGTTCAGGTAGTGATGTCTGTCCTGAGTGTTTAAAAATGTACAGGTTGTGCCAGAGTTTATGCTGGATTTAGTGTGTAAATCATATTGTTTATACATTGGACGCTTTGCAGTTATTATATTAAATTAAATAGATTATATATTATACAAATTAAAAATTAATAAATGGCTGGGTTTACAAAAGTTTATCAAATTGACAGCATATCTTTACTTCGGAAACAAAGCTTGCATCTGTGATAGTATATTGTCCGTGTATTGGAAAAACGTATATTAAACATACTCGCTACAGTATGACTTTTCATTGGTTAAACATTTGCAAAACCCACAAACAGAAGTAAAGGATGACCAATAGTAATGATTTATAAAAAAAAAGATGAAATATGGAGATCTGAAAGATTTCTGTCCCTCCATTGACAGTCCACGCAACTACCACTTTGACGTGTCAAAAAGTTCATTAAGAGAATGTAAAACTAACCCATATGCTTTGATCGGTTTAGTCCGTAACACATGAGAACGAACCTCATTGGTTCTTGAGGAAGCTCAAACGTGCTGCGTAACACGAGAAAGACGTTGGCCACTGAGGTTCAGAGTTTAACAATTCATAAGGTTGTGATTCGATTCCGATCTGGATTCAATATCGGTTCATTTGGATAAATATCAGATACAGTAGGTACATGTTAATTTTTCTAAAGGAAAAAAAACGTTAATGCTGCAAACATAAAGGGAGCCATGTCAGCTAAAATTAATAAAATACATTTATAATAATGTTATTTACTCACCCTCATGCCGCCCCAGTCATATATGACTTTATTTCTTCTGTGTAACACAAATGGAGATTTCAAGAAAAATATTCAATTTCTCTCAGTCTATAACACATGTGGATGGGCCCCTCAAAATTGAAGCATTGTAAACCACACAAAATGAACATGGTGGTAATCTGTATGACCCCAGTTGATGAATCAATGTCTTCTGAAGCGAAACGGTAGGTGTGCATGGAAAAAAATACTAAAATAATAAACCAACACTTCTGACTAATGTGTTCACAATGTGCTATGTTACATATTAATCTATAAACTATTGTTTCCTGCCAACTGTAACAAGTGAGTTCGCTTGACGAAAGTTACTGAACTGAATTGAATCAACACTGAACTGACTTCAACTGAACAATGACACTGTTGCCATTGAAACAATCTATATTGTATTTACTTTCTTTTATAGGTTGGTACCAACATGGTGAAATTTCTTAACTGGGCGGAGTCCACAAACCCCCATCCCTTTGTCATGGCCATGGGAAATGCCCAGCACATATCGCAATGCTTTGTTATCATGAATGGACAAGCCTTCGAACAAATGCTTCAAAGCATTCTGTGTGTTTGACCCCAACTACCCCAAGCAGTGTGCTTCTACCTGGGAGTTTCTGCAGCATGTTATCTTCCAAATGGAGGGCAAGGAATCTTGTGCAATTCGGTTTCTTTGCATGTCCTTGTTTGCTTAAGAGTGACTATTATCCTTATCCCCCCTTCTTTTTGGTTTTGTAAATATCAGTGTCGATTTTACTGTGTACATACTGTAAAATACAATTTTGCAATCTGTGAATTTCACTTTAATTTCATAACAATTAAATAGTTACATGTATAAATGTCATTGGTCAGGATTTATTTTCTTTCTTAAAACTGTATTTGACTATATTTAGCTATGCTTGATGTAAATGTTAGCATTTAAATGATTTTGCATTTGCTGACATGTTAAAACGCATAAATGTCATTGTTCAGAAATAATATTTATTTATTTATTAAAACTATTTGACAATATTTAATTGATGTCGGTTTTAGCACTTTAAATGATTTTTGCATTTACATTTAATTGTAATTGGCATTGTTGCCATTTTAACACATTTGTAAATGTCAGTTGACAAGCATTAAAAATTGCTCAAACGTGCTGCGTAACACGAGAATGAACCTCATTGGTTCTTGCAGAAGCTCAAACGTGCTGCTGAAGCTCAAACGTGCTGCGTAACACGAGAATGAACCTCATTGGTTCTTGCAGAAGCTCAAACATGCTGCAGAAGCTCAAACGTGCTGCAGAAGCTCAAACATGCTGCTGAAGCTCAAACGTGCTGTTGAAGCTCAAACGTGCTGCGTAACACGAGAATGAACCTCATTGGTTCTTGCAGAAGCTCAGACGTGCTGCTGAAGCTCAAACGTGCTGCTGAAGCTCAAACGTGCTGCTGAAGCTCAAACGTGCTGCTGAAGCTCAAACGTGCTGCGTAACACGAGAATGAACCTCATTGGTTCTTGCAGAAGCTCAAACATGCTGCTGAAACTCAAACGTGCTGCTGAAGCTCAAACGTGCTGTTGAAGCTCAAACGTGCTGCGTAACACGAGAATGAACCTCATTGGTTCTTGCAGAAGCTCAGACGTGCTGCTGAAGCTCAAACGTGCTGCTGAAGCTCAAACGTGCTGCTGAAGCTCAAACGTGCTGCGTAACACGAGAATGAACCTCATTGGTTCTTGCAGAAGCTCAAACATGCTGCTGAAACTCAAACGTGCTGCTGAAGCTCAAACGTGCTGCTGAAGCTCAAACATGCTGCGTAACACGAGAATGAACCTCATTGGTTCTTGCAGAAGCTCAAACATGCTGCTGAAACTCAAACGTGCTGCTGAAGCTCAAACGTGCTGCTGAAGCTCAAACGTGCTGCGTAACACAAGAATGAACCTCATTGGTTCTCATGCTTGAGCTTCCATTTACCATATCTGATGTGTGCATTAAAGAATGATTATATGTGATTAAAAGCCTAAATTAAATCTTTTCATCATACAAAGAAATCAAGTCTCTTCAGAAAATCTGGACTAAACCAATCAATTGTTATGGATTATTTTTATGATCTCTTTATGAACTTTCTGAAGCGTCAAAGTGTCAGTTGCGTAGACTGTCAACAGAGGGACAGAAATCTCCCAGATTTCATTAAAAATTAATTCATGTTCCGAAAATGAACAACAGTTGAGTAAATGACAATTTTAATTTTTTGGTGAACTAACCCTTTAATGTGATAACATTAAACTGTGAAATATCATGAAACTAGTTTACACAATGCTATTTATCTACACACACGAACAGAACTATTAACATACTTGTTTTAAATGCTTACAAATGAGCAGAAATAGCTATGAAAAGTTACAGCAAACTCTATAATAAAACCCTGCTGGCATTAGACCAGAAATACACAATAATAGTTTCTACTCTCTCCATACTCCCCATCCTTAAAAAGAAAAACACTGACCGAATCTGGCTGGGGTTGACTGTTATCAGATCCGTCTTCAGCCCAACATCACTGTCATTAACCGCTGCCAAATTAAACCTGAAAGAGAGAGAAAACAGGAAGGATGGATGAATACTGACGGATGTGTTGTGGTCATTGAGAGAGCAAGGAATGATGGGATGTGTTTACCGTATGACGAAGTCTGCACTGTCAATCTCACGTCCACAGCTGCTGTTTTTCAAAATCCCACCACTGCCGACCACAGCACACCGACCCAGATGCTGACCGGACCAGGGAAAGTCCTGCACACACACACGTATTTCCATCATTATGAGAAGATTCCATAGACATGATGATTTTTATACTGTACAAACTGTATATTCTCTCCTCTAACCTTAACTATACCCCTAAACCTAACCATCACAGAAAACTTTCAACATTTGTACATTTTTAAAAAACATGATTTATAAGATATTGATCAAGAATGTCCCCACAAGGACAAGGATCTTTTGCCATCACATTTTGTCCTCATATTGTTGGGTTTACCAGAACCACACACACCTCAGGCAGCATACTGTGAAGTTCTGCAGTCATTTTGTATGTTTTTGTTGTGCTTGTTTCATATGGGATGGATTGATTGACGGCTGTGTTGCGTTTGGTGAGGATGAATGATCCTGTGGCGTTACAACAAAACTGCAGCCTGATTCTGTCATGAACACACACACAAAGAGAGAGAAGAGTTTGAGGATCTGACGTAAAATACCAAATCTGCATCACTGACATGTAACATCACAAACACACAGTCAGAACAAACCATATTTTTAGAATTTCACAAGATCTCTTTTAATTGCTGAGGTTTCACATGACAATGGGACTTGCTCAACAACTTCTCTTCTCATGAACATACAATAAAGACCCTAAAGGAATGTGCAACTGAACTAACAAGTTGTTCCTGTCGCTCAAATAGCAGATCACTGCATCAAGACAGTACAATCCCCAGGCAATTCATTAACATGAGAAACAAATGTAAACCTTGAATGACATATTATGCCACTTTGGAAAAAAAAAGTGTCTGTCAAATACATAAGCATGAATGTGAATTTATTAAAGACACACCTGTTTAACTCGCACTCAGTTTTGTTTGATTTGTACGGGCAGGTCAAGAAATCTGACAGCTCCTGCGTGAAACTCTTGAGTTCTATACTGAGAAGGAAACAAAGACATTTAATCAAAGTTGCGGAAAGTGATTTCTGAGAAACGCAGTTGAAAATTTAAATCAACACCTAAAACTATTTTGTGAATATTAGATGTCTGTTCTGTGTGTGTGCTGAGAAAAAAAAAAAATTGTGAATCCCGGCTCAGAAAATGGGAGAAAAAAAAACAAAGTGGATCGGTTGCTTGGGTGTCGATTTCAAATATCAACAGTGTTCTTCAGAAATCGCTTACTGTACGTGGTCAGACCTTTGAAACATAACCTAACACTGGTTGATCCTCATTCTCACGCACCTTTTGGCTGGTTTGATGACGGAAAACTTGCGTCTGAGTTTTGCGCAGCGCAGCTGCTGTAGCGAGTCTGTCATCCCATCTCTGAAAGAAAAACAACATGATTTTATTTCATTTCTGCTAATTAACCTTATAAAGCTTGCTGTATCATATTTGATATGTCAATTTCTAAGGCCTCTACAGTTGAACTTCCACATTAATTATTCAACCCGATCTCATGGCAATTCGTATGTTTTTTGCAAGGTGGCTAATTCCACCTCAAAATTCCACTTACGATTTAGCAAAAAACGTATGACTTTGTACGTTTTTTGCTAAATCGTAGTATTTTCAAGTTGCCAAATTCGTATGAATTCGCCCGAATGGCCAACCCCTAACTCCGCCCCTAAACCTACCTGTCACTGGGGTTTAGACAAATCGTATGAATTAGTACAAATTAGCCACCTCATAAAATATGTATGAATTGGTACATTTAAAGGCCTAGCAACAAATCTAGCAACTTCTTGGACAAACCTTATCTAGATTCCGTGACTCTCCCAATAATCTATATATTAATATAGATCAGTGGACTCGCCAGTATGACGTCATCTAGCAACCAGTTTTAACTACTTTCCACTAAAAGCAATTGGCAACACTAAGCAAGGACCCCCACAAAACACGAGTTGGCCCCTCCCACCAGCAGAGATGTAATTTATGAAAATTAGTTGTGCACTTGCTGCAACACTATTGATTCTGTCTCTCCATTTACATACAGTAATTGCTCTGAGTTTGCATGCTAGCATTGTATTGAGGCATTTGATATTATAACATTATAGGATAATGTACAGTATGTGTAACAATTTTGATACAGGCTATGTATATCGGTTTTTTAATTGTATTTATAGCCTAGCAATAGCAATGTGTAAAGTTTATGTAATGTCCAGAATAGTCGACTCATCTTAATTTAACACTGGCCTACATAAGCATCTAAACTGAAAAAAGAAAAAAAAGAAATGCATGACTTTTTTATAAAAACGTATTTAAAATTGTTTTTTAATTTGTATAATTGTTTTAATATTAGACTTTTAACCGACAACTAAACAGAAATTAAAATTGTAGTCTATAGGCTAATTTAACCAAAAACCATTGTTTATTCAATAATCAATATATTAATCTAATTTATTTAATAATCAACTCAAATAAAACAGTTGTAGAAACATTTAAATCAAGATTTAATAATAGAGATATGTTTCTGCTCCAATTTGTTTTGAAATAGGCCTAAACATCAACGATGTAATATCTTTACATGACAGATTTATTCAAACACATTAATGAAGATATCACTAGTTATCTAATGATTTTATGGTCACTGAATGGATTTTCTGAGGTAAATTTGTCTTTCTGCAGTTGAAACACTGTTTGATCGATCACGAGAGATATGCCCACAGGGTGGACACATCTTGTGGTTTATGCTCCGAATAATTGCCCATAATTATCTAAAAATATGTGTGGAAGCTCAGCCAAATATTTTTTTTTAACAGTGTCTACTGTTCATAACAAGACAAAGTGAAAGGAAAATTAAAAACAAAATTTGAGTATTGTGAGGGTTGAAAGGCACTCTATGGTGAAATTGACCCACGTGTCTTTATGCTGTGAAATCTTTACTGATTTAGGTAACACTTTAGAATACTGATCCTTCATTAATGAATAACTACACAGGAACAAAAGAGTAATGCATTATTAACACTAATAACTAACAAGAAACTCTGATTAATGAATTAGTAAGTAACAGCGCTCAGTTGAAGGTAGTAGTTCACTATTAGCTAATCAGTAACTACTGTTTTTTCATTCCTCTCAGATATATACAGGTTCATAATTAACATGAATAATGTATAATTAATTAATCTCAAAAGTTTACAATGACTTCAGTAGTTATTAGAAAGTTATCATGTTTCTCACTTCTGAATACTGATCCAAATAATTAGTAATTCCTTCTGAAGGATTTGGTAATGCTTAAGTCATTACTAGTGGGTTACCATGACCTTTACTTTAGAATTGATTATACATTATGCTTCATTCATGTTAATTATAAACCTGTTTATAGTAATTCTTAGTAGTTCTCTGGGAGGTATAAAAAGGTATAAAAATGCTTTCCTGTAGCTCAGTGGTTATAGCATGGCACTAGCAATGCCAAGGTTGTGGGTTCGATCCCAGGGATTGCACATACTCAGATACCAATGTATAGTATAATGCAATGTAAGTCGCTTTGGATAAAAGCGTCTGCCAAATGCATAAATGTAATGTAAATGTAAAAAAACAGTAGTTACTGATTAGCTAATAGTGAACTACCGCCTTCAACTGAGCGCTGTTACTAACAAATTCATTAATCAGAGTTTCTTGTTAGTTGTAGTGTTAATAATGCATTACTCATTTGTTCCTGTATAGTTATTCATTAATGAAGGATCAGTATTCTAAAGTGTTACCCTGATTTTTATTACGTAAACGTTAGAATATAGCTTTTATATTGTTAGTAATGATTGATTATCCATCATCGTTTTTTAAGAAAAATAATATGCATCAAATATGATCATCAGGCTTTCGAGGAAGGTTTATTTATCTCTCAATCATCATAGTATTCCATTGCATTGTTTTAAAACTATTAACTTTAAACATACAACTCGTTTGTTATTTGGTTTTTTTTAAAGGGTGCAGGAAGCAGTTCTTCTTGAAAAACAGGATGTAGCTACAACAGGTAAACATTATATTCCAATGAAAACAATCTCCCGTGAAGTCCTTGTGTGAATTACAACAAAACTATATCACTGATGCTGAACAATGCTCAAAAATATCCCTGTAAAATAAACCGCTAGGGAACATATGTGTACACATTTTTAAAACCTTTTTTTCTTTTGTTCCAAATGCCGTTTCACTCGGATATACGCCACAATAAGCGTGCCAACAATCTTTATTCCTTCTGAAAACTAACACAAGATAAATTAGTGCTACGATTTAATAAAAAATAAACGCAAGAATCTCATTTTAATCGTCGCAAAAAGAGAGACAGCTAATATGTCCAACTCTGCGATTGTTTATATCGTCGCAAAAACTAGATATATTACCATATATCTCTAATCTGCTAAATGCGACTGTAAGACATGAAAATATTAAGATATTATAAACAATGACATTGTATACAATGTGTACTGTGAATACATTTGACTCGACTTAATTAGCACACTGTCAAACTTGTGGAATAATTTATGCAGAAACGCAGCAAATGTTTAAACCTCATATTTTCACAGCAGTAAATCAAAAGATTAATTTGAAGAGCAGCTAGAGAGTGAAAGACCTGCGCACAAACTAAACAATCTTATCTCTGATTCAGCGCCGCTCCAGTTCAGAACAACTTTACTCTCCAGCATAAATTAAAAAAAACATTTCTATTCTGATTAAAATGACGTTTCAACCTAAAAATGACATTAAAATAACAATACACTTGTGTTTCTTTTAGACTCCTCAGAACAATTGAACTTCATGACAGCATGCCATTAAAAAAAACTTATTTAATAACACTTATAAACTAGTATAAGACTTTATTGGTTATTATAGGGTGAATTCAGGACACTTTTTGCCATTGAGATGACTTGGAAAAAGGGTGCCAGTCACCATGAATTCACCCCACAAAAATCAGCAACACGGAGCCCAATTTAATTTACTTTAAATAGCGATTATTGAATCACAATGAATATTGAGATAAAAGCGCTCACCTGGACGAGTGTGTGTTGGGTGTGTAGTAAAACACCACACACACACCCTGAAAGATGATCAGGACCATCACCAGCCTAAAGATCCACTGAAGAGACGCCAATGCCATCACACGTGCACGAGTGTGTGTGTGTGTGTGTGTGTGTGTGAGTGTGTGATTGATGGGTTAAAGACGACGCACCCACACACCCACACCCACACCCACACCCACACACCCAACTCCGCCCCTCTCAAACTCACTGACTTTTACCCTGTAAAATGTTCAATAGCCTATTTTAAGCTCGACTTTGACTTGTAATTTGTGTTGTGCAATTTTGTCAGTGAAAATGCGGTTCTTTTTTGTTTGTACAAAATGGTTTTAATGTGACTTTGTAATTTTAATTATCAAGAATTTTCGAAGGAAAATAGAAATATATTATTTTATAATACTTGTGCTCAAAAATAAAAATGGTTTTGATAAGATCTGTGGACCCTAAAAACGCGCAGAAACAAGGAACAATTTGTAATCCAGTTCAAACACTATATTCAAACTTACTCCTAATTCAAAATAGGTGGATAGGTTACATATATGAACGTTTACAGCCTAAACACGTGTTCAGGAGATGTCCTAACTACCCCAAAAACAACAAAACACGGCTTCCGAACAGAAAATCTCCTTCTTCCGCGCGCAATATTTTTAAATACATTTAAGGTTTCTTTAAATCCCCAGAAGTATCTTTGACAAGAAATGAAGCAACTCATATATATACATACACACACACATACATACACACACACATATATATATATATATATATATATATATATATATATATATATATATAAAAGAATATTTATTTCAATGACTTTTCCTGTGGAAATAACCAAAAGTTCCATCATATTTTCACTTATGAGGAAACCAATCCACATATTAGAACATTAAAATAAGAATCTGATTACATTCAGATTCATCAAGGTCTCACGTGCAAATAAATAAAATAATATCAACTATGATGTAAGGCACCTTAATGATTTCTGCACGCCTAAAAACAATAAATGTATTTACGTTTTCATGCAGTGAAATCTGCTCGTGTGATAGTGGCCGTCCTGAGGAGAAATCAGACATGAAGTTTTGGGAAAACTCAAGAAAAGTTTCAGAGTTAAGGTCCGGTCATTCACAGTTGCTTTGCGAAACTTCGCGGGCAAAATCAAGTTATTTCAATAGGAAACTGCGCGTCCGGAAGTTTTTAAGGCCCGGGTATACTTCACTTTCTGTGTCCGGACGTGTCTCGCGCATCTTTCAAAGTATAGACCTTGTGCGCCAGAGAAAGGAGCGCGCCGCCATCTTTAAAATATTGTCTTTGAACTTCCGTTTTTGTGGTAGCTCTGTACATTTCTGTGGCATCGCTGTCAAAGAATATTTAGCTGGTGAAGTGTATTTACTTATTGTAGAGTTACTGAAAGTTATCAATGAGCATTAATGTTTAAAGCAGATGTCGTAACAAATGTCAGTAGACCGGGAAGATTTTAAAATGAGCAGTTCATTCATAAATACGTAAGATCGCTGTGGAAATACAAACCGGAAGACAAAAGACAACGAGCGCAGCGCTGAAAAGGGGCGGGGCTACAGAAGGTCTATACTCAACCGCCGATGACCAAGTTCGACACATGCGCAGTACAATTTTTTTCTATACTACCAGACATCGTGTCATCAACGGGACATTCGCTGGGCAGGATTGGAGAAGAAAAATAGTGCATCCACCATTGCAACATAGTTCAGAAGATACACCAAGAGAACAAGATTCTAAAACAATGAAGAAGGATATGCTTCTAAGTTTACTCGTCATGTTTTTGAATCTGTCTTTCCACACTCTTCTTCGATGACTGCACCCTGTGCTTAGTACTGTGTGTATTGCCACCTAGTGGACACTTCTGTCCTGCTTGCGCATGCGCTGTTGCACGTGCACCGTCTGCACAGTCTCAAAATTTGGGCAGGATGTGCGGATGTCCGCAAGCCCTCTGGATGATGCAAATTTACGTCATGCGGACGGTGCACGAATGTGGACGGTTGAAGTATACTTTAAGCCTTATACTCGATGCGTCCACAAGTTCGCTTGGGTGTGCGCGACAAAAATGGTCATCGCGGTGTTGGCGGAAGCGCGCATTGAGTGCACGTGAACCCATTTTGCTTGGGGGTGTGCACGGCAAATTTTGTAACTTTCCGCACGGCTCCGCATCCGAAGATGCACGAATGCGAGGCGAATCTGGCCAAACATGTACGTCTCACCACACCGGCACCCAGTTTGCATGTCTAAATTAGTTGCTTACCTTTACAAAAATGTACAGAGCCCCCCACATGACATGCAGGAAAAAAATAGTAGGTTAAATTGTGCACACTATTTACTTATTCGTTCCCGCGATTTAATAAATAATGCGATTTAGTAAATCACACAATTTACTTTTTTTTCCCCTGCATGTGTGGGGCTCCGTAAAAATGTGCCAACAATACCAGAAATAATCCCTTTTAATTAAAATAAAGGTCCACGTTTACTAAAAATGTTCACAAAACTAAATGAAAATTATTAGTATTTAAGTGATTGTTAATTTAGTTGTATACATGTTCACATATCCATATATTTTGTTCTAATGTCAAGTAATAATCTCAAGGTTTACTGGGTTTTACACAATTCTTTTTGCAGTGTGGTTTTGGTGAAGTGGTTACTAGAATAAACATCATCATGTGTAACTTACTACTTCTCACCGCTGCTTCCTGCTGATTTAGAGAACAATTTCTCTGAATTTCGTCATCAGAAGACTACACGTGTTTGGCACCGCCAGATTTTTGTAAGGTCGTACATGTGCATATTTTTTTTTTTTTTTTTTTTTTGCAGTAATTAGTTACGAATCTTTTGTGTCGAATCAGCGGTTCGGAGCACCAAAGTCACGTGATTTCAGCAGTTTGGCGGTTTGACACGCGATCCAAGTCACTGATTCGACACAAAAGATTCATAACACTCCAAAGCTTCATGAAGCAGTGTTTTGAAATCGGTTATTTTGTTTTTTTGACGCACCAAAAATATTCTCGTCACTTTGTAATATTAATATTGAACCACTGCATTCACATGAACTGATTTAAATATGTTTTTAGTATATTAATGGATCTTGAGAGAGGAAATGTCATTGCTGGCTATGCAGGCCTCACTGAGCCATCGGATTTCAACAAAAATATCTTATTTTGTGTTCCGAAGATTAACGAAGGTCTTACGGGTGTGGAATGGCATGTGAGTAATTAATGACATTATTTTCATTTTTGGGTGTATGAATATAATGAATATAAATATGATTTTATTATGTGTGTGTGTATATATATATATATATATACACTTTATGTATGTATGTGTGTGTAGCTTTTCAATCCATCAGCTGAATGAAAATGAAATTTCACTCTCTAACTGTAGCTGACGCTTATGGAACAGCAGAAATATAGCGGTTACCCTGGTAAACCCTGGAAACAACGCAGCTACGCTTTTTAGAAATGTGACAAGTCTGCAGGAATTATATAAACACCATAGGTAAGCATTGTCATAATTCATCAACAGTATCATATTGATTGTGTAGGGGAATTTTACAGTTAAAGACCCAAAAGACCAGATATGATGAATGAAGACCTGTAGTCAGAGTTTAAAAAAAAATAAACTGAAGAAAGATTTTACTGAAGAATAGTTTGCAGTTTCATCAGCAGAAGCCAGCTTCAATTCTCACAAGGAGTTTGTATGCCGTTCTGCGTACATTCACATTTCCACAACAATTACACTCTAACCAAGTCAACTAACTACGTCATTACTTCAGGTTGAATGATTCTGATTGGCTAAGAAAAATAGACAAAATTAGTAATCTTTCACACATGGACAGATAGTGAGAAGCATATCTCCATTCGTCAGGATGCTAACGAGGGGACCCTGGATTTAGGTACTGGATGTCCTTTTGGGGTCATGACATGGCATCTGCTGGTCTCAAGCAAAGTGCCAGTTGTCCACCAGTACGAAGGACCTTCACAGAGATACACATGATTCACAGCTTCTTCAAGGCTGAAGTTGGCCCAGGCTCCAACTATAAACAGGAAAGTTTCTCAAAACATACTGATAAGTTGTACTTTTCTCTCAGTGAGAGGTACAGAAAATATTCAAAATTATTTTCCAGTGTTTGAAAAGGAAAATAAATGCTTTAACATAAGATGATGAAGTCATTCAAATAATATTTAGAAAGAGAAGTTAATTAATAACTCAAAAGATATATATATTGAAGTGGCAGTAGATTCCAGAATCCACCTTTCAATTGTGAACTGCTCTGAAAACGTGAGCCCATAGAACGTGCAACTGCATCGAGTTTTTATTTTGAAACATGCAGTGTTCACAGTTAAATCATCGCATTTCAAAGAGATTTCAGACATAATCTTGAGAGTGTGTCTGTGAGGAGCAGGGCTGCAGGTGTAGTGTCAGCGCCCCCTGGCTGTGGAGCTGCAGCAGCCGCATAAACTCCTCCGGCATCTTGTGCATATTGGGGTGCGGGCGCTTCAGGTCGTAATAATGGTACGGAACCGGCCGCTCCTGCAGGTCGCTGTCGAACGGCCAGAATCCGTAAACGTGTACGTGCTCACACAATTCCATCGCTGTGCTGATCATAATAAACCCTGAGGAGAGCCGCACCTCCCGTATGCCACGCCCCTTCCAGAAACGGTCCAGTGTCCACAGGTAATAAGGGCTGTAGAACACCACCGGCTGCTGAGGTCTGATTGGCTGGAGGACTTTAAGAGCTTTCATTGACAGTGATGTGCAGAACATGTAGGCAAAGGCGGGAATAATGAGGGATGCGTTTCCATACACACTGACCCGCTCCACCAACGGATCCGGATTCTTCTCCAGGTCTTTGTATCTTTAGACACCCAAACAATATCTAATAAACACTATTGAAAAAACAATATGCCTGTATAGGTTGTAAATATGACAATAAAATGTCTCATATTATAATTACAATTTAAAATAATCTCACTGTGTGTGGATACTGACTCTGTCTGAATCTGAGTGGGATTGATGGTTACCAGATCCGTCTTCAGTCCAACATCACTGTCATTAACATGAGCCAAATTAAATCTGAAAGAGAAAGAAAAAACTTTTTCAACGAAACAAGTGCTGCTTCCATATTTTAAAATTAAACTATATTAAACGTAAGTGGTGTCATCAATGTTGCTTCATTAATGTTGGGATCTGCATTTGTGTCAGTTATTATTAGCTTGATGTGCTTTTGGTTTTATTTTTAAGGACTTTTAGTATGTTTATCTTTGGTTCCCGTTTATTATCAGTTACCATGGTTTTTCATTATATGATTGATTAGCGCACACCTGTCTGTATTTTAATTATATATATATATATATATATATATATAAAGATGATTAAAGCTACAGTCCAGCATTTTACCTCTTTGTCGCCATCTCTGTTTGAATCATCCTCACATGATAAAGCTACTAGCCTGGACTCCATCTTTCTGTTTACAGACGTGACATAAAGACAACGGCTGCATGCTCGAATTTCCCACGGAAATCCACCAGGTCGGTCTTATTATAAAACATTATTACAAGCTTACTGTTGTGAATCGAGCTAAGATAAGACACTGGCTGGATATGTACTTGGTCAGAAATTGATTTTGGATCATTTTAACCCAAAAAAGTTATGGACTGCAGCTTTAAAATACAGACAGGTGTGTGCTAATATATATATATATGCCCTCAGTTTGTTCAGTTCTTTATCTGGTGTTATTTGTGTTAACAAGCACCAATGATGTTACAGTGCCGATATCATTGGAATACAACCTTTTGAGTAACTCACTTATTTTCAAGCTATCTTCCTCATTGTCTTCCTTTTCATCTTAATCCATGACAGAACACCACACCACCAAAATGTATATACTGTAGCAGCGATCAGTTTTGCCCCAGTAAGAAGCTGCAAGGGACTAAGAGGGGGGATTATTTTGAATTTCCAGGGTGGGAGAAGTTTGTTAAAATCTGCCACTGTGTGACATGTGATGATCTTACCCTCATGGAAGATTTCTGGTGTGGGCTGGACGAGGATATCCCCTTCCTGATGTCAAAGGGGGATACCAACTGGAGCTTAGAAGAGTACACCAACTTTGCTCTGTGGGTGGACATCGTCCAACCCCACCTCATACCAGTCATCACATCACAAAATTCAGAGCCCAGCCAGCCATCACCCCTATGCATGATGCCAGAGCCCACCACAGACGGATGGCTAGAGCTTGCCACAATCACAGTGCCAGCAGTCAGGACTGAGCCAAGGATCATCCAGAGCCCGAGCCAGTTGGATTGTCTGATCAGGACGTGCTGTCGTGTGATTACTCATGCAATACGAGAGAATGGAACAAGACCCTTCCCACACTACTGAGCTTAACCACACTGAGGTTAAGCTGAAGCTGGCCTCTGCTAATATTTTTGAGGAAATGGAAGAGGATTTTTTCCTGGCTCTCTTATCACCACTGGTCCTCCCTAGCTCTAAGTCTCCTGTGCCCCCTCTGGTTCCGCCTAGCTTTAAGTCTCCTGTGCCCCCATTGGTTCCGCCTAGCTTTAAGTCTCCTGTGCCCCCACTGGTTCCGTCCAGCTCTTAGTCTCCTGTGCCCCTGCTTGTTCCGCCCAGATCTAAGTGTCCTGTGCCCCCACTGGTTCCGCCCAGCTCTAAGTCCCCTGTCCCTCAGTTCTAAGTCTCCATTGCCCCTGCTGGTTCCATCCACCTCTAAGTCTCCTGTGTCCCCGCTGGTTCCGCCCAACTCTAAGTCCCCTGTACCCCCACTGGTTCAGTCTAGCTCCAAGTCTCCTGTGCCCCCAGTGGTCCCGCCCAGCTCCAAGTCCCCTGTCCGCCAGATCTAAGGGTGCGTTCACACTTGTCATGTTTGGTTTGATTAAAACGAACCCTGATGCAATTGCTCTGTTAGTGCGGTTCACTTGAACATATGTGAACGCTGCCATCCGAACCCTGGTGTGCACCAAACAAGTGGAACAAGACCGCTGAAAAGATGGTTCTTGGTCCGCTTCCAAACGAACTCTGATGCGGTTTGAATGATATATGAATGCAACACAGACCAAAGACATGTAAACGAACCAAAAACTGGAAGATGAGACCCTAAAAAGTACAGAATCCTCACGCATATCAGTTTTTCATAATCATAGTTGCAAGTTTGCCCATCACAGGCTTCAGACGCGCGTCTGGTTTTAAATGTATCCCTATGCCTTTAGGTTCGGTATCTTTTGGTTCGGTGATAAAATTGCCAATCTGAACACTAATTGGACCAGGACTAAATGTTTTTTTTTTTTTTTTTTTGGTCCGGACCAAATGAACCAAACAAACCAAACTACAAGTGTGAATGCACCCTTAGTCTCCTGTGCCCCCACTGGTTCTGCCCAGCTCTAAGTCTCCTGTTCCCCCACTGGTCCTGCCCACCTCTAAGTGCCCTGTCCGCCAGATCTAAGTCTCCTGTGCCCTCGTTGGTTCCGTCCCCCTCTAAGTCTCCTGTCGCCCCGCTGGTTCCGCCCAGCTCTAAGTCTCCTGTGTCTCCAGAGTTCCCATCCAGCCTACCTCTCCCAACTTGTTGGCTGCGCCTTGGCTTCCTCCCTCTCTCGGCTCCTCCTGGGACCATAGTCCTTACGGATCCACCAGGCTCCCTCATTCCTCTGGCTTTGCCTTGTCAGACATCATCCTGCCTGCACCACGGCTTACGGACATTCAGCTGTGCTTCATCCCTCTACCCCTTCGGCTTCGTCAGGCTCCGCCTTGGTCCCCAGTCACACTGGTTATGGCTCAGTCCTCTGGCACTCTGGCTCCACCTCAGACTCTCGTCGCTGCATCTCTGCCTTTGTCTCCTGAACCATCTTTGTCATGTTGTCCCATCAGCTCTCCGTCTAGGTCTCCACCTCCATCGGCACAGTCTCTTTCCATTATCTCCATGGTTTCGTTGGCCAAAACTCCACCATGGCTCTTCCCTCCATCGACTTTGCTGTGGGCTTTTATCCTGGCTGTACTCTGAATCCCTGCCTCCCTGACTCCTCTCTCCATCAACACCACCCTGATTTCTTCTGCTGGAGCTTCTTCTGGGTTCCTGTCCTTCGCCTCCAGAGCCCTGTTACTGCGTGAAGATGCGCCTTCCTGAACATGAAGTGTGTGACATTTTCACAGTGTTGTTTGTTTGAGTTGCCCGACATGTCAATGTCTTTTCCAGCGCTGTATCTTCTGCATCTGTTTTATGCGGCATACTAGTTAAGCATTCACAAAAGAATTTGCTCTTTTAAGATTAGTTCTCTGTAATAACTGATTGCACAGCAACAATAGATATTGCCAGTTGAATATGGCACACCCCTTATCAAATAAGAGACGGCGGGTCCTGTGGTTTCAGTGGAAATCTGTCTAACTATTAACAAACTGTACAGTGATTAACGATTTGTAGTATTCACAGAGAAACTACCTGTAGTTCAAAGTCTCTGTGATCTTCTGGTCTGTAGATGTGGCTCAGGTTCCTCCAACATGCACTTGTGGGATTTTTCCACCCGTTTTCTGGTCCATATAAATCACTTTGATTGAGTACATTGTTGTGGGGAGCAAGGAATGATGGGATGTGTTTACCTTATGACGAAGTCTGTGCTGTCAATCTCACGTCCACAGCTGCTGTTTTTCAAAATCCCACCGCTGCCGACCACAGCACACCGATCCAGACGCCGACCGGACCAGGGAAAGTCCTGCACACACACACACACGTATTTCTATCATTATGAGAAGATTCCATAGACATGATGATTTTTATACTGTACAAACTGTATATTCTCTCATCTAACCTTAACCATACCCCTAAACCTAACCATCACAGAAAACTTTCTACATTTGTACATTTTTAAAAAACATGATTTATAAGCTGTTGACCAAGAATGTCCCCACAAGGACAAGGATTTTGGATATTGCCATCTTTGTGGGGACATTTTGTCCTCATATTGTTGGGTTTACCAGAACCACACACACCTCAGGCAGCATACTGTGAAGCTTTGCAGTCATTTTGTATGTTTTTGTTGGGCTTGTTTCATATGGGATGGATTGATTGACGGCTGTGTTGCGTTTGGTGAGGATGAATGATCCTGTGGCGTTACAACAAAACTGCAGCCTGATTCTGTCATGAACACACACGCAAAGAGAGAGAGAAGAGTTTGAGGATCTGACGTAAAATACCAAATCTGCATCACTGACATGTAACATCACAAACACACAGTCAGAACAAACCATATTTTTAGAATTTCACGAGATCTCTTTTAATTGCTGAGGTTTCACATGACAATGGGACTTGCTCAACAACTTCTTTTCTCATGGACATACTTAATGAAGACCCTAAAGGAATGTGCAACTGAACTAACAAGTTGTGGTAACACTTTAGAATAATGGTCCGTCATTAATAAGTAACTATGCAGGAAGTAATGCAGGACTAATGAGTAGTACTACATTAACACTTCAGCTACTACTATTAACTAATATAGAAACAAGCTTAAATAATCAGTAAGTAATATCAAATTTAGAACATAGTTGCTTATTAGCTAATCAGTAATTACCTATTGAGATTACCATCATTAATAACTATTAACTAACGGACAAATAGTAAAGAACATAATCGTGTGTCTGAGACGTAATCAGTCATCATTTTTACTCTAAATATAGTCATAAAATGCATCATTAATTACTTAAGTGTTACCTAGACACTATGCAGGAACTACTAGTGATCAGGACCATTATTTTAAAGTGAAAAACATCTTTTTCACTTTAAAATAATGGTCCAGATCACTAGTACTTCTTGAAGAATGACTAGGTACTTGATTAATTAGTGATGCATTTTATGACCACATTGAGAGTAAAAAAGGACAATCTTCAAGAACTACTTGTGATCTGGACTAGTGATCTAACACTTGAGTAATTAATGATGCATTTTATGACCATGTTGAGAGTAGAAAAAGACAACTGCTCACATCTCAGACACTTTAATGTTGTGATTAGTAATTAATTAGTAATTCTTTAATAATAATCAGTAATTCTTTATAATTTGTCATAGTTACCTATTAGTTCTTAATGATGCCAATCTCATTCTCTAATTATTGATTAGCTAATAAGGAACTATCTTAGTCCTAAATTTGATATGACTTACTAATTAGTTAAGCTTGTTTCTATATTAGTTAATAGTAGTAGCTGAAGTGTTAATCTAGTACTACTCATTAGTCCTGCATTACTTCCTGCATAGTTACTTATTAATGGCGGACCATTATTCTAAAGTGTTACCCAAATTGTTCCTGTCACTTAAATAGCAGATTATTGCATCAAGACAGAAAAAGTGTCTGTCAAATGCATAAGCGTGAATGTAAAGATGTTAAAGACACACACCTGTTCAGCTCACGCTCAGTTTTGTTTGATTTGTATGGGCAGTTCATAATATCTGAAAGCTCCTGCGTGAAACTCTTGAGTTCTATACTGAGAGAGAAACAGAGAGATTAATTCAGCAGTGCAGAAAGTGATTTCTGAGAAACGCTGTTTAAACTAAAACTATTTTGTGAATATTAGATGTCTGTTCTGTGCGTGCTGAAATTTTTTTTTGTGTTTGTACAATAGTCCTGAGTAGTCGTTATACTGGTTCTCCTGTCAAAAATGACTGATGATCTGACCTTTAACCTTTGACCTTTATGACATATGATATTTACCCTCAGGATATTTCCCCATCCCCCCAATGGTTGACCTTTGACATTGGTTATCAATATGACCATTGATCCCGGCATTTTTGAAATACCTATGTTGACCTATGGGTCCTTTGTGGGTGGAACGAATTGATGATTTTTGACTATGCAAATTGGAAGTCCTGAGGGTGATTTTTGAACTTTCAGGGTCACACTGGCATCCGCATTCCGGCTCATGGGCACTTTTTGCGTGGCTCATCTCTCTCTCTGTGCAAGTGACAAAAATAAGAATCTATTAAAGAAACAGTTGGATCAAAATAACAAAAGAATAAACATGATATATTTTATGAAATAGTTTACACACACACACACACACACGCATTTCAAAAAGTCTCCAAAAGATTATAAATAAAATGATAACATGCTGAATAAAAACAAACAGTTACTAAATTTACTGAGACTAATTATTATAGTTAAATAAAAATATAAAAACCTGGAAAAAGATTTCCTCCTGCAATGATGTCCGAATGAATGGGTTTACAATTGCTTTTAGTTTGAAATATAAAACACCCAAAATGTGGTCATATAAGTAAAAGAATATTCATTTTAACAATGTCAATGCAAAAGGGATTTCTTTTGTGGGCATGTCCAGACATGTTGGGGTCTCCATGTTTTATGCAGGGTTTTCATATACTTTTTTCTTTTTCTGTATAATCTGTCCCCATCTATCACAGTAAACTTTCTTCATTTTTAAATTTTCAAAAACATCATTTAGAATAATTTAATTTAAAAAGTTGCAAATGGGACATTTTGCTCAGGGTAAACATAAACCACACACACACACACATATACGCATTTCAAAATTTGAATGAATTTAAATGATTATGAATAAAATATATAATTGTATATAACTGTCACAGACACACCAGGCTCCACCATCACCCAATCACAGCGCACTCCCTCACCAGAGTACTGAGCACACGCACCTGTCTTCAATCAGCACCACAATCAGTCACGACATAAAGGACTCATACACACTCCAGTCAGCGTCCGGTCTTGTTTGCACATAGAACGTCTTCTATGCTTACCTTAAGGACTCCAGTATACTTGCTGTCTCGTCTCCAGCGTGCTCCTCGTTTCCTTCCGTGTTCCAGTCTTCGTGTGAGTTCCCAAGTGTCTTCTCATCTCTGCTACGATCTCCATTCCTCTACCATCCACGATCTCCATTCGTACAACACAAAGGACAGTATTACCATTCAGTTATCTTCCATTCAACCTGCCACATTGCCATTTACTCACCTGCATGTTCATCTGGTTGTTCAATAAACATCACTTACATCGTTTCCCAGTTGTCTCCGTCCCTTCTGTATTGTAACAATGTGAATAATAACAAACAGTTACTAAATTTACTGAAGCCAATTATTAAAGTTTTAGTTAAATGAAAATATAAAATTTCTTACTTGTTGATGTCCTTAACATGAAATGGTTTACAAACTCTCTCGTTGTCTCTCCAAGTGACTTGCAACAATGCATGATAGTCAGAGAGACAGAGGGGGAGAGCGGTGGTCAGCGGGGGTGGATGAAACATTATTTTGTTTGTGCTAAACTTTATTTTTAAAGCATAAATGTAAAAGTTTATATTACATCTTTTAAAATTAAACAGTTGTTCAAATTAAATCTTTAAATTATATTTTTAAAGTCATAATAAAAACCCTGTGATGCCTCAGGTTAGTTCTATAAAAGGAACTTATCTCTATTTTAAAATGAAATGAATTTAAATATAAATAATATCAAATATGTTGCTAAAACAATAATTAAACAATTTAAGCATAGTTTAGTTTTAGCTAAACTAATATATAAATAAAAAATATATATTTTAAAAAACCTTACATTTTCAGAGAGCTGAAGTAGTTCCTTTTGCAATGATAAAAAAATAAATAAGTAAAATAAAATAAAAAGCATTAATAAAATAATTCAAAAAACACCCCCAGATCTTCCCAGGAATAAAGTCCAGTGTGAATGAGAGATGGGAGGGTGGAGTCAGACAGATGAGCCTCTGTCACAGTGTATGTTAAGACAGCTAACTCCATTTCAGAGTGAATGTTTTTGTACTAAATTTATTTCAAAGAACAATCTTAATGTCACAGGCCCGCCAGGCTCCATCAGCAGCCAATCACAGCGCACTCCCTCACCAGAGTTCTAATCACACGCACCCGTTTCCCATCAGCACCCCATCACCACAGATACTTAAGCACAGCACTCACCTCAGTCATTGTCCGGTCTTGTTTATGCATCAGGACTCTTTAAGTTTATCTACAAGACTTTGTTGATACTAACCTTCTCCACTCCAGCGTGTTTCCCTAGTCTCTGTGCTTCGTCATCTGTGTGTGAGTTCACCTACCATCTCCATTTGTCCACCCAGCTACCAACCGTCTGCCATCAGCTATCCACCAACCTGTAAGACCAAGAACAGTATTAGTACTCCAGTTATCACCTCTCAAGTTTAAGTCTACCATTCGCTTACCTGCTCATCTGTGTTTAACCTGCTATTCTCCAATAAACATCCATCTGTTGAATTCCTGTTGTCTCCTACCCTTCTGTCCGTAACACTTAAACGTTTAAAAATAGTCTTTTAAAATTAAAATATTGTTTAAATTAAATATTTAATAAAAATCAAACATTCTTCTTAGAAGTCTACAGTATCAGGATAACATCTGATGCCAATGGTAGAAATGATTTTGCTTAAATTTAACCTAAAGTATAATTTTTATTAAACAACGTCTGTTCAATAATCTGTACATAGTCATCTTAGATCTTATTTCTCAAAGATTCAAGCAGAAGGGTTAGTGTTAAGTTTTTTAGAAATCTTCATGTTTTAAAATTAACTAGAAATATTTAATTTGATTTGGAGTGGAATCACAGAGACATCTAAGGAGAGGTAGGTAGTCCAGGTACATGAAATGAGACCAGACACTGAAGTGCGGGAAGTGAGTGTTTATATAGTGCTTGTGTGATGAGGTGCAGGTGATGCTGATCCTAGGTAAGTATACTTCAAATACCTAACTGGCAATAGTTAGATATCTTGACTTTATCCGCATGTTTCTCATTCAGCAATGCTTAAAATTAATTCAGCTCGAATTAAACAACTTGTCTATTGTTAAAAAGAAGGTATGTAACACAGGTACATTGCTCCACTCAAAATATAGACTCTTTTTAGACCTACAGCATTCGAAGGGGTCGTCCTCTGGAATTGGCCAATCGCGATCCCACTCATCATCAGATTCGTTGATGCTTTGAGACAAAAAGTCCATTCCAGATTCCTTGTGGGGTTTCATCAATTTAATGAGGTTTTGGTCATGAAGCGACTTGTTCCAGCAGGTTGATATGGATACGTTATCACCGGGCTTTATCACCTTGTACCGCACGTTTGTGGTCATGCCATCCCACTCGTTCATGTAAAAGGTTTAACCAGCGATCCCATTCAGATTGGTCCAGACACAATTGTAGAAAAACGACCAGTCCTTGGCGGGCAAAAGCACATATGGTGTCTGTGATGTAAATTCTTCTTCAAAAAATTCCATAGCATAGAGTTTGACCATACAGGATTTTCATCTTCATGAAGAAACTTGGTCAAACGAATCACTCCGTTTTTTCTGCCGTGCGTAAGGAAGATTTTCTTCCGTTTTAACATAACTTTCAACAGAAGTTGCAGGAGCTTGTGGAGTAGCCATTGTAGCTTTGCAGACTGTTTCCTAAGGCTTATTCAAACGACAAATTCAGTAGGTAGGGCCTGTAGGTTTGAGCCAACTAGAGAGAATGTTACGCCTTCAATAGTCGTAAAACACCCACTGTGTAACCTCTAACCCCTGGATGAATAAAATCAAAGAAACATAAAATTTATGAGTGCACGAGAACAAGAAAAGGTAGTGCCCCTAAACATGCGGATAAAGTCAAGATATCTAACTATTGCCAGTTAGGTATTTGAAGTATACTTACCTAGGATCAGTCTGGTTTATGAAAGAGTTAGAATCATTTGTGGATATGTTGTTAGGCTTTGTTTTATTTATTCATAGCCAATATTTGCATATTACATTTTCTTTCAATGTATTTATGAACACAGTAATCTTAATGACATTTAAATGTTTTATTAAAGTCAACACAGAGGACATCTTGAGAGACAACTTAATCATCTCCTCTACCTGACACCTATGTAAATGAATTAAACTAATATTTAAGCGGGGCAAATATTTAAAGTTGTAAAAAATTATGAGATGTTAAACAATTTTTATCGTATGCTGATTATTGATAAAAACCACTTACCATAATGGGTTCCTAAAAGAAGAGCAAATTATTGAGACAAACGTGACAACACATTGACGTAGTTGTGCGTGTTTCCTGGATAAAAACCTAAAAGGCAGCCGCCTAAAAGACAGACAAATAAAACAGCCTGAATCAACTAACTGTAACATGCTGTAACTAAGTAATAGACTTGTTTTAAACGCATTATGTGTCTTGTGAGCGCAGACAGACCAGAAAGACGACATCAGTTTTAGAACATCAGAAAGAACATCAGTACTACATCTCTCATGTAGTAGGAGTATCATTTGTTCATGTTTTCATTAATTCCTGTGAGTAGCTGCATGTTTGACCACATATTTAGAGAGCACTTTTCATCTAAAACTGTATTTTAACAAAATTAACAAATGATAAATTAACAAAAATTGTAAACAATGTCATCTGCTAGTAGAAAAATGATATTTACAATCTTTCGAAATAGATCAGCAGAGAAAGTTTCTGTGTTGTTTTCATTATACCTAAATGTCTCTTATATGTGGTAGACACGTAGTAAAATGTGTACATATAATACCTGTATAAAGTTTGTTTGAATTTCTTCTATAGTTTCCACAAAGGCATGCGATGTTATAGTTCTTAAATGAGCTTGCATTACAACAGTGTGCTGTATACTATAATACATACACATATTCTTTAACGTCATGGTGGGATGTTGAAAGAAATGATTCATTAAATTCTCTAAACCATATTGGTTTTGTCAAAAGTAAAGTTCAGTTATACATCTAAAAAGATGCTTAAATGAATGGTCCATGTTCATCACACGTGATGATTTGCATGAACTTACGTTGACAGCAACCAGGGATGAGTATTCAGTTAAAATCACGTACAGACCGACAAATAAAATGCTAGCGGTGATCTTTGATAATCTTGACTAATAATGTGACTAAGACTAGTAAAGGGGGAAAAATTACTATCACAATAGATCAAGAGTGGACTTCTGTATGCAGTATAACCCTTTTCTTACATGATGTCACTGCCTCTTGAATTTAGACATGAGTTTTGTGCTCACATGAACGCTACAAAGATCATGTTTGAGATGTATCTATAGCCTTACAATTGTGTGTCACTTTGTTTACCGTCCTCAAACTTTAATGAAATCATAGCTTTCAAGTTTTAAGTGCAAACAGCCAGACTTACTTTGTGTCGATGCTTCATGCAACCCCACATCGAAGAGATGGATGATTGCACTACAAGGACCATCAATTTACTAACTAGGCCCTTTGAATTTTTGAAAATATCATAACTGTATAATATATTCTCAATGAGTTTTGTGTTTAAATAATACTTACAAAGAACATGCATTGATCGGTAGGGGAAAAGCAATGCAAGTAAGCTATATTCAATATCTATTTATTTGAGTAAAAAATAATAATCTAAGAAAATTGTTATAAACAGTTGAGACACACTTGTACACTTGTACAACTATTTAATGTCATGTTGGATGCCAAAATCTGGATTCTGATCTAAAGCATTACTAAAACCTTCAAAAATGGTGTGCAGATATTGTATAATACATGTTGAAAATGTGTATAAATACATGTTCACAAGTGAAAATGGCATATTCTTTTCTTTGTTTAATATGAAGCTTCATCTAGATCCTTGTATTGCCTGATTGTTACAATTTTTGTCTAATAGTTTGTCAAAAAGAAAAAATAATCAGGTTTAGTTGTATTTTAAAAACATTGTTTTTCTTAAAAACATTGTGACAAAAGAATTTGGTAGCATGATTCTTGTTTCATCATGTATTAACTTCATATTTAACTGGCTGATAATGGTAGCATGAACCTAGAAATAACAACCGCGAATTTTATGAAACAAAAATTGTGTCAGAACACATGGTATGAAGATACGTTTGGTTTTAACTTTTTATTCAAACTTTAAAGCAATATTACCTTTTGAAGAAGTGTAATACAGTATTTGATTTTGGGTAAAACTGTCTCACATATGTAATGTTTTCACTCATTGTCCTGAACCTTTGGCTATCCTTAATGGCTTCAATGTGTGAGAAACTGTTTGGACTAAGGTAATCCCTGTTTGTTAAAAACATTGGAGCAAACATATTTGTCAACATTATTCTTTTGGTTTACTTTATTTTTATTAGGATGCGCAACTGCCTTGCGCATCCGGTTGGTGAGGTCTGAAAATGCGTTCTGATGACGGAAGTGATTTCAAATAGGTATTTCAAAAATGCCGGGATCAGTGGTCATATTGATAACCAATGTCAAAGGTCAACCATTGGGGGGATGGGGAAATATCCTGAGAGTAAATATCATATGTCATAAAGGTCAAAGGTTAAAGGTCAGATCATCCATCATTTTTGACAGGAACACCAGTATAATGACTACTGTCCTGGCTCAGAAAATGGGAGAAAAAAACAAAGTGGATTGGTTGCTTCGGTGTCGATTTCAAATATCAACAGTGTTCTTCAGAAATCGCTTACTGTACGTGGTCAGACCTTTGAAATATAACCTAACACTGGTTGATCCTCATTCTCACGCACCTTTTGGCTGGTTTGATGACGGAAAACTTGCGTCTGAGTTTTGCGCAGCGCAGCTGCTGTAGCGTGTCTGTCATCCCATCTCTGAAAGAAAAACAACATGATTTTATTTCATTTCTGCTAATTAACCTTATAAAGCTTATTGTATCATATTTGATATGTCAATTTCTAAGGCCTCTACAGTTGAATTTCCACATTAATTATTCAACCCAATCTCATGGCAATTCGTATGTTTTTTGCAAGGTGGCTAATTCCACCTCAAAATTCCACTTACGATTTAGCAAAAAAAGCATACGAATTCGTACATTTTTTGCTAAATCATAAGTATTTTACAAGTTGCCAAATTCGTATGAATTCGCCCGAATGGCCTACCCTTAACTCCACCCCTAAACCTGCCCATCACTGGGGTTTAAACAAATTGTACGAATTCGTACAAATTACGAAATTTACTCTCACGTTGTTTAAACGTGGATGAAATTTAAGAGATCTAGGGCCTGTCCACACGGAGAAGCGTATACGCAAACATTTTGTATCGTACAGGCGTTTCGTCCAGACGGATCCGGTGTTTTTAGAATGTGAAACCGCTATTTTTGAAACCGGGTCCCAGAGTGGATAAATCTGAAAACGACATCCTAGCATTTTTTGTGTACAGCCAATCCGTATATTTTGTAAAACGATGATGTCATCACCCCATGTGTCAACCCTAGTCAGACACGTCACATATTGGCTGCGTCCGAAAACTGGAAAATGCTGACTTCTGAGGACAGATTTCAAGGTAGGAAGGCATCAAGCCACGTCCGAATCCAATGTTAGCTTCACTTCCTGTCTCATGAGATACCTTCATCTGATCGATTTTTGAAGGAAGCATAGATGTATCCTTAGCTGCCTTTGATATCCCACAATCCTGTGCTTTCCATTCTGTGACAGCTGAGCTAGAAAAATAAAGATGGCGTCCGAAAGTTGTGTTTGCTGCTCAGTTTGCGTATAAATGTACAATTTTGACCAACATATTTAAATTTTGATATCATTTCTATCAAGAAATTACTACTGTAGTAATTAAATATTTGTTTAGTTCTCACCAAAGCTCGCACTAGTTTGCTGTAGATCATTAAACTGTTACCCTGCCTCAGAAGTCTGAATGTCAGAATGAGCCTGCAACATATTAAACTGAAACCACTCAGAGAGTTTGAAAAGCAAAAACCCGGTATTTTACAAAAATCATCAAATTACAACGAAGCAGGAGGGTACGCACTATATCCTCCTATCACCTGTGAACAGAATAGGTTTGGAGATGGAAAAGAAAAAGTAACCCATAGTCGGAATTTGTCATCTGCATTTAACCCCTCCAAGTTAGTGCACACACATTAGGTGCAGTGAGTAGTGAACACACACACACACACACACACACACACACTGCAAACTGTGAAAAAGACAAGCACTAGGGAGCGCTGTAATATAACCACATATTTATAATAAAATAAATTCGAACCATGCCTATTGTTAGTATTAATTTATATATGTATATATAAACAACCTGTAATGATAAATACATTGTACAAATATTTTTTTGTGCCTTTCCTCCCTGCACCATGTTTCCTCTCCATCTCTGTACATCTCTGTTAGAGCTGACATTGTTTGTGAAAACGTAACGTTACATGCGTCTATTTACGTCTACTATCATTACTTGCATTTACAACGTCACATGAATGCATGTTGAACGATATTTTTCTCCACTGAGGGGGAGAAGGAGGCGGGATGTGGGAGGACGAACTGGGTTTTAATATTATGATTGTACAAAAATAAAATTGTTATTTGTATTTGATTAATATTGTGGTCCTTGTGTTTTCTTGGTTATTGAGCCCATATACAATTTAGATCCAGTAGAGAACCTGTGTACTACCCCTATTATTTCTTGGGGTTGTTACAGCATTGCTGAACACCCATAGTACTATATGATGTAAACATATGAATTATCCATTAGCAGTACATTTCACTGATTTTAATCACCCTATTACTTCATTACGTTATATAGGAATCGAGAAAATACTGTGCAGCTCAGCAGTTGGGCCTTAAAGGTCAGCCTGAAGACCGCCAGCTTCTAACAATCAGACAGAAGTTCTCAGAGGAGCAGCAGTCTCATTCACCATCTCCACAATTGATCAGCCCGCAAAACGGTATCACGTCAAAGGTGCCTTCACTGCTCAACAGTGTACGATTTAAAGAATTAGCTCAAATTATGGGTGAAATATATATATAATTAATCATAACGTGTTATGATTAATCATAATATAAATCGACCAAAAAGGGAATTATAATGGAGTTAATATTGTGCCATAGTTAAACAAACAAATCCAGCATTTTGCAAACAAACACAATCTGCTTTGCAAAGGAAAACTCGACTCTCAAACAAACAGAAAGTGTTGTGCAAATACAAAGGTCAGTTTGAGCAAAAACGCAGAGGAGTAACAAATATATGTATTGTGTTTTACAAATATAAATAAATGAGCCTACATCATATTTGACAAATACAAACCATTCTACAAATGGCATCTAAGCTTTGAACAAATACCAGATCTAGTGCATACAAATGCTTGATTTTCTCACAAATGCAGTTGAGCAACTTCCTCTTCCAAGCAAATTGCATTTTGGGTCAATTTACGCTAGTCTCCTGAGAGAAGCCCAGAAACATGAGTTTATAATAATAATAATAAACTTTGTTTTATAGCGCCTTTAAAAGTTGCATCTCAAAGCGCTTTACAAGAACATACAAATAAAATACAATGGAATAGGGGAAATAAAAGATAGAAACATACATCAAAACACATTTCAAGACATAAATAGGCCTAGTTATAACACAAAATAATCACACATAGAAAAAAAAGTTTACAACGAGTTTACAGCTGACGAAAATGAGAGGTGAACAGGTGAGTTGGGCGTTTCTCAATACCAAGTATGCAAAGTTCAGTAATTCTACATTATCTGCAAAATGCAATCTCGATGACGTCACTCGGCTCGCTCTGGCTACTCCGATTATCTCCATGTTCAACCGCCAGCAACATTATACAAAACATGTTATAAAACACCAATCTGCCTCACAAATTTGGTTCAGGCAACACTTGTACATGCAGTGAAGATAATCAATGTAAGTGTTGCCTGAACCAAATTTGTGTGGCTATTATTAATATGTTTAAATGAAAATGAAAAGAGGCAGATTGGTGTTTTGTATAATGTTGCTGGCGGTTGAACATGGAGATAATCGGAGTAGCCAGAGCGAGCCGAGTGACGTCATCGAGATTGCATTTTGCAGATAATGTAGAATTACTGAACTTTGCATACTTGGTATTGAGAAACGCCCAACTCACCTGTTCACCTCTCATTTTCATCAGCTGTAAACTCCTTGTAAACTTTTTTTTCCTATATGTGACTATTTTGTGTTATATATAACTATATATATGTCTTGAAATGTGTTTTGATTTATGTTTCTATCTTTTATTTCCCCTATTCCATTGTATTTATTTGTATGTTCTTGTAAAGCGCTTTGAGATGGAACTTTTAAAGGTGCTATAAAACAAAGTTTATTATTATTATCATTGTTATTAGGGCCCGGGCACCGATGGTGTGAGGACCCTATTGGCATTGCTCAGTTTCTTATTATTAGGGCCCAAGCCATTTAGTTGCAGGGCCCTTTTGTTTTTCTAAGGAGAATTTTTTTTTTTTTCCATCATCCGGGGGTTTTTGGGGCCCTTGACATGCTTAAAAACTCTTGAAAATTGGCACACATTGGAATCTGCGGCCATTAGGATGTCGCAATGGATGGGACCCGGGCGTGGCAGGGTGGCTCAACAGCGCCCCCTTGAATGGTGTCCGAAAACTTGGTCCATATATCAAACACGCTTGCATGTATTTGTATGAAACTCTGTACACATATAAACCTCATCGGGCCGAACAACTTTCATGCTCTAAGTTATACGCCAGCCCAACAGGAAGTCCGCTATTATGGGTTGCATGAAAAACGCATGCTGTGGTATTTGATATACTCCTCCTAGGCGATTAATCCGATCACCACCATACTCTGTCAGAATGAAGTCAAGACATTGAGGATGTAAAATTGCGAGCGGATTTTTGATATCTCAAACGGTTTGGCCGTGGCGAGGCAACGAATTTATGGCGAGAAAAGGTAAACAGGAAATGTGTTATAACGTCTACATATATTGATTGATTTTTATGAAACTTAAGCTGTGTGTTTGTTATAGGAGTCTGATCACATGGATGTGACTATTGTGAGTCAAAGTTATAGCGCCACCAACTGGCAGCAGGAAGTGTGTTACTTTCAAAATGCTTTGAGATCACCCTCTAATTTTGACCCAATTTGCTTCAAACTTCATTAGAATAATGTCAAGACATAACAAATGTAGACCTGTAAAAAGATTTTTAATATTTTTCAAACACTGTTGCCATAGCAACAGAGCAAACTTCAATATTTGTTTTGGATGGGTTTGAGACACTTAGCATGCTTTAAATTGCACGAAACTCGACTCGTATGTCAGGATTGTCATCCAGTAGACATGAGCAAAGCCTCAGAAACAGGCAGGAAGGAGGGCCTCTATAGCGCCACCTTTTGAAAAAAGTGGGGGGGTTAGTTTAACCTACAGTCACCAGACTCTGTACACATATTGTTCTCATTAAGCCGGACAACTTTATAATTTACAGTCATTAGCTCTGACCAACAGGAAGTCCGATATTTTGGTTTGAATGTGGATTTTTTTCACACACCCCCTCCCCCCTCACTCCTTCAGTCTGACTCTGTGTGTGTGTGTGTGTGAAAAATCCACATTCAAACCAAAATATCTGACTTCCTGTTGGTCGGAGCTAATGACTGTAAATTAGAAAGTTGTCCGGCTTAATGAGACCAATATGTTTTACTCTGATTAAAATTATAATGACGTTTCAACCTAAAAATGACATTTAAATAACAATACACTTGTGTTTCTTTTAGACTCCTCAGAACAATTGAACAACTTCATGACAGCAAGCATGTCATCAATTAGAATAATAATAAAAAAAAAAAACGTACTTAATAACACTTATAAACTAGTAGGCTATAATACTTCATTAGTTATTATAGGGTGAATTCAGGGCGATTGGGACACTTTTTGCCATTTAGATGACTTGGGGGAAAAAGTGTCCCAATCACCCTGAATTCACCCCTACTCAGCGACACGGAGCCCAATTTAATTTAATTTAAATAGGAATTATTGAATTACAATGAATATTGAGATAAAAGCGCTCACCTGGACGAGTGTGTGTTGGGTGTGTAGTAAAACATCACACACACTCCCTGAAAGATGATCAAGACCATCAGCAGCCTGAAGATCCACTGAAGAGACACCGATTCCATCACACGTGCACGAGTGTGTGTGAGTGTGTGTGTGAGTGTGTGATTGAGGGGTTAAAGATGACACACACACCCAACTCCGCCCCTCTCAAACTCACTGACTTTAACCCTGTAAAATGTTCAATAGCCTATTTTAAACTTGACTTTGACTTGTAAGTTGTGTTGTGCAATTTTGTCAGTGAAAATGCGGTTCTTTTTTGTGTTTGTACAAAATGGCTTTAATGTGACTTTATCATATTAATTTTCAAGAATTTTCAAAAGAAAATAGAAATATTTTATCATACTTGTGCTCAAAAATAAAAGTGGCTTTGATAAGATCTGTGGACCCTAAAAATGCACAGAAACAAGGAACAATTTGTAATCCAGTTCAAACACTATTTACTCCTAATTCAAAATTAGTGAATAGGTTCATCAGTACAGTGGTGTAGTCTAGTTTTTTGTAGGAAGTATACTGTGACTTTTCCCTCCCAGAGCGACACCCCATACACTCACTAATGCATATAGTATGCAACTGATCTAGGTTACATGTTATTGAGAGCATTCTGAAAGACTGCTTATGTGTGTTTTATCAAAATGTCAATTTATTATAGGCAACAAAAGACTTTAACAGCCAGTGACATTTACATCTGAAGAGACTCTGGACTGATTTTCTACTGTTTAGTGTCAATATCCATCTAAATCAGCTAGTTATAGCCTTAGATATTATATTGATATGATCCCTGGAGCATATTTTATCAGCTGGCAAGTTTCAATGCACATTTAAGAGTGCAAGTTGCAACTATAATTACACTCTAAAAAATGTTTGGTTAAAAACAACCCAAGTTGGGTTGAAAATGGACAAACCCAGCGGTTGGGTTAAATGTTTGCCTAACATTGGACTTTAATTTTTGTTTTGCACCATTTCCTACCAGTCTGTTATAGTTATGCATTTCAATTCACTAACTTGCAATTAGATCTGATATCAGTTATTTTGGATATACTGTATATCAGGTACAGTACATGGCAAATTTTCTCAAGAAAAAAAAAACTAAACTAATGCTGTAAAATATACATGGGAATCAGTTGGTACTACATTAATATTGAAGGTTAAAATGAACTGATTTGTATACAAACTTAAATTACACTTAAGGAAATTTTTATAATAATAAAGTTATATAGGCCTACTAACTTTTTAATTATTTCTACTCCAATTCGTTTTTTGAAATATAAACATTTAAATGGTGGCTGTCAACTTGACGGATTTATTCAAACATGCATAATATAGGCTATTGAAGAACATTAAAAATTATAATTAACATGTTATATGGTGTATATATTTAGCTAAATGCTTCTCTCTAGAGTTAATTTTTCTAGCTGACTAACGAGTTTATGGTCAATGAATATGTTTGTTCTGAGGTAGCCGAGGAGGAGGAGAGGATCAGTTCACGTGCGCTTAAGGCTGCTGCTTCTGTTGAACTACAGTGATCTGTCACTCCACATTAAAGAGTGCCAAAACAGTATTTATTTTTTTTTATTCTGAAATAAAATGGGCACAATATGAAACTTGAGACTTTGAGAAATATGAGACTCTGTTTCATGTCAAAAGCAACAAACCACAAATCATATTTATTGGATGGTTACGTATCCTCGCGCTTTTTTAAGTGGGTATACGGAAATCCTTGAACATTCCTAGTGGGTATATGGCGTATACCTGCGTATCACGTAGACTACACCACTACGTTTACAGCCTAAACACTGGTTCTCTTTCAGTCGGTCACGTTCGACGTACGTTAGTGACCGACGAATTGGGATATCAGCTTCGAGTGAAACTAAACAAGCCAATGGAATTGGCGTGCGATATTTGCATAATGTGCACCGCCCCCGCCAGGTGGTATAAATAGGGAAGCAGATGCAATCGCACTCTGTCTTTCTTTTCGGAGCCAACCTGTGTGTTGCTGCTATTAGACTGAGAGTGACTTCTCAAGCCTTTGAAGAACCATTGTTTTTCAGTGCTGGTGTTAAGACACCCTACAGCGAAGCCGCAAGCTTTCCCAGAGTAAGCCTCCGTTTTTTGCATTGTTTCTGCCCTGCTGGTTTGCGAGTTGGGCTGGTTCCTCTGTGCGTGTGACTCAGGGAGTGGTGTACCTGCAGTCACATCGCGGCTGTTCCTTGTGTGCTTGAGCACAAAAGAACAAGAGCTGATTTTCCCCCTTCTAAAAGAGTTTCACAGACGAACCCTGCGTCTTTTTCAAGATGTCATTTCGTCTGTGCGTTACTGGATGCGGTCGTTCCCTGGTCCCCGCTGATGGTCACAATCGTTGTGTCACGTGCCTGGGCGTTCAGCATGCTGAGGCAGCTTTTGTGGATAGCTCATGTTCTCACTGTGGGAACATGACTATCTCAGTGTTGAGGTCTAGACTCTCGTTCCTTGGTTCACAGGGAGCAGAGGTCCCCTCCCCTATGCCCCGTACGGCCGTTTTTTCTGGCTCCGGTCAGGGGAGCGGCACAGCCTGTGGTGTTGCGAGAGGAGCGTGCTGGTCCCTCTACGGAGTGACTATCCGTTTCCTTCGGTGCACCCACGGATGAGCTGATGACGATTGCAGCAACGAAAGGTGAGCTGGAGTCCTCAGGGAGATGAAGACGATCCCAAGTTGACGGCTATGCTTTCCCGGGCTGCCGAGAAGGTCGGACTCATCTGGAATCCTCCACCGCATCCCTAACTTTCTCGGCTGGACGATTGGTTTCTCGGGGCAGCCCGCGCTGGTCCTCAGCATCCCACCCTGGTGCCATTCTTTCCGGAAGTGCATGAGGAGGAGACCAAGTCGTGGAGAACGCCATATAGCGTTCGTGCTAGGCCTGGTCCCTCTTCCGCCTTCACCACTCTGGATGGCAGGAAGGCTAAGGGATACGCTGGGATCCCCCCCAGTCGAGCATGCCGTTGCGATGCAACTGTGTCCAACGGCCGCTGGCTGACACGGTGAACCGCGTCTCCCATCCCGGGCCTGTAAATTCTCATCGAGCTTGATGGAGAAAGCTTACAGAGCCTGCGGACAGGCCGTCTCTGCCTTGCATGCCATGGCTCTGCTACAGGTCTATCAGGCCAAAGCGCTCATGAACATGCCCCAGGGTGGTCTTGACCAACAGCTGCTGGGGGAGCTGCGCGCCGCCACCGACTAAGGTGACTGCTCGCTCTGTTGGTCAAGCAATGGCTACGCTTGTAGTCCAGCAGCGCCACCTCTGGCTGACCTTGGCGGACATGAGAGAGACCATTGGTTCCTGGACTCCCCCGTGTCTCTATTCGGCAACGCGGTCGAGAGCTTCGCCCAGCAGTTCTCGGCCGCACAGAAGCAGACTGAGGCCATCAAACACATCTTGCCCCAGCGGTCCGCTGCTGCCTCCACCCCACCACCGGCTGCGCAACCCCAGTCTGCTTGTTGCCAAGGGCACCCGCCTGCGTTGTCCTCCGCCCCTGCAAAGTCTGCAAAGCAGCAGCCTCCACCCACCAGACAGCAGGGAGCCAGTCGTGGACGCGGTGCCCAGCCCGCCCAGACCCCAGCCAAGCCAGGTGGAAAGAGAACGAGGAAGCGGTCCTGAGACGGGCGACCTGGAGGAGAGGATGTCAGCTCTTCGTGAGATGATGCCCGCATCTCTCTCTCCCCCGGAGGAGGGCCGGGGGGAATTTGTGTGTCCTGTTGTCCCGCCTCCGGAGTACCCACCTTTTCACAAAAAGTGTGCAGTGCTCTGCCTCGCCACTCTCAGCCCCCTCTCACCTCGCCAGCAGGTCCCAGTGTGTATGTCGAAGCCACCTCCCTTGCGCCATCTCCCATACACACTGCCACCTCACAGAGTCCGACCCCACTTCAGGCCGCTAAGCACGACCTGATCGTCAGGTTCCTGAGGGGGTTAGGGTTCCTCTATACCCTCTTGGGATCTCTCCCTGGTACTTACATCTCTCCGGGGTCATCTCTTCAAGCCTTTGCAGTCAGTAGAGTTAAAAGTACTGTCCCTTAAGACCATCCTCCTGGTTGCATTGGTCTCGGTTAAGAAGGTAGGGGACCTGCATGCATTTTCGGTTGACGAATCATGCCTGGAATTCGGGCCCGGTGACTCTCACGTTATCCTGGATATGTGCCCAAGGTTCCTACCACTCCCTTTCGAGATCAGGTAGTGAACCTGCAAGCGCTGCCTTCGCTGGAAGAGGTCAGTAACTGTGGCGTTTTATTTGGGATCCCAATTCATCGGTCACTACTGACGTACGTAGAACGTGACAGACTGAAAGGGAACGTCTTGGTTACGTATGTAACCCTCGTTCCCTGAAGGAGGGAACGGAGACGTATGTCCTATCGCCACAGTTCCTGTGCCTTCGCTGTAGTGCAGACTCAAGGTTGTCTCCTCAGCAAAAAACAGAGTGCATCTGCTTCCCTATTTATACCACCTGGCGGGAGCGGTGCGCATTATGCAAATATCACAAATTTAAACAATTCTACAGTTCAAATAATACAGATTTTGACAAAAACCAAAAGTTTTATGTAAAAATAAATCTCTCATTTCAGCCTTTAAGCCATTTTTGTAAGGAAAGCGAGTCAAGACTTTAAATATGATTTTTATATATATACATGTATACACACATACATATATACATACATATCTTTTGTAATTGTTTAAATCTTTAGAATGCACATTAGTTTCTTTTCGATCCATCAACTGAATGAAAATGAAATTTCACTCTCTAACTGTAGCTGACGCTTATGGAACAGCAGAAATATAGTGGTTACTCTGGTAAACCCTGTAAACAATGCAGCTACGCTTTTTAGAAATGTGACAAGTTTGCAGGAATTATATAAACACCAAACATTGTCATAATTCATCAACAGTATCATATTGATTGTGAACTGCTCTGAAAATGTGAGCCTGCACAACGTGCAACTGCATCGCGTTTTTACTTTGAAACATGCAGCGCTCACAGTTAAATCATCGCATTTCAGAGATATCAGACATAATCTTGAGAGTGTGTCTGTGAGGAGCAGGGCTGCAGGTGTAGTGTCAGCACCCCCTGGCTGTGGAGCTGCAGCAGCCGCACAAACTCCTCCGGCATCTTGTGCATAAAGGGGTGCGGGCGCTTCAGGTCGTAATAATGGTACGGAACCGGTCGCTCCTGCAGGTCGCTGTCGAACGGCCAGAATCCATAAACGTGCACGTGCTCACACAATTCCATCGCTACGCTGATCATAATAAACCCTGAGGAGAGCCGCACCTCCCGTATGCCACGTCCCTTCCAGAAACGGTCCAGTTTCCGCAGGTAATAAGGGCTGTAGAACACCACCGGCTGCTGAGGTCTGATTGGCTGGAGGACTTTAAGAGCTTTCATTGACAGTGACGTGCAGAACGTGTAGGCAAAGGCGGGAATAATGAGGGAGGCGTTTCCGTACACACTGACCCGCTCCACCAACGGATCCGGATTCTTCTCCAGGTCTTTGTATCTTTAGACACACAAACAATATCTAATAAACACTATTGAAAAAACAATATGCCTGTATAGGTGTGTTGTAAATATGAAAATATAATGTCTCATATTATAATTACAATTTAAAATAATCTCACGAAGAGGAGTGTGTGTGGATACTGACTCTCTCTGAATCTGAGTGGGGTTGATGGTTACCAGATCCGTCTTCAGTCCAACATCACTGTCATTAACATGAGCCAAATTAAATCTGAAAGAAAAATCTTTTATTTTTAAGTCCCCATGAACCAGAAGTTGCAAACGACTGTTCTCCGGTGTTGTGACTATTTTTTTCTTCTGTGTATTAACCTGCACGGATTAATAGTTCAACACAAGACAAGGAATATGCACTAACAAAGTAAATAGGGTCAATTTTGATTTCATGACGACTTTAACATTCTACGAAACAAGTGCTGCTTCCATTTTTTTTAAAATTAAACTATATTAAACGAAAGTGGTGTCATCCAAGCTACATTAATGTTGGAATCTGCATTTGTTTATCTTTGGTTCCTGTTTTTTTTTTCATTCCAGTGTTCCTGTTTATTATCAGTTACCATGGTTTTTCATTACAATTTAAAGCAATTGATGAAAAAAAGACTTCTGGATTAAAGCATCAGTCACCATGTTCTGCTAGTTAGTGGTGTGTGAGTTTCATGTTCACAGTCATTGTTATAGTTTGACTTCATAAAGTGTTTTCACAGTGTTGTTTGTTTGAGTGGCCCGACATGTCATTGTCTTGTTTTATTAGGCATACTAGTTAGGCATTCACAACAGAATTCACTCTTTAAGATTAGTTTTCTGTAATATCTCATTGCACAGCAACAGCAGATGTTGCCAGTTGAATATGGCACACCCTGTTAAACTCCTTAGATAAAGATAGTGGGTCCAGTGGTTTCAGTGGAGATCTGTCTAACTATTAACAAACTGTACAGTGATGAACTATTTGGAAACTGACAGCAGCCGTTTCTGAGTTTCAAAGCTGCTATAAAAACACAAGTGAGCGCACATCAGTTGAATTTAATTTTTATAGGAAATCTGCAATAAAACTGAACTGATTAACTATATTCAAAAGAGTTCAAATTCTCTGTGATCTTCTGGTCTGTAGATGTGGCTCAGGTTCCTCCTTCAACGTGCGCTTTTGGGATTTTTCCACTTGTTTTCTGGTCCATATAAATCACTTTGGTTGAGTACATTGTTGTGTTTACCGTATGACGAAGTCTGCACTGTCAATCTCATGTCCACAGCTGCTGTTTTTCAAAATCCCACCGCTGCCGACCACAGCACACCGACCCAGACGCCGACCGGACCAGGGGAAGTCCTGCACACACACACACGTTTGTTTCACTATATTACTTAGGACACTGGCATTGCTAGTCAGTTGTCACAATATTTCAGTATTTAAGTGAGAACATTTGGCACACACACACCTCGGGCAGCATACTGTGAAGTGCGGCATTTATTTTGTATGTGCTTTTTGAGCTGGTTTCATATTCGATGGATTGATTGACGGCTGTGTTGAGTTTGGTGAGGATGAATGATCCTGTGGCGTTACAACAAAACTGCAGCCTGATTCTGTCATGAACACACAGAGAGAGTTTATCAGTTTACCTCTTATCATGACTAGAATGATGACATTAGTCATTGTATGATTACTCCTTTATATAGTCTACTCTTCAGACACTCAGAACTAGTGTCCTCGAGTACTGCAAGCAAAGTTACACATTTCAAAAATAATAAAAGTTAAAGCTGCAAGCAGCATTTACCAGGGTTCAAGCACTTTAAGGCCTTTAAGCACATAAAAAGATATTATATTTTATTTAGCAAGCATGTAAACACTTAGATCATAGATGGAAAAGACCATTTGCACCGAATACAGTCAATTTAGTAAGGAAAAATATGGTTTCAAAGGTTTTTTGACAGTTATAGCGCCACCTATTGCCCGATCTCCACCACTTTTTTGGGTGTCCTCAGAGTGTGTCCATACATATGCGTTTCAAATTTGGTGAAAATATCTCATTTCGTTGTGAAGTTACAGACACTTATATATATATATATATATATGAGAGCATAAAAAATGACCCAAGAACGTCTTTGATTGGATTTTTTTGCCACTTTCTATCAAAATTTTGACATTTGGGCTTATACAATCAGATAATCAGCTTAGGATACTAGTCTTGATTGGACTAACGGTTTCGAAGATATTCGCAAAAGTTTTTAAGCGCTAAATCACAACGTTGCACAAACCATAAGCCGAAATTTGGCAAGTCTGGTATCGTTGGACTCGGCAAGGTTTCAGGAGTCTAAAGATGTGACTCGCGTGAAAATAAGTCGACCACACCTACAGTTATAGACATTTTCATCTAAAACCACGTAAAATCTTGTTAGCGACGGTGAATCAAAATTTCAACCTTTTTTATGATAATTATTGATATTCAGAGTCCAGAGAACATTTCTGCACTGGTTTGGTTCCGATCGGGCGAAAAACCTAGGACTAGTTAATTCAAAATTTGCATACTGGAAATGAAATCGGAGATATACGTTTTGTCTGTCTTGAGCCAAGGATTCCAATGATATAAAACACTTATAGACAAACCTTCGGTCACTGTAGCGCCACCTATTGGCCGATTGGGGTCATACTCTGTCAACCTCTCCTCGATTTCTGTCCTATCATCTGACAAAGTTTCAAATCTCTAGCTCTTACGGTTTGGGCTGCACGATGCGTTTTAAGGCATAAGAAAAATAATAAAAATCTGAGCAATTACAATAGGTTTTCAGCACTACGTGCTTGAACGCCTAATAATAATTTGAAGGGTTAGTTCACCCAAAAATGAAAATAATGTCATTTATTACTCACCCTCATGTCGTTCTACACCCGTAAGACTTTCATTCATCTTCGGAACACAAATTAAGATATTTTTGATGAAATCCGATGGCTCAGTGAGGTCTGCATTGACAACAAGATAATTAACATTTTTAGGTGCCCAGAAATATACTAAAAACAAATTTAAAACTGTTCATGTGACTAAAGTGGTTCTGTACAGTGGTACAGTGGTTTTGTGCGCCAAAAAAAACAAAATGACGACTTTTCAACAATATCTAGTGATTTCAAAACACTGCTTTATGAAGCTTTACGAATCTTTTGTTTCGAATCAGTGGTTCAGAGCGCCAAAGTCATGTGATTTCAGTAAACAAGGCTTTGTTACGTCATAAGTGTTTCGGAATTTCAATAGTTCACTTGACTTTGGCAGTTTGATACACGCTCTGAACCGCTGATTCGAAACAAAAGATTCGTAAAGCTTCGAAGCTTCATGAAGCAGTGTTTTGAAATCGCCCATCACTAGATATTGTTGAATAAAGTCGTTATTTCGTTTTTTTTTTCGAAAAAGTATTCTCATCGCTTTATAATATTAAGGTTGAACCACTGTAGTCACATGATCTGTTTTAAATACATCTTTAGTAGCTTTCTGGGCATCTGAAAGTCTTAATTATATTGCTGTCAATGCAGGCCTCACTGAGCTATAGGATTTTATCAAAAAATATCTCAATTTGTGTTCTGAAGATGAATGAAGGTCTTACGGGTTTAGAACGACATGAGGGTGAGTAATTAATGACAGAAATTTCATTTTTGTGTGAACTAACCCTTTAATAACCTGTTAATCAGCAAATAAAGTATGACATGACTGGACTGGAGATTAAATCATACACACACCTGTTTATTTCCTGTTCAGTTGTGTTCAGTTTGTAAGGGCAGTTTAAGAAATCGGAGAGTTTCTGGGTAACACTCTTCATGTCTAGACTGTAGAAAGAAACACATGAGATGTTTGTAATGATTCTGTCATTATTAACCCTCCCTCAGGTGCAGCAGTGGATTAACACATAGGCTAACCTATAGGCTGTAACCTTGTAGCCCACGTAATCAGGGGGCCTCTGTTCAAATATTTTCTAATTAATCTATTTCTACGAATTAATCTATTTCTAAAAAGTCTGTTGGTACTTCATTGGTTACTTCGCTCAGAGTAGCTGTCAATCTCAGCTGTCAATCATGATGTCACACCCCCGTTTTTATAGCATTAAATAACTGAAACCAAACCTATTTTAAAGGAAGAACACTTGAACTTACATCACTGTGATAAAACTATATAAAAAGACAGAAACCATATTTGGAAAAAAAATAGTTGAAGACGCTTTGGCTTCAGGACTAAAGGCTCCGATATACTTCAAACAAAGTTCTTTTTCGTTCTTCGTTTCGGGGTAAAATGAAGTTCGATATACGTTAGCAGTGATATACTGTAATCGAACATCTGACCCCGCCCACACTGCTGAGAGCGACGGTTAGATGAATATGTAAATATGTGCTGTACACTTTCTTCTCAGTAACAAAATAAACACAACAAAAATGAGAAAACAGCAGCATTTTTTATAGAAAAGAGAGTATAGTTCCTAGCCATATCGGCCTAGAAAATCGCAATTTTCATTTTCCGTCGGTCTTAGTACATGATGTAACTATAGAAGAGTCAAGTTTTAAATAGGAAAAATATGTAAAAAAATATGGTCATTTTTTTGAGCGAGATGCTATTGGTCTCATCAGATTCAATGAACTATGCTAAGCTATGCTAAAAGTGGTACCGCCAGACCCGGAGATCGGCTGAATGGATTCGAAAACGGTAAAACTCAACTGTTTAACTCTAGGGGAGTTGGAAAATGATTTTCAAAAAAAGTGGAATGAGAGTAAAATATAGTCAAATCATTAATTTAAAAAAGTTTGTTTTCCTATTAATATTTTTTAAATAAGAGATTACTCAATTTGAATGTATTGATCATTTGGTAATAAAAAAAATATTTTTATTTGATAAAAAAGTTTTTTCATATCCCTTGAATGTTTATCTACCCTGTTGTATTGGGGAATCGTCCCTTTAAGAAAAGCCCATCCCCTTTAGTGACATCAGCACAACAGATTTTTTGTTTCTTCAGTGGCGGGAATTTCAACAGCTGAAGTGAGTAAGTTGGTGACTTTCCAATTGACAAATTTTCTTTGTTTGAGTTTGCTTGCTTGTTTTGCCAAAGCTTAACATGTCCACCCTGTCGGCATAAAACATGCCGTAAGTGATTAGAATACAGTGATTTCAAAATATGTAAGTTTAAATATACTAAAATCTCTTCAACAACCAGACTAGCTATTTAGCTAGTCACAGTTTGTTGTAAGCTAATATGCTAAGTGAGCTCAAAATGTCGGCCACTTAAGACTCGACAGGGTGGACATTGCATTCATTTGTAGTTAATACTGCAATTTATAGAAATGTAATATTGTAATTTAGAGAACCATCTGCTGTAGATAATATTTTTGTAATTTATAAATGATTTATTGTTTGTGTTTTTGTTATTGTTTGTGAATGTATATCTAGATTTCTTTTCAGAAGTGTGTTTCTCTCTGTTCATGATGTGGTGTTTACCTGAGGTTTTTAGTTAAAGCTGCAGTCCGTAAGTTTTCCCTCTTTGTCGCCATCTCTGTTTGAACCCTGAAATTGCTGTTATTTGTGGAATTATCATCTTTACGTGAGTTGTGCATCGGCACAGAGGAAGAATCTAATGTTTTGAGGTGTATATGTGGATTGTCTATCAACACACCAGTTGTCAACAATGATTGTCGTTTTGAACTTGCTGGATTACAAACCGGCATCAAAATGTCAAGTTTAATTACATTCCAGCCGCTGTATGAAAAGGCTACAGACAATCCGCCGCCTGCTGCATCCACGCACACGCGATATAGCCTGCTAGCAGGAACTCCTGTATGTTTAAAGATGTGACGTAATGACGAATGGCGGAAGCTCGAATTTCCCGTGTAAACCTACCAGTACCACTCAAATTATAAATCATTATTACAAGCTTACCGTTGTGAATCGGGCTTAGGTAAGGAGAAAGTTTTGAACACTGGCTGGTCATGTACTTGCTCAAAAACTGTTTTTGGATAATTCTTAACCAAAAAAAGTTACGGACTGCAGCTTTAAGATGTATTGAATCAATATGAATTAAATTAACGTAAACTAAAAGCGGCAGGAGTTGAATAAATAGAAGTCGAATAAATGTTTCGTTGTCATATTTTGTCATGCTTTGTGTGTTCTGCTTTATGTGTCCACCCCGTCATGTGCTGGTCCACACGGTCATCTTGATATTTTAAAATAATATTTCAAATAATAATTCAATCATACCTATATAATCCAGTGTGTTCAATAGCTATGGGGGCAATAACATGAACAAAAAACTGCATCCAAATATCAGTTTTCTCAAAATAAGAAAAAATACATGTGCAAATTGTTTCTTTAAAAACACATAATTTGCATAAAATATTTTATGTATTTATAATTTGAAAGCAAACAAATAACCCTGTTTAGGAAAGGGACATCATACCTTTCAGTAAATATAATTTGAATCTTAATATTGCAATGAAAACATATTTAACAGTAATATACATGTCCATGACAGGGTGGACATATCTTGTGGTTTATGTTCCGAATAATGGCCCATAATTATCTAAAAATATGTGTGGGAGCTCAGCCAAATATTTTTGTGTTAACTATTTATGACAAGACAAAGCAAATGGAAAATTAAAACAAAATTTGAGTATTGTGAGGGTTGAATCACACTCTATGGTGATATTGACCCATCAATGTTGTTATGATCAGACGCTTTTTTTTACCCCAGTATTCATAGAAATACTTTAGCTAAAATAATGTTTTTAAAAATGTCTAGGTTAATAATTGTTCAAAAGAATAACTTTAGCAAACTTTGTACTATTTTGTGTTTATTTTGATAAATAAAAGAATTCATTTTTGTTCAATAAATATACTGTCATTAAAATAGGCCTATGTTAATATAAAAATAAAAATATATTTTAAAAATACAGAAACAAAATTACTTTTAAAAGTAAAGATTCTGACATCCCATAATATTTAATAGATTTACAGTAGTGACAATAAATTATATCTTATTATGATATGATTAATATAATATTTTTAAATATGATTGTTTCATGGGTATTATCTCTAAAATGGATACCTAATTTGATATATGATATTTGCCATCTGAATCTAACCATGTCATGTCAACAAATAGAAAAGTCAGCCAGCTCTTCATTATCATGTTAATTATTGTGTCTTTTTGGGGCGCTTTTTTTTTTTACCCCAAATACCATACTTTTACATATTCTTCCGTTATTGAAAAACTGTTACTTAATTTACCTTGAACAAAACTGAAAATCATTAAAAAGACCTTTGTCTGAAAATACAAACATTAATTTGATCCATTCTCATTTGCCACTTAAATCAACAACATTTAAAAAAAAAAAAAAACATCAAATATTAGATCAAACTACTTCAGAATCCCGCGATCGCGTCAAGATCAGACAAATTTGCACGTGCATTTTGAAAAGCGGATATTTAGGAAAGTGCTGTTTTTGTGCCATGTAGTGGTTTAGAGGAAAATAAAATCAAAGGCACCTTTTGCCCTGTTGTAATAATTTAGAGGTAAATATTTTTTTTACCATAAAATACCCATATGGCCAGTATTCATTTGTTTTCCCTGGTCCCCCCTGACTGGTTCTTGGACCCTTGTCGTGTAATGTTTGTGACTGACACAACTCGACTATAGATCTAACAGATTAGATTAATTGCATGTCTATGACGGCACAGAGTGAAGTAGCATACACAGTTAATGATAAACATCACATTTTATGCATATATAATAAAGATTAAAACCTGTTCATCAAATGTTTGATGACGAACAAATTCTCATATCACAGCATCAGTAGTTTTCAGGAACTAATAAAAGATAAAGTACTACAGTATTTCCATCACAAAGGACACTAAACCATTTGGTCAAGCATGCATGCAGGGTGATTTACATTAACAGCAAGTTACAAATTGAAGGAAAGTTGATTCTGGAACATATCCATGTGTAAATTATAGCAATAATGCTCAACAACTGTTCAGTAAATGCTGTAAAAAAAATAAAATAAACTACAGCATTGCTGGTGGCGAATATCCATGTTTACTTAGAAATACACTGGAAATGCAAAGTATCAAGTTCATCTCCAGTTCTTCTTAACAGAAAACTAACACAAAGGATGTTCCCAAGAAGTGTTAGGACACCTAAATCACACCTGAAAATGTTTGAATGTCATTTGAAGAGTTGATAGTAAGAAATACAAGCACAGGATAAGTTTGTATTGTCTGAAATGCCAAAGGCGTGTTGAAAAGGAAGGCAGTCAATATTGACTTTGTGGTTAGTGGATTGTCATATTTGTCATGAAGGTGTGTGAACTTCCAATCAATCAATGGAAATTTATTTGCATAAAGCTTTTCAAAATACAGTTTCAAAGCAGCTTAGAAAGCTATACTGAGTTCAGGGCTGGAAACTTAATTAACAAATAATTTCACTGAAGAAATATAGAAACCATTTTCACTCATAAATTCCTTGGAGGCCAAATTAAATTTAACAAAAAATTACAAAGAAATGGCAAGTAACACATTGAATTAAATGTGAAATATTTAATAAAAAAGGCGAATTTTGTACTTTTACCATCTTTCTAGGATAAATAGGCTACTAGTTGAGTTGTCAGGCTTCTCTAAATTTAGTGTTGTGATTTAAAATACTTAAAGATGTGACGTAATGACGAACGGCGGAAGCTCGAATTTCCCGTGTAAACTTACCAGTACCACTCAAATTATAAATCATTATTACAAGCTTACCGTTGTGAATCGGGCTTAGGTAAGGAGAAAGTTTTGAACACTGGCTGGTCATGTACTTGCTCAAAAACTGTTTTTGGATAATTCTTAACCAAAAAAAGTTACGGACTGCAGCTTTAAGATGTATTGAATCAATATGAATTAAATTAACGTAAACTAAAAGCGGCAGGAGTTGAATAAATAGAAGTCGAATAAATGTTTCGTTGTCATATTTTGTCATGCTTTGTGTGTTCTGCTTTATGTGTCCACCCCGTCATGTGCTGGTCCACACGGTCATCTTGATATTTTAAAATAATATTTCAAATAATAATTCAATCATACCTATATAATCCAGTGTGTTCAATAGCTATGGGGGCAATAACATGAACAAAAAACTGCATCCAAATATCACAGTTTTCTCAAAATAAGAAAAAATACATGTGCAAATGGTCTCTTTAAAAACACATAATTTGCATAAAATCTTTTATGTATTTATAACTTGAAAGCAAACAAATAACCCTGTTTAGGAAAGGGACATCATACCTTTCAGTAAATATAATTTGAATCTTAATATTGCAATGAAAACATATTTAACAGTAATATACATGTCCATGACAGGGTGGACATATCTTGTGGTTTATGTTCCGAATAATGGCCCATAATTATCTAAAAATATGTGTGGGAGCTCAGCCAAATATTTTTGTGTTAACTATTTATGACAAGACAAAGCAAATGGAAAATTAAAACAAAATTTGAGTATTGTGAGGGTTGAATCACACTCTATGGTGATATTGACCCATCAATGTTGTTATGATCAGACGCTTTTTTTTACCCCAGTATTCATAGAAATACTTTAGCTAAAATAATGTTTTTAAAAATGTCTAGGTTAATAATTGTTCAAAAGAATAACTTTAGCAAACTTTGTACTATTTTCTGTTTTTTTTTGATAAATAAAAGAATTCATTTTTGTTCAATAAATATACTGTCATTAAAATAGGCCTATGTTAATATAAAAATAAAAATATATTTTAAAAATACAGAAAGAAAATTACTTTTAAAAGTAAAGATTCTGAATGCATTGAAGGACATCCCATAATATTTAATAGATTTACAGTAGTAACAATAAATTATATTTTATTATGATATGATTAATATAATATTTTTAAATATGATTGTTTCATGGGTATTATCTCTAAAATGGATACCTAATTTGATATATGATATTTGCCATCTGAATCTAACCATGTCATGTCAACAAATAGAAAAGTCAGCCAGCTCTTCATTATCATGTTAATTATTGTGTCTTTTTGGGGCGCTTTTTTTTTTTACCCCAAATACCATACTTTTACATATTCTTCCGTTATTGAAAAACTGTTACTTAATTTACCTTGAACAAAACTGAAAATCATTAAAAAGACCTTTGTCTGAAAATACAAACATTAATTTGATCCATTCTCATTTGCCACTTAAATCAACAACATTTAAAAAAAAAAAAAAACATCAAATATTAGATCAAACTACTTCAGAATCCCGCGATCGCGTCAAGATCAGACAAATTTGCACGTGCATTTTGAAAAGCGGATATTTAGGAAAGTGCTGTTTTTGTGCCATGTAGTGGTTTAGAGGAAAATAAAATCAAAGGCACCTTTTGCCCTGTTGTAATAATTTAGAGGTAAATATTTTTTTTACCATAAAATACCCATATGGCCAGTATTCATTTGTTTTCCCTGGTCCCCCCTGACTGGTTCTTGGACCCTTGTCGTGTAATGTTTGTGACTGACACAACTCGACTATAGATCTAACAGATTAGATTAATTGCATGTCTATGACGGCACAGAGTGAAGTAGCATACACAGTTAATGATAAACATCACATTTTATGCATATATAATAAAGATTAAAACCTGTTCATCAAATGTTTGATGACGAACAAATTCTCATATCACAGCATCAGTAGTTTTCAGGAACTAATAAAAGATAAAGTACTACAGTATTTCCATCACAAAGGACACTAAACCATTTGGTCAAGCATGCATGCAGGGTGATTTACATTAACAGCAAGTTACAAATTGAAGGAAAGTTGATTCTGGAACATATCCATGTGTAAATTATAGCAATAATGCTCAACAACTGTTCAGTAAATGCTGTAAAAAAAATAAAATAAACTACAGCATTGCTGGTGGCGAATATCCATGTTTACTTAGAAATACACTGGAAATGCAAAGTATCAAGTTCATCTCCAGTTCTTCTTAACAGAAAACTAACACAAAGGATGTTCCCAAGAAGTGTTAGGACACCTAAATCACACCTGAAAATGTTTGAATGTCATTTGAAGAGTTGATAGTAAGAAATACAAGCACAGGATAAGTTTGTATTGTCTGAAATGCCAAAGGCGTGTTGAAAAGGAAGGCAGTCAATATTGACTTTCTGGTTAGTGGATTGTCATATTTGTCATGAAGGTGTGTGAACTTTCAGTCAATCAATGGAAATTTATTTGCATAAAGCTTTTCAAAATACAGTTTCAAAGCAGCTTAGAAAGCTATACTGAGTTCAGGGCTGGAAACTTAATTAACAAATAATTTCACTGAAGAAATATAGAAACCATTTTCACTCATAAATTCCTTGGAGGCCAAATTAAATTTAACAAAAAATTACAAAGAAATGGCAAGTAACACATTGAATTAAATGTGAAATATTTAATAAAAAAGGCGAATTTTGTACTTTTACCATCTTTCTAGGATAAATAGGCTACTAGTTGAGTTGTCAGGCTTCTCTAAATTTAGTGTTGTGATTTAAAATACTTAAAGATGTGACGTAATGACGAACGGCGGAAGCTCGAATTTCCCGTGTAAACCTACCAGTACCACTCAAATTATAAATCATTATTACAAGCTTACCGTTGTGAATCGGGCTTAGGTAAGGAGAAAGTTTTGAACACTGGCTGGTCATGTACTTGCTCAAAAACTGTTTTTGGATAATTCTTAACCAAAAAAAGTTACGGACTGCAGCTTTAAGATGTATTGAATCAATATGAATTAAATTAACGTAAACTAAAAGCGGCAGGAGTTGAATAAATAGAAGTTGAATAAATGTTTCGTTGTCATATTTTGTCATGCTTTGTGTGTTCTGCTTTATGTGTCCACCCCGTCATGTGCTGGTCCACACGGTCATCTTGATATTTTAAAATAATATTTTAAATAATAATTCAATCATACCTATATAATCCAGTGTGTTCTATAGCTATGGGGGCAATAACATGAACAAAAAACTGCATCCAAATATCACAGTTTTCTCAAAATAAGAAAAAATACATGTGCAAATGGTCTCTTTAAAAACACATAATTTGCATAAAATCTTTTATGTATTTATAACTTGAAAGCAAACAAATAACCCTGTTTAGGAAAGGGACATCATACCTTTCAGTAAATATAATTTGAATCTTAATATTGCAATGAAAACATATTTAACAGTAATATACATGTCCATGACAGGGTGGACATATCTTGTGGTTTATGTTCCGAATAATGGCCCATAATTATCTAAAAATATGTGTGGGAGCTCAGCCAAATATTTTTGTGTTAACTATTTATGACAAGACAAAGCAAATGGAAAATTAAAACAAAATTTGAGTATTGTGAGGGTTGAATCACACTCTATGGTGATATTGACCCATCAATGTTGTTATGATCAGACGCTTTTTTTTACCCCAGTATTCATAGAAATACTTTAGCTAAAATAATGTTTTTAAAAATGTCTAGGTTAATAATTGTTCAAAAGAATAACTTTAGCAAACTTTGTACTATTTTGTGTTTATTTTGATAAATAAAAGAATTCATTTTTGTTCAATAAATATACTGTCATTAAAATAGGCCTATGTTAATATAAAAGTATATTTTAAAAATACAGAAACAAAATTACTTTAAAAAGTAAAGATTCTGAATGCATTGACGGACATCCCATAATATTTAATAGATTTACAGTAGTAACAATAAATTATATTTTATTATGATATGATTAATATAATATTTTTAAATATGATTGTTTCATGGGTATTATCTCTAAAATGGATACCTAATTTGATATATGATATTTGCCATCTGAATCTAACCATGTCATGTCAACAAATAGAAAAGTCAGCCAGCTCTTCATTATCATGTTAATTATTGTGTCTTTTGGGACGCTTTTTTTTTTTTTTTTTTACCCCAAATACCATACTTTTACATATTCTTCCGTTATTGAAAAACTGTTACTTAATTTACCTTGAACAAAACTGAAAATCATTAAAAAGACCTTTGTCTGAAAATACAAACATTAATTTGATCCATTCTCATTTGCCACTTAAATCAACAACATTTAAAAAAAAAAAAAAACATCAAATATTAGATCAAACTACTTCAGAATCCCGCGATCGCGTCAAGATCAGACAAATTTGCACGTGCATTTTGAAAAGCGGATATTTAGGAAAGTGCTGTTTTTGTGCCATGTAGTGGTTTAGAGGAAAATAAAATCAAAGGCACCTTTTGCCCTGTTGTAATAATTTAGAGGTAAATATTTTTTTTACCATAAAATACCCATATGGCCAGTATTCATTTGTTTTCCCTGGTCCCCCCTGACTGGTTCTTGGACCCTTGTCGTGTAATGTTTGTGACTGACACAACTCGACTATAGATCTAACAGATTAGATTAATTGCATGTCTATGATGGCACAGAGTGAAGTAGCATACACAGTTAATGATAAACATCACATTTTATGCAAATATAATAAAGATTAAAACCTGTTCAGCAAATGTTTGATGACGAACAAATTCTCATATCACACAGCATCAGTAGTTTTCAGGAACTAATAAAAGATAAAGTACTACAGTATTTCCATCACAAAGGACACTAAAGCCAACTATCCAACAACTCCAATCTCTATTGGCCGGCGACAGCCTATGACGTAATATGAGGCGACCTGGAAGTATACAAGGAGCGCCTAGAGAATCATTCAGTATCTTTTCGTCTTTCGGGTCTGTTCTGTCTGATCGCGACTATGTCGACTCCAGTAAGGGATTCTTTAATATGCCTTACAAACGTTCAAGAGAGTGTGTTCATCCATGTTTCAGGTTTGTATACACATTTCTGGGCGTTTTTCTGTCTGGAGAGGAGCGCGCATAGACAGTGCTTGAGGGCGCTGTCTGTGTGTTTGTCTGTTGTTTACTGTGAGCGTCTCCCTATCGGGACGCTCCGTTCTCGTTCGGCACTCTTCTCGAGGTAAGAGGTGTCCGCATCTGCGCCTGGTGATTCTGGCCCCGTTTGTGCTGAGGCAAAACGGCGGCTGCAATCATAGGGCTCGCAGGTGAGCTCGTTGGGAAGTCTGAAAGAGTTGTATTCTCTCTCGGCTTCCCCGGGGCTGACGAGGATGAGTTGTTGGATGACGATGACGTCCTTGTTTAACGTCATCACGTCCGGCAGCGAGCGCTCCTCTGGCTGCTGTGTATGCGGAGCTGCTGGTGTTTTTGGGACGTGTTTTTCGGCAGCCGGTAGTTGCCATGAGAGAGCGTTAGGAAAGGGGCCGCGCGCGGACGGCTCGACGAGCGGTTCCTTTCTGTCCATGAATGTTGCAGCTCCCATAAACTTTCCATTCCTTCCTGATCTCTGCGTTTGAGATCGGGAGGGCATGGAAAACCCCCTAGCCGTTCAGATTTGTATCTGAGCCCAGACAGACAGGAGGAGGAAGAAGCGAGAGTGAGATGGGTGATCGATTGTAAACACTGTTGCGTCTGTAATCGATCCCCCAGCTATATAAGGGAGATTTATATCTACCCTCCCTCTTCTTCTTTCTCCTCATTATATATATATATATATATATATATATATATATATATATATATATATATATATATATATATATATAATGTGTGTGTGTGTGTATTTATATGCATGTATATATAATTTATATCATGCTCAGATACTTCTTATGGTCAGACTGATGGCTGGGCCCATAGTGATTATTTTCTGTCGGCCCGCTTTTTCAGTTTGATAGTGAGAGGATCTTTTAGGTTTAAAAGAACCCTAGATTCTATTCTTTTTCATGTAGAGAAAAGGAGTTTTAGGAATCTTCGGTCTTTGAGCTGCAGGAAGATGAGATGGGTCTATTTTTTGTTTTAAAATGAGACCTTGTTTTCCTGTATAGTTTTGTCTGAGCATGTAGTTTATCAGGGGGCTGGTCCATCTCCAGCTGAGGTTCTGAGATCCAGTATGGCCGCTCGGGCGCCTTCTCCTTTCGGAGCAAGGCGCAGAGACGGCTGGACTCGAGGAGGAAGAAGCAGGCTTTGGAGGAGGTGATCGATCACATACACCAATAGCGTCTGTAATCATTCTCTTGTTGCGGGGGCGACTTTGCGTTTGCCCTCGCCCCTTCTTCCTCCGCCTCCTGAGTTTTTGGTTTCATTTTACATGCTCAGGTGCTTCTTTAACAGTCAGGCTGACGGCTGGGCCTTTGATAATATTTTTCTAAGGCCGCCCTCTGGCTTGATAGTGAAAAGTGCTTTTAGGCTTAAAAGAACTTTTTGATTTCATCCTTCTTCATGCAAGAAAATAAGGAGGAGAAATCTTCGTTCTACGAGCCGCAGGAAGGTAAGCTGGGTCTATATTTTTATGTTTATAAAAGTGTAGACCTTGTTTTTCCTGTATAGCTTTCCTGAGCATGTAGTCAGTAAAGTTAGAAGGGGTTCTTTTGGGCAAAATAACTGAACCATTAGGTTGGCTAGTTTTTCACATGCAGGCCACATTATGGCCGCTATTTTGTAGCCTCCTATGTTAGAGTAGCTTCTCAGCTAATACTGTTAGTTTGGCTTGAGTTAGCACTCGTCACTTCAGTTATTTGTGCGCAGGTCGGCTTTAATCGGCCACCTGGCACTATTGGCTTGTAGTGCTTCATTTTCTCCTCATATCTGAGAGGATTTAAAGTGAAGCCCAGGCTTTGCTTGGCCCAGTAGGCCATAGCTAGCGGCTAGGCTAGAGCTAAGTTAGGTGTTTGTCTATTACATCACGCTTATTATTACTATCACTTGTAAGGTTGTATAGTTCCTAGTTCTGGCCTCCTCCTGAGGGAGTTGTTAGGCCGTATGCCCATTTCCCCTTCGTTATTATGTAGGTGCTATGGCTGAGGTTAACAGCTAGGGTTATAGGCTGTTATTAGCCTTCCTGGTGCTGTTTTTCCCAGGTGGTAGGCCCTTATCTTTGAGGAGATAAGTTATGCAGTGTTGCTAGGCCCCACTTTCTAGAACTTTGTCATGCCTTATAATGTCTTCCCGTGAGCCCCTTGAATTATATTCAAGTTTGAGCTACAGTGTTAGTTTTTAGCCTCCGTTCTCAAGGGTTCAGCACAGATCTACAGATCTGTCTGGTGAAAGCATTTATCCTGTTTGGATGGCATGTATTACAAAGCATTTATTTCTGCTTTGGGTTCTAAGCCTTGGCCCTACATACATAAATATATGTGAGCTTACTCTAGTGCTGCCACAGGTTAGCATCTGTTTCTGTGATAGATAGAGGCTAATCACAGCCTGCTAAGAACGTGGTGGTTTGTTGTACTCCCCGGTAGGGTTTGTGTTTCACTGAGTGCATCACCTGGTGGATTGCACACTCAGGTTGAGTGTAAAGGGTCTTATTTCTGGTTAGAATTAAAGATGATCTCTGTTAGCTCCCAGTCGATCATGACCACAGCAGCTGTTTTACATCTACTGTAAAGATTGTTGGCTCTTTATTTTTAGCCTCCTTCTAAGTACAGCTTGTATCTCGGTCGCTGTTGGTATATGATCGCGAGTTTGCTCACGTATCTTAGCACTGCCTCAGGCTTATGCTTGTGTTGTTTGAGGTGGTAGGCCTTGTAGACCTCCCTTAGACCATGTTAGCATATTTTTTGTACCATGTAATTTTTGGTACATTGCCTGTTGGAATGTGTAGGCTTAGCTCAGGTTGTTGTAGCTAGTTACCCACAATTATTTTGTTGGGTCTAGAGCTGGTTCCCTTTGAGCTTGGTCCCCATTTATGACCACTGGCTGGCGCCACATGTTGCTAAAAGTAGTAGGCCTTGCCAGGCCTCCTTTTCAGTTTTCATGTTGGCACAGCTGGGTTGGTTATGTTTGAGACTCATCTCCATGGTTGAGTCTTGTTTGTTGACTCTCACCGCCATCGGCCACGCCCACGCCCACCTCTGTATGAGTAGGCCCTAGGTCAGGCCTGTCATAGAGTACCGTGGCAGAGTGTGTACTCCTCTTATCCAAGTGTTAAGGTGTCTTATCAAGTACTTGGCCTACTGGCTGGTTTAGTCATGAAGCTACCACTGGCTGATGCCATGTGTTTATGGAGGTTGAAGGCCCTGCCAGGGCCTCCTTTCAGTTGCATGTGGGCACGGTTTGTGTTGGTTTCTATTTGACTCATCACCATGGATAGGTCGTGATTGCCACTTGCTGACGCCACGTTGTTTACGGGTTGTAGGCCTTTTTAGGCCTCCTATGTATCATGTTGGAGTTTCGGCTGTGTACTCCTTTCGTTTAGAGAGTAAAAGGTGCTTTTACTGAGTACATTTTCTGAGTGGCTTGCCGCTCAGGGTGAGTTCTTGTGTTAAACCGATTGTTTGGTCGGTTTTATGCATTTACTTTCTTGAGCATGGTCTCCTTTAGCTCTAGTTGAGCTAAGTAGTTACCTTGTTTTTAACTTGGTTCTATTTTTGCTCCTAGAACTTTAGTGGCCGCTAGCTGACGCCGCGTGTGATAGGTAGGCCCTCGAGGCCTCCTTGGGAACATGCTGGCATATACCTTTTACATTCTCTTATATTTTCTTTACTAAGAGAGTAAAGGGGATTTTATGTCACTGGCTGGCCAGGGCTCTGGGTGACTTATTAACCTCCTTTGTAGTTGGTTTTTGTCCCGCCTGGAGCTTGATAACACTGCCACGAGCTGATGCCATGTGTCTGTTGAGGTTATAGGCCCATGGGACCTTCTTTAGCACATGATGGCATACGTTGTACTCCTCTTGCTTAAAGAATAAAAGGTTCTTTTACCGAGTACACTGTTCGCTGGATTGTGTTGGGATGGACTGTTTGTGGGCACTCACAGCTACTTAATTGCGTGGTCGGTCGTGCGCTTAGCGTGTTATTTTTCAGGTGAGTGGCCTTATGGGCCACCCTGGAATACCACCATGCGACTTGAGCTTCTGGTGTGATATTTAGTTCTTCTTCTAGAACTTTAGTTATGTTGAAGGCCCCTTTTTCCTGGCCTCCATGACTATGTGCCTACAGTATGGTCTGTTAGGTGAGCTTTGTACTTCCCTTTGGGTTGTCTGTGTAATTGTGCTTAGCTCCCTAAGCTGGTCATTGGTTGTAGACTTCTATGAAGTCTCCCGTTGAGATCAGCCCCAGGCTGGTTTGTGCTCCCCTGTATCAGGGTTTCTAGCACACAGCCTCCTCAGTGCTTTGGTCAGACACTGAGTAGATCCTAGGATGAGCAGATTATACTCCCCTCAATACGAGGGTTTATAGCACTCAGCTGAGTTCTGCTCTCCAGGATGCCCATCTCTACACGTGGGTCTGAGTTGCTTACTGCTCTTTCGCAGTCGCTCTTACCTGCTCTCTTCTCTGAAGCATGCGTTTTTGAGATTCTGTATTCAGACAGGGTTGGCAAAGACTAAGTTTGTCCTTCGTCAGATCAGGTCGGCCTCCCTGGTGGCATTGAGGGTGACTTCGTTCCCCTCTAGTGATTGGGCGGGGTTAGTTTCGGTTTCCTGGCCACATTCCCTTTAAGGGACCACTTTTCCATGGAAATGTTGGTCCCAGAAGCTCTGAGCAGCCTTGGAAGGCCTCTTTTAGGTTCAGCTTGGGCTGGTGGCCGTAGGGAATTCTGTCACTGACAGCCTTGCGTGACCCGAGGGGGAGTTGCTTATGGCATTTCTTTCGAATTGCCGGACGTTTGTCTAGCCATCTTTGGCATGCACTCTCCTTGAGCATGGGAAAGGGAACGTCTCAGATTACGTATGTAACCATGGTTCCCTGAGAACAGGGAGCGAGACTCTGCGTTACCATGCCATGCCTCGGGCTGCCTGTTGAACAGTCCCTCAAGACGATAAGATACTGACTGATTCTCTAGGTGCTCCTTATATACACCCGGGTCGCGCCATATTACGTCATAGGCTGTCGCCGGCCAATAGAGATTGGAGTTGTTGGATAGTTGGCTTTCAGACACCGGGTCACATGTGATGTTCCCCAAAGCGGTAAACGCAGAGTCTCGTTCCCTGTTCTCAGGGAACCATGGTTACATACGTAACCTGAGACGTTTTCTTGAACAACATCTGCTGGGTGTTGGACAATCAAACACGTTCATAATCGAAAGTCAGAGATTGCACACATGATACGGTTATGAAACTATTATGGTCATTTAAAAGCTTTTTTTTTGTGGCATTTCTGGAGCTTGTTCTCACTTTTATTGTACAGAATCAAGCGACGTGAATGTTCCTATAAGATCTGAAATATCAGCTGGTTGATCTTCATTCTCATGCACCTTTTGGCCGGATTGATAACAGAAAACATGCGTCGGAGTTTTGCGCAGTGCAGCTGCTGAAGCATCTCTGTCATTGCATTTCTGAAAGAAAAAATAAAATAAATTTTCTTGTGCATTAAATCAGAGCCTTTATCTCACACACACATACACTGATCAGGCAAAACATTATGACCACATTCCTAATATTGTGTTGGTCCCAAAACAACCCTGACCTGTCGAGGCATTGACTCCTCTAGACCCCTGAAGGTGTGCTGTGGTATCTGCACCAAGATGTTAGCAGCAGATCCTTTAAGTCCTGTAAGTTGCGAGGTGGAGCCTCCATGGATCGGACTTGTTTGTTCAGCACATCCCACAGATGCTCGATTGAATTGAGATCTGGGAAATTTGGAGGCCAAGTCAACACCTCAAACTCATTGTTGTGCTCCTCAAACCATTCCTGAACCATTTTTGCCTTGTGGCAGGAGCATTATCCTGAAAGAGGCCACAGCCACCAGGGAATACCGTTTCCATGAAAGGGTGTACATGGTCTGAACAATGCTTAGGTAGGTGGTACGTGTCAAAGTAACATCCACATGGATGGCAGGACTCAAGGTTTCCCAGCAGAACATTGCCCAAAGCATGTTGTCAGTTCACCACTGTTCCTTCCTTGGATAACTTTTGATAGATACTGACCACTGCAGACCGGGAACACCCCACAAGAGCTGCAGTTTTGGAGATGCTCTGACCCAGTCATCTACCATTACAATTTGGCCCTTGTCAAACTCACTCAAATCCTTACGCTTGCCCATTTTTCCTGCTTCTAACACATCGACTTTGAGGACAAAATGTTCACTTGCTGATCAGTGTTATTCACTTCACCTGTCAGTACTCATGATGTTATGCCTGATCAGTGTATATTAGTACCACAGTATTTCCATCACAAAGGATACTAAACCATCTGGTCAAGCATGCATACAGGGTGATTTACATTAACAGCAATTTCCTAATTGAAGGAAAGTTGATTCTGGAACATGTCCATGTGTAAATTATAGCAATAATGCTCAACCGCCGTCTTTGCGTTTTCATGTGGACAGCCTATCCGTGTATTTTGTGAAACGATGATGTCATGACCCCACGTGTCGACCCTAGTCAGACGCCGCTAAAAGCACAAAAGAGCAACAATAACAATAGCAGACTCTAGATGCAGAAGCTACTGAGCCAAAATAAAGCGTTATTTCTAAGCTTTACTATAGTTTGTATACAGTGCGCAAGGTTTATGCGCATGCTCCAAGTCTTATTCGCTGTTTTAAGTGTATCTCTGTGGCAGAATTACAGCGCCACATACTGGTCTGGCATGTATACTACATCGTTTTGAGTCGTTTCAGTGGTTTCGTGTGGACGCAGATATTTCTTGAGACGAGGGGGGAAAAAAGAGATCGGACAAGGTAAGCTCCGGCTTCGTGTGGACGTAGCCTAAGTTTGTATTGTCTGAAATGCCAAAGGCGTGTTGAAAAGGAAGGCAGTCAATATTGACTTTGTGGTTAGTGGATTGTCATATTTGTCATGAAGGTGTGTGAACTTTCAATCAATCAATGGAAATTTATTTGCAAAATGCTTTTCAAAACAGTTTCAAAGCAGCTTATAAAGTTATACTGAGTTCAGCGCTGGAAACTTAATTAACACTGAAGAAATATAGAAACCATTTTCACTCATAAATTCCTTGTAGGCTAAATTAAATTTAACAAACAATTACAAAGAAATGGCAAGTAACACATTGAATTAAATGTGAAATATTTAATAAAAAAGGTGAATGTGTACTTTTACCATCTTTCTAGGATAAATGGGCTACTTAGTTGAGTTGTCAGGCTTCTCTAAATTTAGTGTTGTGATTTAATATACTTAAATCATTAAATAAAAATGTACATGACAACTCAGTTGTTCACAATGATAAGCGAAGAATGATAATTATTATATTAAAGTCATGGAAAATAGAAACATTCTCCTTTCATTAAATTATTATTTGACTTAAGACTTTAAATTCAAGATTAAATTTCAATGTTCACAACCAGGAAGAGACAGATACGAGCAAGGCTTTGATCAGTTGATCTAAACCGAGAAAGGTGAAGTATTGAGTGCACGCGCTCACCTGGATGAGTGTGTGTCGGATGTGTAGTAGAACATCACACACACACTCTGAGAGATGATCAGAACCATCAGCAGCCTGAAGATCCACTGGAGAAACACCAATGCCATCAGAAGCACGAGTTCTGGAGTTCTGGTGTGTGTGTGTGTCTGTCTGTGTGTGTGTGTTGACTGTGATGGAGAGGTTAAAATTCCACACGCCGTAACTCCGCCCCCTGACTACTCATAAATGTCATCAACTGTCTCATATTCTGCAATAATGATAAATGACGTGTCACGCATTGGAGACAGCTCAATCCTAATAACCTAATTCTTTCTCTATGTCCTCTAGTACATTTCTTTTTCCATTTCCTCTTTTCCTATTGGTTACTGGAATTAACAACATCTACTAGAGGTTCAATTACTATCACCAGCTCTATTAAAATCCATTTTGTAGTTGTTTATCGCCCCTGCAGTCAGCTAGGTAATAAAAAGTATTTAATACATACCATCAAATAACAAACAAATAACACACAAATTGATAATAAAAAGACAGGCTGGTCTGAATTTTGGCAGGGGTTGCGCATAATTTTCATTCCCGTGCTCTAATTCCAAAATGCGCACACATAAAGCCGCCTCTCAAACAGCTCGCGAATGCCAAATTAATTTTTTTCATGGCTTCTTGCACTTAAATGGTAAAATACACACAAAAAATGTCCATCTTGCCAAGTATTTCACATAAACACAGTCGGTTATGTCCTATGTGCAACAGTATATTGGATCCGTGCATCAGGTCTTATGGTGCGAATTTAATTATTTGTGCGAGTACATTACATGCAAAGTCAATGCAAAGACGCAAATAAATGTAAACCTGAGCCAGCGACGTGAATTGGGCTCGATATTCGCCTCAAATCGCGTCTTCCACTTAAATCGAATAACTTCAACTCAAGTGGGAAACTCATATAATGTTGTCAGCAAACCAGTCAGTGAAGAGCTTATTGACACGTCCGGTTGTATTAGAAAATGGAGGACAGCATTATTGTAGCCATCTGCAGGCACCCTGAAATTAATGACAAATTCTTATTCATACAGAGACCAGACAAAAGAAAAAGAGATGGTTTGGAGAAAAGTATGCAAGGACGTTGGAGTACCTGGTGATGAAAATATGCATCTGTTACTTGATTCTAGCAGCAATAGTAGCAATGTTTTTATTCGCGTGAGTGACGAGAAAAACGAGTAATCCCGCAAGTATCTAGAGAGAGTGACACGATGCGAATATTCGCTTCGCTTTTGGTGTGCACACACTATTAAAGTGACAGCAGCCTAATATTGCTGCTGCTGCTGCTGTCCGTGTTAACTAAACAACCAAAGACGAGGAAATCACTCACTGCTCTTGACTGAATAACTTTTGTAACTTCTGCATTTAATTTTTAAACTGAAGACTATCCAAGGCTATTTTACATTTAATTTCTTTATTCAGTTTCTGTAGTATTTTGTTACCTGAATAGCCCTACTACTGTTAAACCTACCTGAAAAGCTTAAAGCGGTTTATTTTTTTTTAATTCTTTATTCTATTGTGTTTATTTGTGCTATTGTTAGTCATTTGTTCTTATTTTATTACTGTTTGAATTGAATTTTAAGGAAGACAAAGTTTGAAATCAAGCTATCTTGTGCAATTGACGCTTCACAAAGACCCGCCCCCCTTAGTTACTGTTGCTTTGTCCGACATGCTATGGCACGGTCACGCCACACACAGTGAAAAATACATCGCGGAGCAAAGAGGACACTGACAACACGTCGACAGACAAGACAGAGCAGGTTACTTATGATATTAAACAAAGTTCCAGCTTTCAAACTAATTTTTTAAAAATTCAAACAATAAAAACAGTTTTGCAGCTCTTTAATGTGTCGTGACAGATCACTGTAGCGCCTCAGCTCAAGCGGCTCATGAACTGATCATCTCTTCCTACTAGTTCATTTATAGCATCAAATAAACATGAATGAACATCAGAATGTTGTTTCAATCGCGGAAAGACGTCAGTACACACCATTTTTCAATATTCAAGTTCTCAGAGTTTAATCTTCTAACTCCTGATTGCTTTGTCGGACAAAATGGCGGATTCGATGTTATGATTGGTTAGATCGCTTGTCAATCAAACTCCCGGCGAAGGGTCAATTGCAAAAAAAATTACCCTATTGTAAAAACACAAATACACTGATTGAACAAACATTTAGGAGAGATAGTTGTAATGGTAATTGAGCAATGTTTATATATGAATAAAAGCCTACATTAAAATCTGTCATCATATTAAGTGATCTCTTTCAAAGAAATTATTGATTGCCTAGACTTTAAATGGATGGACAAAAAAATTTGATCATATAAAAAAATATATATATGACAGTATATACGGCGGTTCTTCCCTGTGGTATCGAATATCAATACTTTTCAAGGTATCGTATTGAAGTTAGAAATTCCAGTATAGTGACAAAACTAGTGTAGACTTACTTAGTTCCTTCTTGTGCCGTAAGGTGCATTGAGCGGCAAGGCTTCTCCAACAGGCTCGATTGCAGTAGTTTCGGCTTCGTCCCATGAGATGCCGATGGCTCGAAGGTCCTCAGTGAAAGTGCGACGCCAAGTGGCTCACGGTCGACCTTGTTTTCTCTTGCCACGAATTGGCTTCTACAGGATGGCATTTTTCACGTGCCGAGTTGGTGGTGGTCGAAGGACATGGCCAGCGAATCTTAATCGGCGCTCAGTGACAACGTCTTCCTCTTCACGCTTAACCTCAACCTGGCTCTTGACACAACACACACCTTGTTTCGGCGTAACCTACACTCACTCTCACCTTCCCGCCTTCCTCTTTTGTCTCATCCACACTTCTTCCCTCTAATCAGTTCTCATCTCTGGATACTAACAGTGCTACTGACACTCTTTGCTCTCCAAGTCTTACCTCTCAGGTAGGTCCTTCAGGGTGTTGTGGAGGGGTGAGGTGTATAAGTCTACTGGAGTGCCTCAAGGCTCAGTGCTTGGACCATTTCTCTTCTTCATCTACATCATTACTGGATCTGTCATTCAGAAACATGGCTTTTCACTGCTGTGCTGATGACACACAACTCTACCTCTCACTCCATTCAGATGTTCTGACTGTAGCTACTCGCATCTCAATCTGCCTGACAGACATTTATTGCTGGATGAAGGACCTTCAGCTCAACCTTACCAAGACAGAACTGCTTGTGTTTTCGGCCAACCCAACGCTTCCCCATTCAACTACGCTCATCAACCATAACTCCTTCCAGGACAGCCAGGAACCTTGGAGTTGTGATTGATGATCAGTTAAACTTCATAGACCACTTTGCTAGAACTGCTCGGTCCGGCAGATTCATACATTAGGAAGATCAGGTCCTTCCTATTGGAGCAAGACACACAACTCCTTGTCCAAGCCCTTGTTCTATCCAGACTGAACTATTGTTAGGCTCTCTTGGCAGGCCTTCCAGCATGAACTGTCAAACCTCTGCAACTGATCCAGAACGTGGCAGCAAGAGTGGTTTTTAATGAGCCGAAGGCAACGCACGTCACACCTCTCCTCAAACTTGGTTTAAACAATGTTTGCCAATAGCCGCTCGCACCAAATTCAAGACACTGATATTTGCCTACAGAATGACCACTGGTTCTGCATTTAGGGCACTATACATTCAGGCCTTTGCATCTCCAGTGGTTATAACCACAGTGTGTTCCACAGCATCATTACACTTAGGAGCATTTATAGAGAAAACAGCAAGCTATACGTCTATGAGGGAATCAAACTCATGGCCTATTGTCATAGTTTGCTTTTTGAGCTGCAGAAACTCAAGGTCAAATAAAGTCTAGTGTTTAATTTATTAATCATCCTACAGCACTTTTGAATAGACTTTATTATGTCATAGTGCCATAAATGACAGCTTGAAAAGTTGTAATTGTGGAAAAATCAGTCATTACATGTGTTCATTACACACATTATAGAGGTTAGCTTTAAATCCTGCATTCTCATCCTCTTAAAAGGGGTGTGTAAAGCCCTGGACTGATGCTGACTGGGATATCGCAATGGGAGAAATTAAGCTTTTAGATACTCCGAATCAATTGCTTCACAAAATGATTCACTGTTTCAAAACGTGCAGAACATGGTTTTGTAAAGTGTACTCCTTTGACTTTTGTCCCCGTTTTAGTGTTCCACCTGTTATTATATTTTTTGTTTGTTTTTTGTGGCATTTGTGTTACCCTTAAGCTTTAAATAGTGTATGTACATAATGTTTCCTTCATTACTGAAGCGGTAGAGTTTGGGTGCCATTTTCTTTTTTGTATATCTTCTCTCCTGTGTTTTGGAGTAGTCAGGGAGTTAACTAAGACCACTATATTATACACTGTATTTATAGGGATTATTTAGTTTTAAATGGGCCTATTTTTTTTTTATTTGGTGGTTACAAAAACACATTATTACTTTATAAGCAAATGCAAAATCAGTCATTTCAGTTACAGTTCCACATAATTCTAATTGTGAATGATGAAGTAAAACCGATTACTTAAAACATTGTGCTCTTAATTCATAAGAAAATGTAAAATGTTGATTTCAAAACAGTCTTTAAAAAAGTATGTATTAGTGAGTACTTACCTTTATTATCTATAGGTATAGTTACCGGTCTAGCTTTTTGTTAAAAATGTTGTTTTTTATTAAACTTACCTTGCATTCAAGTGTTGGAAGAAAAAAAAAAGCTAGAATATTAAATATTATACATTTTCTGTGCCATTTTAGGTAGATCAAGCAAAATAAAATCACAATCAACAATTAAATTGGTGCTGAAAAGTACATAGACTACATTTTGAATGGTTTTGTAATTTTACAGAGAATTTTACCATAATAGTGTAAATGCGCTCAGATCAACCCACTTTTGTTTCCAATATTTATTTTCAAAATTCAACAAATAATTTAAAGCGGTTTGTACAAAGCTTGATTACAAAAGCTATTTCAGAAAGTACTGCTCTTTAAAAAAATCTGTGACTTGAATATTCTATAAAAATCAAGTAAAAAAAACTCTTTTCATCAAGCTTTAAAGTTCATTTAAAACAAACATCTCTTAAAGGAGTGAATCTCTGACCTCACGTGTGCCAGAGATCGTTTGTAACAATCTGTTCGAATGTAACATCCGATTTTTAATTTACAGAAAAAGCACAAACAAACACACACAGACAGACAAAGTTCACATGATTTTCAAGGGTCAACGAATGACACCATGATGTATCGCGTTCCTTGCGTGGTGGGAAGACCCTCGTGGTAGTGCGTTAACCGGCCCGGGTGCATAAACGACCAGCCCTTCCTCGGAGACTCGACCTTACAATCGTAACGCAGAAACCGGCAACCTCCGCCCTGACACACACAAACACACAAACCTAAAGTCCCACTGTCGAGTGTATAAATAATGTCTGAATGAAAATGTAAGAAGGGTTTGTTTGACACAGTGTCCTAACCAGACACGTCTTTGCACTTGCAGAGAGACTCCGCCCACACACACTTCTAATTGGCTGTGATTTTGGATTGATGTGGTCAAACTGCATGTCGCTGGAATCTTATCTCATTGTGTCTGGTTAGGATACGGTGTGAGGGTTTATGGGTCAATACGCTCCATTTACATTTACAAAGTACAACAGAAGTCAATGGACAGTCCTGCATACCTCATAATCAATGCCTTTGCTGTTGAGTGCGATGTTAATGGTGAACGTGGAGGAATCGTGATGCGGACGGAGCGACGGCTGCTCATCAGGACGATAACGAACCACAAAATTCATCACAGCCTGAGCCTGAAACACACACAAATGTGCAGATGATATTGAATGTATATAGGCTTTAAATTATTTACTAGGATGATGTTTTTGACCCAATCAGAGGAAGCAACATTCAACATAACAGTAAAAATCGTTTAAATAATCATGTTTCCAATCAGATATATTCCTTTATATTTACACTGCAATATTTATCTACAGATATATTACTAAAACATTTTAATACATGAGCCTTTATGCAAACAAACTGAATCACAATTTTGATTAAAATCACTGTCCAATTCAATATTTGATTCATTGAAACAGAGAATCGAACTCCAAAATGAATCAAACTGTAAATGACCAAATAAAAAGCCTATTAAAAATAAGGTAACATTCTTATAACACATACTTACTATAGTAAAAACTATAAATTATGCATAATTACAACTAACCCTAAACCACAATAATTAATGAATATTACTCAGTATATGGGCAGCAAATGAACGGCTCAGGTCGAGTGTGTGAGCGGCTCACCTTCGGATAGTATCCTGGGTAGAGTTTTTCTGTCACAGGAACGATGTAGTCTTTGAGGAACTTCAGCCACTCTTTCTCATACTGGATCTGATTCATGTGAATATCAACCGTAGGAACGTTTTCATAACCTCCAGCTAACCGCTCATCCTGAGAGAGAAACACACAGATGAGATGCTGGGTTATACACACACACGCACACTCACACATGCGCTCACACGCTGGGGTCACCGACCTTGTGTCTTCCTCCAGACCATCCGCCAAAATCCTCCATGGTCTCCACGAGCTCGTCACACATTCTGTCAGAGAATGCTGGGAACCAGTACACGTCTGGACAGGGCTGAAACACACGGATTCATTATGATTAATTCTTTTACATGCGTTATTTAGTTCGCCCACAAGGTGGCGACACTGACCCAGTCACTGATCCACAGCTGAAAAAGAAACAAGACACAAAACTAACTACTGCAGATGCAACAACATTCAATCTCACCTGCTCCACAACGTCCTCATCGTCTTCAAAAATCCTGGAGTAATTCTCATGGATGTATTTCTCTCTCCAATCCTGACATCACACACACACAGGGTTAGTTTGCGCTCACATGTTTGTCTGTGCACACCTGTGTTTCATGTACTAATCTCTCACCACTGGGTTGTCGAATATCTGCCACATGTCCGGATGAAGACGACTGATGTTGTAATTGGTGGAGGAGATCAGACGGCCAAACTCATCCCTGTTGGACACAAACATGAAGACGCCCTGCAGGAGGAAACATTTTGTGATGATAAACGTCTGACTGTATGTTTTCACCTACTCATTCTGTTTTTATGACTGGATTCCCTCTGCTCAAGGTGTAAATCACAGAGCTTTATAATCACCTGCTCACGGACGCTCTTGCAGAAGATCATATCTGGGTCCATCCCCTCCTGCTGGTAGAGAGAAACCGCAGCTAGACGCGTCCGTAGAGTCTCTCCGCGGATCAGATAGACTTGAGTGATGTAGGGAACGTTCCACAAACCACTGAAAAACAGGAAGAGGCATCAGGAGGCATGACAACTGATGAACTTTTACACCGTTATTGAACTGAATTGAATTTGTTTCATAATTGATGAACTTTGCTACATTGACACTTATTGTATATTGTACTACATAACTAAATTGAATCAAACTGAACTGATTTGAATTTGTTTGATAATTGATGAATTTTGCAGTACTGAAACTGTCATTGAACTAAACTGAACTGAATCAAATTGTTCATAATTGATGAACTTTGCTACATTGACACTTATTGTATATTGTACTACATAACCAAATTGAATCAAACTGAACTGATTTTGAATTTGTTTCATAATTGATGAATTTTGCAGTACTGAAACTGTCATTGAACTGAACTGAATGGAATCAATTTGCATTGTTATTAAACTGAACTGAATCAACACTGAACTGAATCAAGTTGTTTATAATTGATGAACTTGCAGCACTGACACGGTTATTGAAATGAATTGAGTTAAATTTAACTAAACTGAATTCATTTTATAATTGATGAACTTTGCAACATTGGCATTGTTATTGAATAAATTGAATCAAACTGAGCTGATTTGAAATAGCTTCATAATTGATTAATTTTGCAACACTGACACTGCTATTAAACTGAATTGAATCAACATTGAACTGAATTGAATCTGTTTCATAGTTGATGAACTTTGCATCATTCATTCGGTTATTAAACTGAATCAGCATTGAACGGAATCGAAAGGTTCATAATTGATGAACTTTGCTACATTGACACTTATTGAACTGAATTGAATCTAACTGAACGGATTTGAAATAGTTTGATAATTGATGAAATTTGCAGTACTGAAACTGTCATTGAACTAAACTGAACTGAATGGAATAACTGCATTCTGTTATTAAACTGAACTGAATCAACATTGAACTGAATCAAATTGTTCATAATTGATGAATTTTGCAGCACTGACACTTACTGAAGTGAATTGAGTTAAATTTAAACTTAAAGTTAAAATTAAATTTAAAGTTAAAATTCAATTAATTTCATAATTGATTAACTTTGCAACATTGACATTGTTATTGAATAAATTGAATCAAACTGAACTGATTTGAAATTGTTTCATAATTGATGAACTTTGTTACACGGACACTCTTATTGAACTGAACTGAATCAAATTGAACTGATCTGAATTTCTCATAATTGATTAATTTTGCAGCACTGATATTGTTATTGAACTAAATTAAATCAAACTGAACTGATTTGAAATTGTTTCATAATTGATGAATTTCGCAACATTGACACTGCTATTGAACTGAATTGAATCAACATTGAACTGAATTCAATTTGTTTCATAATTGATGAATTTTGCATCATTCATTCTGTTATTAAACTGAATTGAATCAACATTATTGATTCAACATTATTAATCAATTACCAATTCATAATTGATGAATTTTGCAGTACTAACACTGTCTTTGAACTGAATTGAATGTTTCATAACTGATGAATTTTGCAACATTGACACTGTAATTGAACTAAATTGAATCAAATTAATCAACTTTGCATCATTCATTCGGTTATTAAACTGAACTGAATCAACACTGAACTGAATTGAAAGGTTCATAATTGATGAACTTTGCTACATTGACACTGTTATTGAACTGAACTGAATTTATATTTAATTTCATAACTGATGAACTTTACAACATTAATACTGTTATTTTCCTGTTTATATCTGTGAAGCTGCTTTAAAAAACAATCTGTATTGTATAAAGCACGATATAAATAAAGCTGACTCGACAACAACACTTGCTACACTGATAAACACACACAGGGTGAAGGAAACTCACACTCTCTTGTTCTGGACGATGTCGATGTAGTCCTCCGAGCGTGAGTAAAAGCCCTCCGGACTCAAAGCGCCCCAGAAGTTTGACCAGAGCTTCCCGTGCCGAGACAGCATGGGCGCGATCACACCCCTGTGAACATCAGTGGCAAACATTTTGTAAATTGTATTATTATTAATATTATCATTATGTGGAAATTTCTGTCAGCGGTTAGTAGGGAAAATCTTTGCATTTCAGTGTTTATCTGATGATAGTTTAACAAATAAAATGAAATAATCAAGCGATACATGACTGTAGAATCATGAGGCACATCTGCTGTTCGTTCACTCACTTGTTCTCTTCGATGAGAATCCGTAAAATATCAGGATTCGTCAGAGCAACATCAGAGTCTATGCTGAAGAAATAATCGCAGGAGACGTCCTTCTTACACGCCTCCCTGAAACACAAACACACAGCCAATGGAATCATGGGAAAGATCAGCTTACTGAACAGATTCAGCCATCAGGACTGGTCATTTCTGACGTTTGTGTGTGTGTATTTACACTGCCATGGTTCTGGCCTGGTCCTGTCTGAGGTCTTCCTCAGGTCCGATTATTTTCGCCCCAGGGAACAGAGAGCGATGACGCGTCCAGAACCGCTCAATGTGCTGTTCGTGAAACACAACCTGCAAACACACACACACACAATGTTTGTTTCACTATATTAGTGAGGACATTGCACAGACATCCATTGATTTTATATCAGGATAATGATATTTTCTATGGCCTAACCCAAAAACCATCACAGAAGACACACTAGATTAAAAAAAAAACAACATGTTTCGGCCTTTATAACTAGTGAGGACCAGTAAAATGTCTTCACCAGTTGGTTGTCATAATATTTCACTATTCAAGTAAAGACATTTGGCCCTCACAACAGTACAGAAAAACCTGCACACACACTCAGACTGCATGTGTCGACATGCAGGTCATGTGTCTACACATGTGCTGGTGAAACAAAGCAGAGCGCTGAAATAGACGTTCAGCGCCTCATCACGCTGCTGGCGCTTTAAAAAAAACGTGGCTACAATGGGTACACGCTTTGCCTCAGCATGAAAGTTACTCAGATCTTGTATGAAGCAATAGTTCAGCTTTACCATAAAAGATAATTCAAAATATAATTCTAGCTATAACAGTTTTCTCAATGACACTGAAATAACACTGGTATGAAGAGCCGTACGTACGTTGTTGTGTATGAAGAGTCGTAAGCGCGTGTGCGGGTAGTTCAGAGTCGCGAGCCTCTCCAGAAATTCTTCCAGAAACGGCGTCGGCTGCTCAATAAACACGGCAATGTGAACCAGCGGCATCTCCTCGTCCTACACAAACACATCTCCGTTAGAATTCATCCTCATAAACCACATGACACAGATCTGTCAGACTCATGTTGACTGTAATTGTGTTTGTGTTAATATTCGGACACTCACAGACAGGTGACTCAGGTCCAGCAAATCATCGTCACAGTTTCCACATCCGTGTTCGTACGTCCACGCCGTCGGCACGTAGTTACCCAGATAATTCAGCTGGAGCTGCACACACACACACACACACACACACACACACACACACACACACCAAATGGTTAATGTCTCCACGATCTTAAAGAGAGATTGTAGTATCATGTTCAGTTCCACCATCCAAACATACTGTTCAGAGCCACGTACATTCACATCACATGAATAAGAGCGCGTACACACACTAAAAGCCTGTTACTCCATGCATGAGCACTGAACTAAGTTCTCTTTCGCATCTTATTGCGCTTAAATGTTCAAATAAACACAGAGTGCACGCAAATAAAAATAGATCTTTTACAGTTTCGAATGATGTTTTAATCTTATCTGTATGACCATAAATGACGGAGTATTTTAAGTTTGTTTCTGCTGTTATAATGGGACAGAATCATCTGGCATTGTGTCGATTTGTGTCGTGGATGTCTCACTACTACAGGGTAGGTCTCGAACCGTGTCTTCTGTGGACTGTTATACCGCACAAGTCTAGATACCAATAAAGCAAATGAACAGTCTAATGAATGTCTGTACATTAAATGCGGGCGCCGTGGAAACAGAAGAATTACTGTGCAGAATGTTTGCATTTACCTTAGTTGGCCCATTGCCATGGATAACGACAGGAAGTGTGTCATAGACCACGTTCCGAGCTCTGACTCTGGATTTCTCAAACTTCAGCACCACTTCCTCTGGAAAAACACACATCCATCACACCAGATCACACACACAGAAAACAGGCAGAATTAGGACTGGACTACAGCAAACTACAGTGAGCGTGTGTGTGTGTGAGAGAGTGTGCACGTTTTCATGATTTATGAGGACACAAATTTGTATAATGACATGAGTATGACACTGGTATTACAACGTAAATATGAAATATGAGGACATTCAATGAGTCCTCATTTTTAAAATAGTTTTAAAAACATATTAAACAATGTTTTATTTTAAATGTAAAAATGCAGATTGTTTTCTGTGATGGGTAGGTTTAGGGGTAGGGGTAGTGTAGGGGGAGAGAATGTACAGTTTGTACAGTATAAAAAAAACTTTACGCCTATGGAGAGTCCTCACTAAGATAGCAAAACAAACCTGTGTGTGTGTGTGTGTGTGAGAGTCTGTGAGATTGTGTGTCTGAGCATGTGAGAATGTGTGTGTGAGATTGTGTGTTAGTGTGTGAGGGTGTGTGTGTGTGTGCGAGTGTGTGTGTGTGTGTGTGAGAGAGAATGTGTGTGTGTGAGAGGGTGTGTGTGTGTGTGTGAGAGAGGGTGTGTGTCTGAGCATGTGAGAATGTGTGTGTGAGATTGTGTGTTAGTGTGTGAGAGGGTGTGAGTGTGTGAGCGAGTGAGAGGGTGTGTGTGTGTGAGAGAGAGAGTGTCTGTGAGAGTCTGTGAGATTGTGTGTCTGAGCATGTGAGAATGTGTGTGTGAGATTGTGTGTTAGTGTGTGAGGGTGTGTGTGTGTGCGAGTGTGTGTGAGTGAGTGTGTGTGTGTGTGTGTGAGAGAGTGTGTGTGTGAGAGAGGGTGTGTGTCTGAGCATGTGAGAATGTGTGTGTGAGATTATGTGTTAGTGTGTGAGAGGGTGTGAGTGTGTGAGCGAGTGTGTGTGTGTGAGAGAGGGTGTGTGTGTGTGAGAGAATGCGAGTGTGTGTTTGAGATTGTGTGAGAGGGTCTGTGTGTGCACGTGAGTGAGTGCGAGTGTGTGCGTGTGAGTGAGTGAGTGAGTGTGTGAGGGTGTGTGTGAGAGAGAGTGTGTCGAGTGTGTGAGATTGTGTCTGTGAGTGAGTGTGAGAGAGAGTGTGTGCGTGTGTGTGTGTGTGTGAGTGAATGTGTGTCTCTACCTATGGCTCCATTAAGATTCTGAAAAATGTGGGATTTGTGGTCCAGCGTGATGTTGAACTTCCTCTGGAAAAGAGAAACTGTATTTAGCATGAACAGCTTCACACGTCATTTGCGCACGCACACACACACACACACTCACCCTCTGCTCTTTGTCCAGGTAGATCCGTGTGTAAAACAGCTGGTCATCATCATTGTCCTTGTATTTCCACTGCTGCACTATCGCATGAATCTCAGGAGCGAAGCCAATGAAACCTACACACACAAACAATCACATGGGCGTCAGCTGTCATGGCATTTCCTTTCATTGCACTGACACACACACACACACACACACACACCTCCAGAGTTGAGGTAGCGTTTGCCATGATGCACTGCTGGGTATTTGGACGCGAGTCTCTGGTCCGGCCAGCAGAAACCCTCGGCAGAGAACACGACGCGATGAGAGAAACGAGAGAACTTCCTGAGCAGCTCCTCCGGACCGCTGGCTAAAATCACATCATAACTACACACACACACACACACACACACACACAACAATCATGTCAAGAGCACAAAAAACACTAAGAAGCATACATTAAAAAAAATCAATATACACATCTAATTTAGCTTACATATGCAATGAATGTCAACATGAACGAATGTATATTATAAAGCAGTCGACTCATTTTTGTCACAAATGACTCACATGTCAGTATGTTGGTAATCGAGTTACATATCAATAAAGAAAGGAGAAATCAGGTCACTGCATTGTGTTTATTGTGTGTGAACACACCTGTCTACAAACATGATGACAGTGTTTTGTTTGTCTTTGTGTTTCTCTAGTTCTTTCTTCAGCCATCGAACCTTCTGACCTCCACCGACGGTCCGGGCCACGTCACCACCCCTCCACTCCTCACCCAGACCCAGAACCTACACACACACACACAAAATAAACACACACATAGTATTTGCACATCTACACTAATGTTCAAAGGTTTGGAATAATTCAAATTTTAGTCTCTTCTGCTCACCAAGGCTTCATTTATTTGATCAGAAATACAGTACAAATATTGAAATATTATAATTTAAAATAGCCATTTTCCATGTGAAAAAAAAATCATTACTCCAGTCTTCAGTGTCACATGATCCTTCAGAAATCATTCTAATATGCTCAAGAAACATTTTTGATTATTATCAATGTTGAAAATCCCATGTGTTCAAGAGAACTAAATCATCACTTCCTGGGAAACTGGTGCAAAATATCAGTCATAAAAATGGATGTTGCTCTTTTTTCCTCCATCATAAATGAGTTTCGTCTCAGAGCGTCAGACGAAAGGCAATAAACGCTGTCATGTTCTCTTGCGTTCGGATGCTGGTGTTTGGGAACACAATCGTGTGAGACGCTTCTGGAGGGAATTAAACCAAATCATTCTGATGACAGACTTTGACGTTTCAGAACCACCAAACCAACATCTGAGATGCTGCGATGCGATTGGTTAGTGCGGTTATCTAATCACAGCGTCTGCTGAGGCAAAGTCACATGAGGGTTTGAGGGATTTATTCGGTAAATGTGTTTCCATCGTAGTTTATGTGCAAAAAAAAAAAAAAAAAAAATTACCCACTTCATTTGAACACATTTTTTAAATGCGCATTTTTAAAATTTATGCGCATTTGGCACTTCCATGCACATAAAAATGGGTGGATGGAAACAGACTGATCATAATCATAAATGTTTCTTGAGCAGCAAATCATCATATTAGAATGATTTCTGAAGGATCATGTGACACTGAAGACTGGAGTAATGATGCTGAAAATTCAGCTTTAAACACAGGAATAAATTACACTTTACTATATATTCACATAGAAAACAGCTATTTTACATTTGAATAATATTTCACTATTTTTACTGTATTTTTGATCAAATAAAAGCAGCCTTGATGAACAGAAGAGACTCTTTCAGAAACATAAAAAAAATCATAGTTATATCAAACTAGTGTATGTTTTGTGAAGTGTATGTCATATATAGGCGATGTGACACCTGAACAGTGTAGTTAAACTGTCGGATGGTCCTCATGAACCTCAGGTAGCCATCGGTCACTTCTGTAGCTGCGGTGATCACCAACACCTCACCTGAACACAGTTATAATACATCACTGACTTCACAGATAGTCACTGACGTTATTGACAGATGTCGATATCTACAGTGAACAGTGGCTGATATATTTTAAAGGGTTAGTTCACCCAAAAATTAAATTTCTGTCATTAATTACTCACCCTTGTGTCGTTCCACACACGTAAGACCTTCATTCATCCTCGGAACAAATTAAGATATTTTTGATGAAATCCGAGAGGTATATGACTCATCCACAGACAGCAATATAATCAACACTTTCAAGGTCTAGAAAGGTACTAAAGACATTGTTAAAACAGTCATGTGACTGCAGTGGTCCAACCTTAATGTTATGAAGAGATGAGAATACTTTTAGCGCGCAAAAACAAAACAAAAATAACGACTTTATTCAACAATATCTTCTCTGTCATTATCCTTACGCAGGAGACACAGTAAGTACAGTGAAGGCTTCCGTGTTTACGTCTGATTGCCGGCTCAGTATTGGCCAAAGCTGATCACATGATCAGCACGACGCATGCGTGTGATGCTGACGCAGGAGCCGGCCAATAATGAGTCGGCGTTCTGACGTAGAACCTGGAAGCGCTGGACGTAAACAATGTATGAGAATGACACAGAAGAGAAGAGATTGTTGAATAAAGTTATTTTTGTTTTGTTTTTGCGCACAAAAAGTATTTTCGTCTCTTCATAACATTAAGGTTGAACTACTGCAGTCACATGACTGTTTTAACGATGTCTTTAGTGCCTTTCTGGACCTTGAAAGTGTTGGTTATATTGCTGTCTATGGACAAGTCATAAACCTCTCAGATTTCATCAAAAATATCTTAAATTGTGTTCTGAAGATGAACGAAGGCCTTACTGGTGTGGAACGACATGAGGATGACTAATTAATGACAGAAATTTCATTTTTGGGTGAACTAACACTTTAAATAATCCAATGATGATGGGAAATATGAATAAATATGTGTAAAATGAGTGTTAATTTATTCCCAACTCCCTAAAGAATACCTGAAATATGTTTTTTAAATGTTTATTATGTTGACAAGATTGTTTGGTTTTTAATCAGTTAACCAGACCGATGCCTCTCAAAATGGTCAAATGTTGGTCGATATATGACGAACAACACTAATGTTTAATAAATACTTATGTTGTTCATTGATAATAAAATAACTTCATTTGTATAGAACTTTCCACAAACCCACTGTGGTTTCATGTAATTCCTTCAAGCCTGAGTGAGTCAGACAACGAAAACCAACTCAAAATACACTAAAACATAATAATCTGCAGAATATAGTTCATTGGTGCAACTGTATGTTTATTATTAATGTACTGATGATGTGATGACCATGAGAAACCATCAGAAACACAAACCCAGTTTCTTCTGTAGAAGTTTCTGGATCTCCAGCCTGTTTCTCTTGGTTCTGTGGATCCTGAGGCTTCTGAAGGACCTTTTTCAATACAGTTTGCTTCCGTTTTATAAATATTTTGAGTCCCTCTTAACAAATTTACCACGGTTTCCAACAAAATACCACAGTTACTACAGTACTCGTTACTGAATAGTGATTCAACAGTGTGAGAAGCTTTTTGTCATTTTTAATTATTTCTTTGTGATGACAATAGGTTTAATATCGTTTTGCCACAATTTCACGGTATTTTGACCAAAACAATGATGATGGCCGTTTGTTCGTATCGGCAGTTACATTCAAATTCAAACCTGACTGGACATTTAAATGTAAGACTGACAGAAAATAATATAACGGTTCTTACTGGGTTTCCCGGGCCGAGGCTCGGTTCGGCAGAGCTGAACGGAGCCCAGAATCAGGGTCAGGATCACGCGCACCGCAGTCATCGCGCTCGTGGGTCTCTGCACGCGTCTCGCTCGGGTTCGGTTCAATTTTCACGTCGCTCCGGTGCAGAACTCTCCCGAAGTTCGCGGACTGGGGGCAGGAATTTCACCGTCAACATGAAGGAACCGCCTTATTTCCGCTCGAATAGCCAAGGACCTCGGAGCAGAAGATGACGGACAGAGAATCAACCAATAGGAAGAGAGAACGCGATGGCGTTCGACCAATCAGAGTCAGACAAATGGAACGCGATTCTCCCAAAAATCAACTCCTTGGGCTACAAAAAGAGATATTGAGGGAGGAGTGCCACGTTTTAGGAATAACTTAACGGGTGTTTCTAAAAATATACGTAAATCCTATATATATATATATATATATATATATATATATATATATATATATATATACACCAATATTAAGTGTTTACATTTACGTGATAATATCTCTTTATTTTTTTATGCAACAGTATACATTTGATTTGCACTAGAAATAAATGTTTGGACACATCCACTTATTCTTTATTATGACTATTTTCCACATTTTAGAAAAAAATTGAACATTCAATTAAAACTATCAAAGTTTAACCCAACATTTGTTGTAATAGTCACTGAGCTTTGGTGGCAATGCCATAAATAGCCTATGTATTGCTGCTGACAAATAGTACATACACTGTGAAACCTTGTAAAAGAGATTTTTACAACCAAACAAGATATATAACAACATATATATATAGATAGATAGATAGAGTTGATCTTAGTTCAAATGTGCTGGACAAATGTACTGTGTTTGGAGCTCCTGTTTCGTTTGTACTCCACACAAAGTAAATATTCATTCACATCATCAAGCTCAAAGTACACTCACATACACACACATACACACAACTCGTGCAGGAGGTAAGTGGAAAATTAACATTTATTTTTAAGTGAAATCCATGAGCATCTCATGAATTATTAATAATGTAGTAGTAACCTGAATGTCTGATCTTTCACTAACAGATGAATTTAGATGAAACTGTTCATGATTTAGACTAACTTTGAATGAGAAAACACTGATTTCACATCACAGCTGTGAAATCAATCCGTGGCATATAGTGAAAAACATGTGTCAGTTTTTACACGCACAATAAATGTTAAGTGATGGTTTGTTGAAGTATTTAAAGTTCTGATGAACTTCCTCTAATTCAGAACATTTCTTCTTACTATTTCTGGCTGTTTGGGGTTAATAGAGTTACTTTGTGGTTCTTTGGATGTTAATAAAGTTCATGATGTTTCATCATATATTTCAGATCAGATCCGTGTTTTGGTTGCTGGGTAGTAAAGTATGACCAGAACAAGAAAATGAAAAGTTATAAAGGTGCTTTTATGATTTCAAACTGTAAAATCCCCCTAAAATCATGTAACTATGTTAGTAATGAAGTGATTGAATGCTAAATATCCAAACTTACTTTTACTTCCTCTTCCTCTTTGTTAAAAAAGTCTTTTGACCTGGTTGATCAGTAAATCATAGTTTATGTGTGTATCAGCCCTCTCAAAATGTTGTCATTATTAAACAGATAAAGCTGAATCTTCTTTGTACTTTATTGGAGATAACTTATTTTTGTGTAAATTGGTGTTTTTATGTTTCTTAACTCTGATCTACTTTTTTCTGCTCTAGAAAGCCCAATGGTTAAATAATAACTTTATTTTGAAATGTTGAAAAACTTTATAATATGTGTGGAAGATGAATTAGACATAAACTGATTTCCATTAACAAACACACATGAACACAGGAGACCGGAAACACACTCGTGTGAAAATGTTTTGTCTTCTGCTGCGAATCAAAGTTCAAGTTTGCTGAATTCTGACCTCTGAATTTGCATGATGCAAAAACATTTGACCAACAGAGGATCTGATTTTGAACAGATTGACCTCTTGACCGAATTCAAAGAACGCAAACTTCAAAACTGTTCCGGGAAAGTGGCGTAGATGGAATGTTTCACATTTTGAATGTATAATTTATTAAAATTAACAAATATCATTCAAAAAATACAACAATAAAAAGTTATGTTTAAAAAACTTAAAACATAGAAAGTGACATCATATCCCATTTGTTGCAGTTTCACAATTACGAAATTAATTCAATTCAGTTATACTTGATTCAGTTAGGTTCAACAACAGTTCAAAGTTTATCAATTATGAAATGAATTCAATTCAGTTCAATGTGGATTCAATTCAGTTCAATAACAGTGTTAATGCTGAGGTCATGTTTGGGTGGCTGTTATGATGCGCATGAGGAAGGAGATAATCTAACAACAGTTTTTAATAATAACTCTTTTCAAGACACATTAAAACACAGGTGATAGTGTAAACACAACCATGTAGAAAAAGACGATAACGGACAAAGAAATTGAATAAACAGGTGGTTTAAATACACAGAAATAATTAACGTAACCAGAAACACATGCATAATTAAGGCGGAGGAGGATACAGAGCGGGCGAAGTGCAGGAAACCAGTATATGTGATGGTGAGAGAAACCAGGGTGGAGATGATGGTGGGATGAGCCAGGAGCAAGAGGATCCAGACGGGGACCCAGAGGACAGCCAGGATGATGGCCCACAGTGGAGTCGAGGGTGGGAGGAGCCATGGTGGAGACTTGGCTGACGACACCAGGGGGCGACTGATGGAGACAAAGCCGATGTAGGTGGAGACCCAGGTGGAGCTGATGACAGGTTGAGGTGGAGCCAGGGTGCCAGAGGACTGAGGCGTAGCCGGTGGGACTGAGGACCAAGGCGAAGCCCAACGGAGCCAAAGGGGTGGAGTGAAGGCTTGCAAGTCCGTGGCTCAGACAGAGCGACGTCTGACAAAGGCGAAGCCGAAGGGACAAGGGAGCCTGGTGGAGCAGTAAGGACAATGGTCCCCGGTAGAGTGAAGGGAGGAGCCAAGGCACAGCCGACAGGTTGATAGACTGAGGTGGAGTGACAGGATTGACGGCTGGAGATGGAGCCAGGGGATCCTCTTGACTGGGCGGAGACTGGAAGACCCGAGGCAAATCCACACAATAGAGTGGTGTCAGAGGAGGAGCCGAGGGGCTGAAGGGAACCAGCAGAGATGGGGCCGAGGAACTGGCTGAACTTGAAAGACGGCGGGACTTGGAGCTGGGCAGAACCAGCAGGGGCACAGAAGACATGGAGCTGGGTGGAACCAGTGGGGGCACAGGAGACTTTGAGCTGGAAAGAACCAGCAGGGGCACAGGAGACTTAGAGCTGGAAGGAACCAGTGGGGACACAGGAGACTTCGAGCTGGAAGGAACCAGCAGGGGCACAGGAGACTTAGAACTGGGCGGAACCAGAGGGGACACAGGAGACTTGGGGCTGGAAGGAACCAGCAGGGGCACAGGAGTCTTCGAGCTGGGCAGAACCAGCGGGGACACAGGAGACTTGGAGTTGGAAGGAACCAGCAGGGGCACAGGAGTCTTCGAGCTGAGCAGAACCAGCGGGGGCACAGGAGACTAAGAGCTGGGCGGAACCAGAGGGGACACAGGAGACTTGGAGTTGGAAGGAACCAGCTGGGGCACAGGAGTCTTCGAGCTGAGCAGAACCAGCGGGGGCACAGGAGACTTAGAGCTGGAAGGAACCAACAGGGACAAAGGAGACTTAGAGCTGGAAGGAACCAGCAGGGGCACAGGAGACTTAGAACTGGGCGGAACCAGAGGGGACACAGGAGACTTGGGGCTGGAGGGAACCAGCAGGGGCACAGGAGACTTAGAACTGGGCGGAACCAGAGGGGACACAGGAGACTTGGGGCTGGAAGGAACCAGCAGGGGCACAGGAGTCTTCGAGCTGGGCAGAACCAGCGGGGACACAGGAGACTTGGAGTTGGAAGGAACCAGCAGGGGCACAGGAGTCTTCGAGCTGAGCAGAACCAGCGGGGGCACAGGAGACTAAGAGCTGGGCGGAACCAGAGGGGACACAGGAGACTTGGAGTTGGAAGGAACCAGCTGGGGCACAGGAGTCTTCGAGCTGAGCAGAACCAGCGGGGGCACAGGAGACTTAGAGCTGGAAGGAACCAACAGGGACAAAGGAGACTTAGAGCTGGGCGGAACCAGAGGGGACACAGGAGACTTGGAGTTGGAAGGAACCAGCTGGGGCACAGGAGTCTTCGAGCTGGAAGGAACCAGCAGGGACACAGGAGACTTGGGGCTGGAAGGAACCAGCAGGGACAAAGGAGACTTCGAGCTGGGCGGAACCAGCGGGGGCACAGGAGACTTAGAGCTGGGCAGAACCAGAGGGGACACAGGAGACTTGGAGTTGGAAGGAACCAGCAGGGGCACAGGAGTCTTCGAGCTGGAAGGAACTAGCAGGGACACAGGAGACTTGGAGCTGATTATTCATCATCATGGTTTTCTTTACCACTGTTATGCTGATGATATTTAGATATCTACAGGTTGTTGGCCAGATTCTATCCACCAGACTGCCTTGTTATCCTCATGTGTCGATGAATTGAAGGGCTGGCTAAAGACTGAACTTGAGCAAAACTGAGATCTTAATTACTGGTCCCCTAACTCTAACAAAAAATAGAACTAATGTACCTAGCTTTGACCTTGATGCTACATCAATTTTTCATCAATCTGCCACAGTCAGACAGTTAGGTATCACACTAGATTCTTCACTATATTAGGAATTCAAATCACAGCCCCAAACCCAGATTATCAGTCATATTGTGCATTTGCTTCATGATTGTGTTTGTATGTTTATACTGTCTACCTTCTACATTGTCTACACAATGTTACAGTTCTTTGTCATGGATTTAAATGTTTGCACAGTTTGATATTACTGTTATATGCAACTGCATTAGCTCTTCTTCTAGACTGTGCAAATGTCCAATGTCCATATAACTGTTCATGAGAAATGACTGATATTTATGTTTTGTGAAACATACTTGAGCTCCGGGAAGGCACTAAAGGTGTCTTTTTCTAGTGAGTTTCTATAAGAGATTCTTTGACTAGAATATTAAATGAATGAGGAACTAATGTGTGTTTTTGCAGGTCCAGACTCACTCATCATGAGGGTCGTTACATCAGACAGCGGCTCTGTCTCCATGGGAAACCAATATACAGATGAGCTGGAGAATCCAGACACCAGTGATGATGCTGAGTTCTGGAGGAAAGGTGTGAAACCAAATCAAAACACATGAAAACACAGGAATAAACGTGTTTTAAGTAATATATAAAAAGGTTTCTGTGAGTTTTAGGAGAAAGAAAATATCATTAGCTCAGTATTGCTCATTGTTAGTTAATGTATCAACTAATGTTAACTAATGGGAGCTAATTGTGAAGTGTTATCAAGCTGGGAAGACCCCACAAAGATACAAAAACAAACGTATGTTTGTTGTGTGTGTCTTTCTCAAACATTCCTTTGCTATTTGACTAACTGTAGTTTATACAGCTGCTCAAACTCTTCCGACCCTTAACCTCAACGTTTGACACCTTCGCAGACACACGGTTCAAATAATAATACGAATTATAATTATCTAATACTAATTAGTACAAAAAAGAAGCTTGATTACTGTAGAGAAAAATGCCAAATTTACCACCACACCTTTGCATTAGAAACACTCACATAGCAGCGTTACATAGTTTTATGGAATGTATAACACAAAGTTACAAATATAAGTGTACATACATTTTTTTACATGCGAAGAAATGCAAAAAAGTCACTAGATTTACTATGATAATAACTTTAAACGCGTCAGCCTGTGAATGGGTTCGATAGAAGAATAATCATGACGTGTGTGTTAGAATCGTCTGTGCCCAGGTTTGTAGCAGCGCCCTCTATCGGCCGCTGGCAGTGGCGCGTGTATGTTGCCGTCGGTGTAACGGCTCTGATGATGCTGCTGCTGATCGTCACGGTATCTGTGAGCCGTGAGTAACACACACTGAAACATATTGTGATATTATACAGACATGCTGTTTCCAATTTCCAAAATAATGACAATTAATTTCTTCACACGTGTAACTGTGTGTTTTGTTAGACGTGAAGTTTGACCGGAAGTTCTCGACTACGGAGACTAACATGAAGAATCTGACAGGAACGCTTCTGAGCATCATTACCAGAACAAACATTCTGGAAGAATACGGTAATGTTAATCTTCATAATCTTTTATCAACATGAAAAAGACTTTATCCACCTACACAACAAAAATATGGTGTAAGAAGGTTTTGCTAACGTTATGAAACGTCCAGTTCTTTATTTTATTTTACATATTTAAAAAAGTTTTTCTTGGTTATGAGAATGTTAAGGAAACATTCAATAAAGGAACGTTAATTTTGAACGTCGAACATTCAACTAAAATGTTTCAGAAAAACGTTCCACAATGTGTAAATTATGTTTTTAAGCTAACATTTTGAGAAGGTTATTAAAGACCAGATAACTTTGAACGAATGTTTGTTCATAACGTTAGTCAACGTTATGTTAGCTGGGCATATCTTGTGGATTAGCTATATTACTTTAAACTGGAAAAAATTAGACATGTAAAATTTTTCATTTTTTAAGGACATAAAATGCATTTGGACATCAGCAATCTGGAGTTTGACCAGCAGACGATACAAACAAGGATGAATGATAGTAAATACCACACACGTTCACATATAAACAGACAAAACACTATTAACTAAATTAAATCCACTGCAGATCTTAACAGATATGTGTGTGTGTGTGTGTAGTGTCTGATTCAGCACAGGTTCTTCTTGACAGTGTTTCGGAGCTAAAATGCCGCATTAACAAGTACATAAACAACAGTAAGTGATGATACTATAGAGGTTTGTGCTGGAATGTCTTCATTTGTCACTGTCATTGACCTGACACACGTTTGTGTTTAGACACGCAGGAGCTGTGCTGTCCTGAGGGATGGCTTCTCTTCTCCACACACTGTTATTTCTTCTCTAATGACGGGATGCCCTGGGACGCGGCCAGACACGAGTGTGAGAATAAGAGAGCAGCGTTACTCATCATAAACAGCAAACAGGAGAAGGTCAGGGTTGATCAATACTGTACAACTAATCCAACAACACTAGACACACAACTGAACTAATTCAACTAAATCTACACATCTAAACCAGCACCAGACACACAACTTAACCCATACAACTAAAGCAACAGGACCAAATGAAACCCTTGGTTTCTACTCGCCCCGTTCTGTGCGGGCCTCGAACCCGGGTCTCTGGCATGGGAGGCGGGCACGCTAACAAGGAGGCTAAAAACTGCAGCCTCTAACGTCAGCCGCAAGTTCACCTCTTGAGGTTTACTTGCACAGCTCCTACTTGCTGGCCTCCGTTACACAAATGCACAACTGAACTAATACAACTAAGCCAACACAACTAAACAACCAACACCAAACACACAACTAAATCAACAGCATCAAACACACAAGTGAACTAGCACAACTAAACCAAGAACACCAAACACACAACTGAACTATTACATCTAAACCAAAAATACCAAACACACAACTGAACTAATACAACTAAATCTACACAACTAAACCAACAACACTAAACACACAACTGAACTAATACAACTAAATCTACACAACTTAACCCACACAACTAAACCAACAGCACCAAACACACCACTAAACTAAAACAACTAAACCAAGAACATCAAACACACAACTGAACTAATACAACCAAACCAACACAACTAAACAGCCAATACTAAACACACAACTAAACCAACACCACTAGACACACAACTGAATTAATACAACTAAACCAAGAACACTTAACACACAACTGAACTAATACAACTAAATCTACACAACTAAACCACCACAACTAAAGAACCAACACCAGACACACAACTAAACTAATACAACTAAATCTACACAACTAAACCACAACTAAAGAACCAACACCAGACACACAACTAAACTAATACAACTAAATCTACACAACTAAACCAGCACCAAACACACAAATGAACTAATACAACTAAATCTACACAACTAAACCAACACCAGACACACAAATGAACTAATACAACTACATCTACACAACTAAATCAGTACAACTAGACAACCAACACCAGACACAAAACTTAAGCCTTACAACTATACCAACAACATCAGACATGCAACTGAACTAACACAACTAAACCAACATCACCTGACACACATCTGAATACAACTAAACCAACACAACTAAACATCCTACACCAAACACAAAACTGAAAACAACTAAACTAAGAACACCAAAAACACACACAACTAAACCAACTCCATTAGACACACAACTGAATACAACTAAACCTACTGAACTAAACCAACAGCACCAAAAACACAACTAAACCAGCATGTTTATTCAAACTGAATCAAACTGTCCATCATTTAGTAAAGAATCATAATCAGAAGTGTGTGTTCAGAGCTTCGTGGTGAGTAAGACCAGGCCTCTGTTCTACTGGTTGGGCTTGACTGACGGCCGCACCGGCCAGTGGGAATGGCTGGACGAGACGCCGTACGTGTTTGTCAGGAGGTGAGTGTCTGTCGCCATCAGGAGCCTCATTTACAGTCTGCTGTTTGTCACATGTGTGTGTGTGTGTGTGTGCAGTGAATGGATGCCCGGTCAGCCTGATAACTGGCAGAATCATGGTTTGGGTGGCGGTGAAGACTGCGCTCACTTTCACCACGACGGCCGGTATAACGACGACCACTGCTCTCGACTCTACCGCTACGTCTGCAAAGCTCACGCGTCCTCCATCTGATGACCGACAACAAACACATCAGTGTGCATGTTAACAGTATCATGTTTCATATTTAATGATATTAAAGGCTTCAATTCTTATATTTACTGTATATCAGAACAGAAAAAGTTAATTTATGCTTAATTTTTAATTTATGCTGGTTAGTTTTGGGGGCATGACAATATATTTTAGTATTTCCAGTTGTGATCCGAAAAAGTTGTTCTGAATAAAAGCATCTGCTGAACAAACAAAAGAAATTGATGTTTTTGCAGCACTTAATGTAATATTCCAGTTATGTTTCTGGATTAAAGTTATGGCAATATTATAGTAATGTTGTGGTAATGATACTGTATATCAATCTCATTAACGCTGTAATGTTTGGATTGTTTCTACGAAAACTTCAGAACTACTGAAGGTGAATATAAACATGCTGCTTCAAAATGTTTCCACAAATACATCATAGATGGACAGTTTATTAATAAATATATATTTGCTTTAGATAAAATATATATGAAATCATGTAAATTGTCCCATCTCAAAAGTTTGTTCAGGTTTCAAATTTCAATGTATACATTTTTCAATGCAATATATCAATCAGTTATTATTTAATAAGCATTTAAAGAGAAAATTATGTAATAATAATAAATTATACACAATATATCTGACAAATATGCAAGGATTTTTACTAAATATGATCATTGATTAAAAGTTTGGGGTAAGTAAGATTTTATACATTTATTTTTATGAAAGAAATGAATATTTCTATTCATCAAGGATGCATTAAATTGATTAATAAATGACACTAAATACATTTATAATGTAACAAAAGGTTCTATTTTAAATAAATGCTGTTCTTTAGAACTTTCTATTCATCAAAGAATCCTGAAAAATAAAATACATCATAGTTTCCACAAAAATATGAACTGTTTTCAACATTGATAATAATCAGAAATGTTTCTTGAGCAGCAAATCGGCACAGAATGATTTCTGAAGGATCATGTGACACTGAAGACTGGAGTAATGATGCTGAAAATTCAGCTTTGATCACAGGAATAAATTACTTTTTACTATATATTCATATAGAAAACAGCTGTTTTAAATTGTAATATTATTTCACATTTTTACTGTATTTTTGATCAAATAAACGCAGCCTTGATGAGCAGAAGAGACTCATTAAAAAAAATAAACTTTTGACCGCTAGTTTATAAACTGAAAGACTCATTTTCCTGGAACTATCTAACTAAAGCTAGCATTAGCGCTATTCTTCCCCCCTCTCTACCTCCAGACGGGTTTGACAGTTTTATCACGTGACCCACGGATGAACACAGAGTTTTCCGAGACGGCGGAGCTGCTCTTCCTCAGACGGCCAGCAGGGGTCTGCGAGAGCCTGAGCGGCGGCGTCTGCATCACCGGAGAAGGTTTTGGTGTGGCCTTTGGCTGGTTTCCAGGAGCGATGGCATTGCGTGTTGTGGACGCCACGGTGTTGCGAGCGAAGCCGGGAGGTTTGATGGTGGAGTCGCGTGCAGAGGTTCGAGGGCTGCGGCGGTCTAGTGTAGCGCGACACATCTTCTCCTGTGGCGGCGGCCGAACCGCTTGTGTTTTCTTGGCGGGAATCTGCGTCCTGAGAGGAACAACCTTCCTCAAACTTGATGATGATGATGATGAAGATGGTTTAGTGGAAGATGAAGGCGATGGTCTGTTTTTAGAGCCGACGGGTCGTTTGCTGTTTGTCTGGATCGATTGTGTTGCTTCGGCACTTTCACTTGTAGACTTGACATTATCTTTAGTTGCGTTTTCTGATTCTTTATGATTGTCATTCATCACCTCTAAATCTGTTTGAGATGGGTCAGAGGTCACGTTTGGAGTCACTTCTGTATTTCTGTATTGTGTTTGCTCGTTATTCTGCGATTCCTCTATGGAAAGGCTCTTATTTTGTATCTCTGGCTCTTCTGTCATGATGCTGTTGTGCGCAATGGAGAGCGAGTGTATAGGAGGAAGTACATCAGCTCCTAAGGGGTCAAAGGTCATGTTCTTCTGTTGCCTTGAGCGATGAGAACTGCCGAAGCGCAGCGGCGAACTGTGAGAGCTTGTCGTCAGCAGCTCTAGAAGCCCCTCCCTCTTTAACACCGCCTCCACGTCTGCTTCGCTATTGGACCGCAACCCGAAGACCCTGCCCACACCCTCAGGCCCCGCCCACGAGTGACGCTTATCCTCCGACTCCTTCAGACGTTTGCGCCGAGTCTCCTCCCACATTCCTCGCTCCGCGTTCTCCTGTGAAGAGAAGAAGTGCAGCTGATTAACAAAATGAGTTATAGTTCTAGCTGGAATAAACTACACCGGGGTTTCAAACCAGGGGGGTGAAAAAAGGGAGTGCTGGGGTAAAAGATTAGAGAAAAACAATGTAAAAATGTAAAAATAAAGAAATAAATAACAATAATAATAAAGATTAAATGAATTAAAATAAACATTAAATATTGAAATAAATACAATTATATTAAAATAGATAAATAAATATTAAAATAAATGCATAAATAATTACATTAAAATGAATAATAATACATTATATTAAATAAATAATACATAATATATATCAATATATATAAATAAACATTAAAAGTAGAATAAATAAATACATAAATAATACATTACTGTAGTGAGTAAAAAAGAAGTTCATTCTAATATGCTTTTTTTCTTTTTTTCAAATAATATTTTAAATTAATATAATATACCAATTTAAAGGGGTCCTATAATGCCCCTTTCACAAGATGTAATATAAGTCTCTGGTGTCTCCAGAATGTGTCTGTGAAGTTTCAGCTCAAAATCCCCCACAGATCATTTATTATAGCTTGTCAAATTTGCCCCTATTTGTGTGTGAGCAAAAACACACCGTTTTTGTGTGTGTCCCTTTAAATGCAAATGAGCTGCTGCTCCCGCCCCCTTTCCAGAAGAGGGCGGAGCTTTAACGGCTCGCACTTCGGTCGCTCAACAACAACAAAGCTGGAGAATCTCACGCAGCCAAAATGAGGATTGTCAGTAACGGTGTTCAGCCTTACATTGTTCAAACCGGAGTCGACACTGATGGAGAGACTCAGGAAGTTTAGACGTTTCTGAATGGTTAGTGGATAAATTTATGTAGTTGCTGTGGAGTTGATTCAACTCATCCACTAGCATGTGCCGTCATGTTAATCTTTTGTGTTGAATTGACCCTCGTTTGTGAAGCAGTCCGGCGTAAAATGACGGCATGACAACAACACTCTACTACAACAACTCTTCCTCTTCTCTAAAGCAGCCCAACATGACCCCGCCCCCTTTGTTGCGCGTTCTCGGGGGCGGGGTTTATGTAAATTTTAGGGTTAGTGATGTCACCAACCCAGGAAGAAGCTTGTTGTAGTCCTTAAAAAGCGATTTCTGTAAAAGAAAATATCTCCCTTTGCATCTAAACTGGGTCTTGAAACATGAAAATATCTGCCATGCATGGGAAGATAAATGAAATGGTGGGGGGGGTTAGATACCTGAACAGCTTTTTTGAATTTGGAGCAGAAATTCTGGAAAATTCGGAAGCACTCATCCAGTTTGAAGATGTCTTTGTCTTCGCAGAAGAAATCGATCAGAGCGTCTCCTTCCCTTTGAAGCTCATCAATCCTGATCCTCAAATCCTTCAGAGCTTCAGCAGCGCTCTGAAACACAACATCAGTGGTACAATTTAACAAAATTACATTTAAAATCATAGAGGCCAGGTAAAGGGTCAGAGGTCACCTTCAGGAAGGACTGCAGCTGCGTCAGGAGCTCATCATCTGTGTGGATGTGCTGCTCTAAATCATCAACTCTTTCGGTCAGAGAATGAAACTCTGTTTGGATGCTGTCAACACACACTCTACACACACACACAGGTTTGTACAGTAGACTTCCATTGTCTCTCTATCAGGTTAATGATATTTTATGATATAATTCTGTTGTGCTTTTGTCAATTATATTTTTTTAAAGTTTTATAGTTTTTTTAAAATATGTCTATATAGTTTTGATTGACTGATTCTCACCGAGCTGCTTGCTGAACATGCAGAAGTTTCTCTGGAAACATGAGCAGATCTTTCTTCTGAGCCTCCTGTAAAAGTCACACAAATGTGCATGTCTCGCTTCATTGAGATGCTCTGACCTTTGTGTTTCATAAAAGAACAAGTGTGTATTTTGTGTCACATTATAGAGACCAGATCAGACCGACACTTACCAAAGCGACAAAGTGCAGCAGGTTCATTCCAGGTTTGTTGGCTTTAGTATCAGCCAGTGACAGCAGAGAGGAGAGTTTGAAGCCCACGGCATTACCGGCAGACCCACCCTGAGAGAGTATGTTCCAGGTTAATAATTGCATTACTTTCACAGTAATGTCAGAGTAGGACTTCCCTTATATCTAACCGCACTCTCAGAGATGTATTGTAAAATCTACAGTACTTTACTGCCAATTTCAGTCAAGTTTTTACAATTGTACAGTAAAAAAGCTTGGTTTTACTGTGAGTTTACAGGATTGGAAAACAAAAAAGACCATAAACAAACAATATCATATTGTATTTCTACAGGTCATATGTACTGTGAAGGTACCCAGCATCAATAGGTTACGCTGTGGAGGTTTTTTTGTTGTGTTTTGTTGTATTGATGTCTTTGCATCATTAGGTGATGCTTACAAGAAAAAAAGTCTTGCGTTACAAGATGGTGTCACACCTTTCAAAGATAAATCTCACTATTGAGAGAGATCAATCTACATTTGAAATCTTCGTGCTAAAATAACGCTAAGATGAAATGAAATCATCATATTCATGCTAAAAATAGTTTGACTAACTTAAAATCAGCTTATTTTCATTTGTCACCCTTCTGACTTTGCTAGAACAGAAATTTAAATATGAATAAACAAGGTCCAAAATCCCAAGCAAATGGACACTGATCCCCATTATGGTGACTTCAAAACAATTACAGTGGTAAACGATGTAATTTCTTAAAATTATATATATTTCTTAAATATATATATTTCCTAAAATACTGTGATGTATCATTTTGTTGTTGATTAACAGTAATTCATAAGAAAATGAACCAGCATGCATTAATTTCACTGTAAATGTCTGACTATTTCTGTAAAATAATACTTGTAATCGTAAATTCTTGTAAATTCCTGGAAATTTTTTACAGTGTAGGTTTGTCACTGTGACAGTAAATATAAATGTTGTTTTGTTTTAGTGGTGAAATTTAGTGTGAATTTATATGGTTTTTATATAAATAAAACACACACACACACACAGGTTTGTACAGTAGACTTCCATTGCTTCTCTATCAGGTTAATGATATTTTATGATATAATTCTGTTGTGTTTTTGTAATATATATATATATATATATTACCCACAACACATTTTTGAGCTGTCAGAAATACTGTGTTAGGATGTTTTTCTTGAAATTGTGTGATTATTTTCCATTTAGGGTCATGAACATGCCTGCAAAGTTTCAACTCTCTAAAGTGACTGTCTAATGTGTATATGATATTCCTATTATGACTGTAATGTTATACTTACATTTATGCATTTGGCAGACGCTTTTATTTGAAGAAATGTACATTCATTTTTATCAGTTCAAGCAAATTAACACTGAATTTCGAACCCATGATTTGGCGTTGCGAGCACCTTGAACTACGATTCAAGATATATTAAAAATGTAAATGTATTAATACCGTTTATAATATTCACATTTTGTAAATCTTAAAGTTTAAAAATGGTTGTTAAATACAGTTTTAAATGTTTTTATGGTACCTTAATTGTAATATGCGAAAAGTATTAATGTTGAAGGCTGATTTTTTTGTTGTTGTTGTTTTTTTGAGGTTTCGGGTCAATTTGACCCCGAACATTACGATCATACCCAGAATTTTAACCTTAATACAAAAAATGACCTTAAAAATGACCTTTAAAGTAGTTGTACTTGTAGCATCTGTTAAATGCATAAATGTGAATGTAATCTTCATAAGTAGCTTGGTTAATTATTAACTACCTTTATTAACACTGCTACATGTATAAGTGTGTTTGTGTAAAAGCACATGACTTACAGCATTCATGATGTTCCCAGCTTGCAGCACTAAATGAAGGACATTGTGAAGCTCCTCACAGTTCAACAGCTCTATTAAATAAGAGATCATCAGCAGAAAGTATTTAGTGTTTATAAACCTCACGACACAGTATTTAGAAATTAAGAAAGCAGGATCACCATTAATGGCGGTCAGGACGATGGCGACTTCATGCTTCATGGCTGTGTATGAAGGGAAAAACTCTTCCTTTAGCAGCAGAGCCTTGAGACGCACCTCATACCTGCAGACACGCAGAAGAACCAGCTTAAAGAAGATCTGGACCAGACCTTATCACTGCCAGATCTGTCTTTCACAGAGTACCTGGGTAAATGTATGAGCTGGTGTATGAAGGCATCAGGCGGCGGCAGGTCTTTGGGGTTCCCGCTGAACGTCTGTAGGTTCTTCACCTGTCAATCAATCAATCAATCAATCATAAAGCAATAATCTGCTCAATCAATCAATGGTGTCTTTACCTCATCCTCCTCCGGCAGGAGCTTCAGCAGCTCTCGGAGAGACTCCACACTGAAGACGCCCGTGTTTCCATGAAGAATAATGTCCAGAAGACTCTCACTGGACCTGGACATACAGAGACACGGAATGCAAGCAAAGGAATGAAACACACACACACACACACACACACACACACACTCCATTCTTACTTTTTGAAGTGTTTAAGGAAAATGGCGATATTCAAGCTTCTCTTGGAGTCCAGGATGCTGATCTAAAGACACACACACACACACACACACACACATATTAATGCTGTTCGTCATCCTCATCACTAAAATAATCAACCATTTTCATTTTAAAGTTTTAGTAATTTTGTTGTTTTAGTCAGTTTATATAAATACACACACACATAGTTTTTATTATTATTTTAAATTATTTTTATATTTTCAATTTTAATTTTAATAAGTTTTAGTAGTTTGTCATTTTTATTAGTATTTGTTTTTAAACGTCTTTTTGAATTATTTTGAATTATTTTTTATATATTTTCATTTTGATTAGTTTAAAATTTTGCTGTGTTTTTGTCCTTTTTTAGTGTAGTTTAAATACATATTTTTATTACTATTTTGAATTAATTTGAATATTTTCCGTTTTAATTTTAGTAAGTTTTATTGTGCTTTTGATATTTTTATAAGTGTTTGTTTGTTTTTTAAAGTCTATGTAGTTTTTATTAGTATTCGGAATTAGTTTTTATTTTATATTTTCATTTTAGTTAAAGTTTTAGTAATTTTGTTGCTTTAGTCAGTTTATATAAATACACACACACATATAGTTTTTATTATTATTTTAAGTTATTTTTATATTTTCAATTTTAATTTTAATAAGTTTTAGTAGTTTGTCATTTTTTATTAGTATTTGTTTTTAAATGTCTATATAGTTTTTGTCCTTTTTTAGTGTAGTTTAAATACATATTTTTATTAATATTTTGAATTAATTTTAATATTTTCCGTTTTAATTTTAGTAAGTTTTATTGTGCTTTTGATATTTTTATAAGTGTTTGTTTGTTTTTTAAAGTCTATGTAGTTTTTATTAGTATTCGGAATTAGTTTTTATTTTATATTTTCATTTTAGTTAAAGTTTTAGTAATTTTGTTGTTTTAGTCAGTTTATATAAATACACACACATAGTTTTTATTATTATTTTAAATTATTTTTATATTTTCAATTTTAATTTTAATAAGTTTTAGTAGTTTGTCATTTTTATTAGTATTTGTTTTTAAACGTCTATATAGTTTTTATTAATATTTTGAATTATTTTTTATATATTTTCATTTTGATTAGTTTAATATTTTGCTGTGTTTTTGTCCTTTTTTAGTGAAGATTAAATACATATTTTTATTAATATTTTGAATTAATTTTAATATTTTCCGTTTTAATTTTAGTAAGTTTTATTGTGCTTTTGATATTTTTATAAGTGTTTTTTTGTTTTTTAAAGTCTATGTAGTTTTTATTAGTATTCGGAATTAGTTTTTATTTTATATTTTCATTTTAGTTAAAGTTTTAGTAATTTTGTTGTTTTAGTCAGTTTATATAAATACACACACATAGTTTTTATTATTATTTTAAATTATTTTTATATTTTCCATTTTAATTTTAGTAAGTTTTAGTAGTTTGTCATTTTTTATTAGTTTTTGTTTTTAAATGTCTATATAGTTTTTATTAATATTTTGAATTAGTTTTTATATATATTTTCATTTTGATTAGTTTAAAGTTTTGCTGTGTTTTTGTCCTTTTTTAGTGAAGATTAAATACATATTTTTATTAATATTTTGAATTAATTTGAATATTTTCCGTTTTAATTTTAGTAAGTTTTATTGTGCTTTTGATATTTTTATAAGTGTTTGTTTGTTTTTTAAAGTCTATGTAGTTTTTATTAGTATTCGGAATTAGTTTTTATTTTATATTTTCATTTTAGTTAAAGTTTTAGTAATTTTGTTGCTTTAGTCAGTTTATATAAATACACACACACATATAGTTTTTATTATTATTTTAAGTTATTTTTATATTTTCAATTTTAATTTTAATAAGTTTTAGTAGTTTGTCATTTTTTATTAGTATTTGTTTTTAAATGTCTATATAGTTTTTGTCCTTTTTTAGTGTAGTTTAAATACATATTTTTATTAATATTTTGAATTAATTTTAATATTTTCCGTTTTAATTTTAGTAAGTTTTATTGTGCTTTTGATATTTTTATAAGTGTTTGTTTGTTTTTTAAAGTCTATGTAGTTTTTATTAGTATTCGGAATTAGTTTTTATTTTATATTTTCATTTTAGTTAAAGTTTTAGTAATTTTGTTGTTTTAGTCAGTTTATATAAATACACACACATAGTTTTTATTATTATTTTAAATTATTTTTATATTTTCAATTTTAATTTTAATAAGTTTTAGTAGTTTGTCATTTTTATTAGTATTTGTTTTTAAACGTCTATATAGTTTTTATTAATATTTTGAATTATTTTTTATATATTTTCATTTTGATTAGTTTAATATTTTGCTGTGTTTTTGTCCTTTTTTAGTGAAGATTAAATACATATTTTTATTAATATTTTGAATTAATTTTAATATTTTCCGTTTTAATTTTAGTAAGTTTTATTGTGCTTTTGATATTTTTATAAGTGTTTTTTTGTTTTTTAAAGTCTATGTAGTTTTTATTAGTATTCGGAATTAGTTTTTATTTTATATTTTCATTTTAGTTAAAGTTTTAGTAATTTTGTTGTTTTAGTCAGTTTATATAAATACACACACATAGTTTTTATTATTATTTTAAATTATTTTTATATTTTCCATTTTAATTTTAGTAAGTTTTAGTAGTTTGTCATTTTTTATTAGTTTTTGTTTTTAAATGTCTATATAGTTTTTATTAATATTTTGAATTAGTTTTTATATATATTTTCATTTTGATTAGTTTAAAGTTTTGCTGTGTTTTTGTCCTTTTTTAGTGAAGATTAAATACATATTTTTATTAATATTTTGAATTAATTTTAATATTTTCCGTTTTAATTTTAGTAAGTTTTATTGTGCTTTTGATATTTTTATAAGTGTTTTTTTGTTTTTTAAAGTCTATGTAGTTTTTATTAGTATTTGGAATTAGTTTTTATTTTATATTTTCATTTTAGTTAAAGTTTTAGTAATTTTGTTGTTTTAGTCAGTTTATATAAATACACACACACTTAGTTTTTATTATTATTTCAAATTATTTTTATATTTTCCATTTTAATTTTAGTAAGTTTTAGTAGTTTGTCATTTTTTTATTAGTTTTTGTTTTTAAATGTCTATATAGTTTTTATTAATATTTTGAATTAGTTTTTATATATTTTCATTTTGATTAGTTTAAAGTTTTGCTGTGTTTTTAGTTTAGTTTAAATATATTTTAATTAATATTTTGAATTAATTTTAATAATTTCCGTTCTAATTTTAGTAAGTTTTAGTAGTTTTGTTGGCTTTTGATATTTTTATTAGTGTTTGTTTGTTTTTTAAAGTCTATATAGTTTTTATTAGTATTCGGAATTAGTTTTATTTTATATTTTCATTTTAGTTAAAGTTTTAGTCATTTTGTTGTGTGTTTTTTGTGTCTTTTTCTAGTTTTTGCTTTTTTTGTAAATGTCTATTTTATCTATTTTAGTACTTAAACTAATGTAATAAGTTTAATTTTTAAAAAATATATCTTCTTGTATTTCAGTAAAGTTTATTTAACAAAAATGTTTATTAATGGTTTTAGTTTTAGTTGACGATAATAATAACCCGCATCAGGACAGGTTTCGTGTGTCACCTGCTGTCTGAGATCTCTCACAGAAGCACGTCCTCGTCCGACAGTCTTCCCGCCGGTCGCAGTGGGAGACGGAGTGTCCTCGTGTTGTCCGAACAGCTCCTCGATGGCTCTGATGTCGATGTGGAACGCCGACTCCCTGCTGTGCCGTCCGAGAGTCCACAGGTTCGGCCCATCATGCTGTTTGACACGATCTTCAGGAATCGGTTTCCAATAGAAGCTCCTCACCCTCTTCTTCCTCTCTGCAGAGTTTTCCACAGGCAGGGGCGGAGGAAGGGGAGGAGCCGGAGGAGGGGCGTTGATGGGGGCGTGGCCATGTACTAAAACAACATCCCCGCCCTCATCATGAAAACTCCGGCTCTCATTGGCCAACGAGACACTGTTCATAGTAGAAGGAGATGTGGGTGGGGTCAGAAGACGAGCGCTAGTTCACTGCATGACATCATCAGGGTGTTTCTTAAAGCCACGCCCCCTACAGATTCAGCCAACATTCTGTAATAGGAGAATTAACACAAAACACATTAATTAACGAGACACAAATCAAACTGTAAATATTCAACATGTTCTGAAGAACGACATGATGAATCCTCGCAATTAAACACACTTATACAAACACACCAAGGACCCAATAAATGACAAACTCATCATTGTTTTATAGACACACATCCGGTTTATCCTAAATAATGCAGTAGCAGTTACACAAGCACGAGCGAAGAGCATTCATGTGAATTTGTGTGCTGAAAACAGCTTTTCCAAACCAATTGTTCCTTAATTAGAGTGTATAAATATCCTTTAACAGACACTTTTTGGGATATTGAGAGTTTAATTCAGATATTTACGTCTATATGCTGACGTCATGTGATCTTTATGAGATGACATCACGGCTTCAGCGGTTTATTACGGAACAAAATATCAACTCATATCAGTGCTTTTGCACACAGCAAATATTTACACAGAGGCACAACCTCAACCGTCTGTAACATACAATCATCACTTCAATATTTCAACGTGTTTTAACTTTGCTCTCATTTGTCAAACTAAACAATTCAATTAAACTAATCACTTACATGAAAAAATCAAACATAAAATGACATCAGCATCAGAAATAATTCACCATCATCAGTGTGTTTCACTAAATTATGCTCTTGGTGATGAATATGATGTTTCCTTTTTCATTTACTGTTTGTAAGAACAACCCAATTTCTCAAAATAATATCATTAAAAATACGCTGTAACATATTTTATAGGCTACATAAACTGCCCTCAGTGGAATGAATAACCAGATATAAACAAAATAACTAGAATACTATAGAGTAAATTTCAGAATTAAACTGAGAAAACAAACAACTACACATAAATAATCAAGAAGAACTAAGCGCAAGTCAATTCAACTAAAAGTGCTTTTGAACAGCTGTTCCTCATGAAAACTGATACATAACATTAACAACTGATCATTGATGAAGAAAATAAACTTACCTTTATGTGCTAATGAATATGCCTCAGTCACAGCACTTTAAATGATCATAACTGTAACAGAAATCATGCGAATTATGAAATTTTTCATAAGTAAATAATTAATTATCCATTAAAAATTGAAGGAAGTGAATATTCCGTGCGTCCGGTGAGTCTGACAGGAGCTCGCGCACACACACACACACACACACACACTTCTGTAAAACACTCATATATTTACATTAGTACAGTCTCATCTAAAGCAGAGTAGTGAACAACAATCATGGCATAAAATGATGCGAACTGCAAATGTTGTAAGTTTAAAGCAGACATGTAAACGATCTTGAGTGTGTGTGTGTGTGTGTGTGTGTAAGACTGATAACAGCTCTGCCCGTCACACCCAACATCAGTAAACTGTCAGTCATGCCATTTTCAATGAGTTTTATCATTTGAATGATTGTTTTACACACAAAATTTGCTGAAGAATTTATAAAAATAGTAATTTACAGTTGTGGTCAGAATTACCCTTGGTAAATATGAACAAAGATGGCTGTGAAAATAAATCTGCATTGTTAATCTTTTTGACTGTTAAAAAATTTACCAATGAAAATGGAGAATTTCTTTATGAAATAAATATTTTTCATTAATACAGTTAATGGCACTTTTTTCAACGCCCTTTTCCCAAGATAACAGCTCTGACTCTTCTTCTATTGCCTGATGAGTTTGGAGATCAGAGATCATTCCTCCATACAGAATCTCTCCAGATCCTCCAGACTCCAGCTGGTGCTTCTTCTCTTCAGTTTTCTATAGTGTTCAGGTCAGGTGACAGAAGCTTCATTTTGTGCTCAGAGACACATTTTTGTGTTGATTTTGATGTTTGTTTTGGATCATTGTCCTGATGGATGATCCAACCACGGCCCATTATAAGATTTCTAGCAGAAGCGGTCAGGTTTTGATTTTTTATCTTTTAGTATTTGATAGAATCCATGATACCATGTATCTGAACAAGATGTCCGGGACCTCCAGCAGAAAAATAGGCCCACAGCATTAAAGATCCAGCAGTATATTTAACCGTGGGCATGGGGTACTTTCTATCAATGTGTGCACCAAACCCATCTGGTGGGTTTGCTGCCAAAAAGCTTGTTTGACGTTCCAGTCGTGTCTGACAGCTGAATATGCTGGAGATTGTTTATGGATAAGCGAAGAGGATTTTTCTCTAAAGGGGTGGTTGATTATGATTTGACTTTTTTAACTTTAGTGTGTAATGTTGCTGTTTGAGCATAAACAACATCTGCAAAGTTACGACTCTCAAAGTTCAATGCAAAGGGAGATATTTTCTTTTAAAGAATTCGCTTTTTAAGGACTACAACAAATGGCTGGTAGGGACTACAACAAGCTTCTTCCTGGGTTGGTGACATCACAACCCCCAAAATTTACATAAACCCCGCCCCTGAGAACACAGAACAAAGGGGGCGGGGCCATGTTGGGCTGCTTTAAAGAAGAGGAAGAGTTGTTGTAGTAGAGTGTTGTTGACATGCCGTCATTTTACGCCGGACTGCTTCACAAACGAGGGTCAATTCAACGCTGGATTTGCACAAAAGATTAACATGACGGCACATGCTAGTACACAGCAACTACATAAATTTATCCACTAACCATTCGGAAACGTCCAGTTTCATTCTAAAAGTTCTTCATGCTCCTAGTCACCCTAGTGTGCTAAAAAGTGTAAATATGAATGGGAATATACTTCAGAGATATTTTACGCATAAGAATTTCTAGGGGTGCCAATAATTGTGGCCAACATGTATTGGAGAAAAACATTTAATAATGTAATTTTTCCCGACATTAATTAGTTTTACTTCAACAAAAGGTTAGATTTTTGTGAATGAAAGATCAAAAGAATAAACAATGCAGATCTATTTTCACAGCCTTCTTTGATCATATTTACCAAGGGCGCTGATAATTCTGACTATGACTGTAAAAAAACAAGACAAAAGAGGTTAGTAATAGGTCTAAATTAAAAACATATGTATTTGAAATTCATATAAAATTTGTTTTACACAGTTTTAACAAACTAACAAACTGTGTGATGCATTTGTCAGCGAAACAGGTCAGATTTCTGTAATAAACTGAATGCATTTTAAATACACAATAATCCGATTTATCATCAATAAATCCAATTTGTTTCAATCTAATACATTTTAATTAAATGAATATTGCTTGTTCCACAGCTAGTCATATTTTAACTATTTGTACTTTTAAACTGAATAAATTTAATTAAACAGGTTTATGCTGATTTGAAGGAATTTTAATAAATGCATTTTGAAAATACAATTTAAATCAAATAAAATCAAATCGATGCAAATAGTTAATAAACTATGCCAGTGCAGAAATCTAACCTGTTTCATGGATGTATGACATCAAGTTTATGTTAAAACTGTGTATTTTAAATGGATGGAGATGTTATATGCAATTCAATAACATAAATCATATTCTTCTTTCTTTTTTTTTTTTTTTTAGCATATATACCGTTTAAATAGTCCTTAGTCAGAGAATATGTCATACTCATTTTTACGCGGATGAAAAACGAGGGACAGACTTCCGGTCTTCATGGCACGCACTGTATAATAATTTTCAAAACTCACTACTTTCATAAAACGTATTATAACGTTTTTGTCTAATAAAAGTTTAGCTGAACAGCTGCCGTGTTGAACAAACTGAACTTGTACCTACCTCACACCCTCGTTTTATTCCTGTCAGAAATTAAACATGGCACTACAGTAATATTCATGTTCTTTATTCAAAATTTAAAATCAAATTAGGCATGATCTGATTAAATAAAAGTCATTAATTTAATTCGTCGTGAAGAGACGTGTCTCTCACCTCAAAAACTCTTCTCTTTGCTCGCGCTGGCGCTAAAAGTGTTTGCGCATGCGTCTTGTGCGCGCGTTCAAACCGTTTGTTTTTCAGTTGAAAAGGTTTCGTGATGGGATGATTTTAGTAAACTGCTTCGTTACCTGATCTCGGAGTAGTTTAATACATTTGTAGACGTGTAGACACATTTGAATAACAAAAAGGAAGAGTTGAAGTTAAAAGTCTCTGCACAAACAAACAAAACAAGCCCTACAATTTATTAAAATAACACATATTATAGAGACAATTCATATTTAATGGTATTAGATTACGCTTTCAATAAAACATTTGTAATTGTTTGTAAAAGGTGTTTTTATTCATGTTTGTACTGAGTTTTCGTTGCATTTACACCGTTTTGACCAGCAGGTGTCGCCAGCATGTGGTGTTTCAAGTGCTTCGAAACAGTTAATCATTTTGCCAAGCATTTGGTTCAGTTGATTCAACGTTTCGTTTCTCCCATCACTATTTGAGTTACTTACCAGGTAAGAAGTTTGCAGATTATTCCCAGTTTGAGATGAATGAATCAAAATTCCTGATTTCAGCTCCAGTTTCTGATTGATTTTCTGGTCTATTCTTCTATCTAGTGGTGATAATAACAGATCTGGATCCATAGTTTCTACAGGATGAATGACAGAATATTCATTTTGGCTGAAATCGCTTTAAGAAACCTTTATTTTTAAGAGTGTAGCACGTGAATTCTATATGCTTCTGCTGCCTGTCAATTAAATAATTAAACATCTCACGGTCGTTTACACCCCTCAAGCATGTCTTTTCACCTCAGATGAAGCAGGCGTTTGAGGTGAATTATTGAGGGATGTTGGGATCACAGTTTATGAATAATATAATGAGGAAAAAAACATGTGCTGAAGGTGATGAAGCTCCTGTGTTTTAAACTTGAATAAGACAAGCTTGAGTTTGAGAACTGAGTGCAGGAATCGCAATTCTTCTAATGCAAAACTTCCCAGCTAACAGGGAACGTAATCAGAACTTCGGCTAACGTTATAAACTTTATAATTATGTATAGGCTAATGTATTTATCTGAAGACAATGAGAAAATAACACACACTTCGTGTAGGTCAGCAAGTTTTTACTGATGCCAAGTCATAATTAGCTGCATAAAAAGCTGCTGAAATGTTTCTTTTAAGTTCGGTAAATATATTAAATGTAAATTAATTAAAAACGTTATTTTTTTTTTTTTTTAATTGCATTATTTATTTTTAAATATTCAGAGGTCGGTTATTTCTCCGTTTGCCGCGCCGGTCCCATGGTGTAATGGTTAGCACTCTGGACTTTGAATCCAGCGATCCGAGTTCAAATCTCGGTGGGATCTCGTCCTTTTCAGATGAATCAAAGAATTAGGAAGAAAGAGAATATAACAGTGTGCTAAATAACGCAAAAAAGATCATATTTGGAGTGTTTTAAAGAACTGACCAGAACCAAAAGGTTGTATGTTGAAATCTTACTTCTCCCATATTTGAAAACGAACTCCACTGTCCTTGATCAAGAAGGGAGATCGTCTCTTTAATGAAAGCATATATGCTGCCGTGTATACAAAGTCATATGGTGAAACGTTAACCGTGTGGGCGACTCGTTATGCATAAAGACCAAGGTTATATCATTGAAAAAAAAACGAAGAGAAGCATGAATGTTCTTCATGGATTGTTCAAGAACGTTTACATTATTAACAGACGCTTTAGCGACTTACAGCAAACGCAGAGCCAAAGATATTCGCAGTAGTTTATTCGCAGTGCCTGAAAGGAAACGAGCAAAGGAGAAATGCAGAGAAGAAGGAAACGAACTGGATTTTTGTGTGTACAAGTGTATTCCTTTGACTCCAGAAGAGCAGTGTGACTCATTCTTCATTCATATGAACAATACAGTTTTGTACATGACTCAGTTTCCGAAACGCTTTTCAAATAAATAAATGAAAAGTTTTCATCTATTTATGTACAAGGATCCGTGTTTATTCCTCAGGGGCTTTAAAGGTCGGGTAGGCGATTTCAGAGAGGCAAGCAATAGCAAGCTAACTTTGAAAGCATCCCTTCAGAGCATCTCTAAAGCCACGCCTCCTTCAAAACACATCAACGCGTCTGTAAAGTGTCATGAGGGACAGTGGTAAATGACCTCATGTCTCAAAGCACATAACATTACAATAATAATGAACATATATACTTATTTGTACCACCTGACTGCTGCGGATTCATTTTGGAGTTGATAGTGTTGACATAAAAAAAGCATAAATCCAGGTCTGAGGATGTAAACAATGTTCTGGGAAGGTTGCAGAAATGTAATGTGTCCAAATGATTATCCCTAAGAAAATAAGTGGTACATGCTAAAATATTTGTAAGACAGGAAATGGAAGTTTAAGTTGAGCACAGAAGTCAGTAAGGTGGCAGTTAAGGCCCATACAGATAATTATAATGATAAAGTTATGTTTATTATAAACACTTGCTGCAGTTTTGTCATCTGCCACTTTAAATGTCGGAGCTCTTTTAAGCAGGATGGATTCTGGCTGTCAATGTTTTTTATCATTCATCAGCAGTAAAAAAAAAAAAAATCAATCGCTATGAAAGTGATTCCCATGATGTTGTTCCTCTATGTCCTTATTGTCATAATTGTGGTGTTTAATCTCTGCTATTCTTTTACATTTAGAGCATTCAAGCCCACACAGTCATATAGTAATTATTAAAAAAAAAAAAAATAATGTTATAGATTCCCCCATATACAGGCCTACAACAGCTAATGCAAGTGCTTTTATTGAGTTTCACCGCGTCCGTTACACAAATAGTGATAATATTAACAAGTCAAATGGAATGTTTTTTATTTGCGTTTTCCAAGAACCACAAAAAGCAAATGTGACACGACATCTTAAGGGCTTTAACAATAATAAAAACTCAAAGGGCTCATGAAGCAGATACATTCAGTGAAAACAAGTGCTTATATAACAGCTTATATACAATATTTTGTTTTTCGCGTTCCTCTTCGCCTCGTGCACAGCCAGCGTGTTCGGCGCATGCGCACTAACTATCCAAATATCCAAAACGAGGATCCCTAAAAATACAGTGGAACAGTTTGCTGTAGTATCAGATGATAATACTAATAAGTCCACTAGGCAGTGGACATACTGTTCTAATGACGAAAATTAGATCACGCACACAGTCCACGTGACGGAGGGAACGCGGACAAGCAAACTATTCGGTGCGTTTTAATATTAATTTTTCCATTATATAAACACATGCACATTCCTTCCATTTAGATCAAAATATAAATCTGTGGACAGTTTAGACTAAATAAAGGCATGTTCACACCAAGAACGAGAACTTAACTATATTTGCGTACACACCAACGAACGATAACAGGCTGTTTATTGTAAGCTCACGCGCTGCGGTTTCAAAATGTGTACATGTTTTTACTGTTCTTGTTGCGGTTACACGGCTTTACCAGCAGATGTCCTCAGCATGCTATGTTTCAAGTGAATGGCTAGTTCTAATCGAACAGTGAATTTAGCTGACGAAATCAATATAGTGGACTAAAAACAACGTCGTCTTTTCCCACTGCAACTTCAAAGGAAGTAAAGACAATGTTGTCGAAACTAGCGCTGGATTCCTGAGGTAATTTTATTTTACACTAGTTTGCTAGCCTGGCATAATGACCTTATTACTAATTTTTCACCATTTATTCCAAGGGTATGACATATATCCATTTTCTTTAAAGTATCCCTGAAAAGGGGGTTTGACTTGTCAAACAGTCGTGGCTTTTTCTGGACCTCGGTGATTAACTTCTCCGCAATGACGTCCGCCATTTTAAATGCGCGAGCCCTTAAATTAGAACGGATTCTGATTGGCTGTCAGTGTTTTATCGTTTAACAGTTGGAAAAAAATCGTTCCGAAAGTGATCCCAACGATATCGTTTCTATATCGTTATAGCTGTGGTGTGGACGGTGCTATATTCTTTTATATTTAGAACTATTTTTAGAACTATATCTTTATTTATAGTTATCGCTCTTGGTGTGAATGGGCCTTAAATATCACTAAAAGCAATTTTACAGTCAGACTGATGTGTTTAAATGTACAAATACAACGTGTTTAAAAGTACAAATAAAACACCAATAAATGTATTAATCCATAACAAACACGAAAAACTCTTTCACTGGTGGTCATACATCATATCACAGAAGTACCTGTGATGTTGTGTTGGTGATATTAGCACATATCCAGCTAACAGGGAACGTTCTCAGAACTTCTTAGGCAAGGTTCTTTCAAAGTTATGAACATGTTCTTCCAATAACGTTAATGGAACGTTCATTCAAAGTTATTTGGTCTTTAATAATGTTAGCAGAGAGAACATTCAAAACTAACGTTCCCATAATGTTTGCAAAACGATAAAATGGAACGTTCCCTTAACGTTCGCATAACCAAGAAAAAAAGTTTTTAAAACTGGAACGTTCAGATGACATTCAGAAATAACGTTTTCATAACTTGTGTGTGTTTTGTTTCAGAAAATCCGAACGGGATCTTCAGCTGGATGACGTTCATATTTCAGACGACTCGAGCACTTCGCCGATCTCGGGTTCTTTGCTGGAGCAGCATTTGCCGTTGCTCTGGCCGTTGAGCGCGGGTGTGTTGACGCCGGTTTTCCCGTCGTCCGTGTTGGACGGGCCGTTGTCGAGGCTGATGGTGACGCGGCTGGTCTCGGTGACGGAGGTGTTGGTGTGGTAGTTACAGTGAGAGTCGGTGGTCACCAGGCGCCGTCGCATCCACTGACCGCGATCCTGCGCAAACTTACGCCGCAGCGCCGACTGCACCTGCGGGACGGCAAAATATGTCAAATAGTTCGTTTGTGATGCACTTTACTTTCTTTTTTTTCCATAATGTTTCACTATTTTCTGCACAGTAGGCCTATGTACTGCATACCATGGAAGCCCATTTCCACACATAATATCCAGCAACGTAAAACAAAATGCTTTGGTAAATCATAATTATGACATACTTAGCCATAGCTACCAGATAAAAAAATCGAAATTATGACATACTAAGTCACATTTATAAGATGAATGTAGAAATTATGAGATAGTCAATTATGAGATGAAAAGTCGGCAGTCATAATTACGACATAGCCTAAGTTGAAAATGACTTAAAAGGTCAAAATCATGATATAAAAAGTCGAAATTATGACAAAAAGTCAATATCATAAATTAGTATGTCATAATATAGACTTTAATGTCATAATTTGACTTTTTATCTCATAATTTGATCTTTTTTAATGTCATAATTTTGTCTAGCTCATAATTTTGGTGTTTATTCTCATAATTTTGACTTTTTATTTTCATAATTAAGACTTTTTAATGTTATAATTTTCATTTATCTCATAATTTTATTTTTTGTAATCTCACAATTTCAACTTTTTAATCTCATAATTTTGACTTTTTATCTCATACTGTAGTTTTGATTTTTGATTTAGTATAATTAAGACTTTTTAATGTTACAATTTTGACATCTCATAATTTGATTTTTTGTAATCACAATTTCGATTTCTTAATCTCATAATTTTGACATCTCATACTGTAATTTTGTTTTTTTTATCTCATAATTATGATATAGTATGTAATAATTTCGGCTTTTAATGTCATAATTATGACCTTTTTATGTCATAATTAAGATTTACCAAAGCATGGCATATGAAACAGTATAAAACAAGAAATGATTTATACACTAATTTCACACACTAATACTAGACGTTGGCGCATGAAATCACTACATTACATGTTTAATTTAGCATTAAGCATCCAGTTACTGTCTTGGAACTAAAAATGTGGAGGAAGAAATGGTTATTGTTCATTCTGAATCCAATTTTGTGTACAGATGTCTAAAGGTTTTTGGTATTCTGATCAAATAATTACAAGGAAAAAGTGAAAAATCACAGTTGATATTTAAGTTTATACGTAATGCTGGAAGTGGAAGGTCAAGTCAAGCACATCACACACAGATCCATGCAGTACTGCACACTTTCTCTAATGGTGTTCATCTGGGTTATTGCATGCATGCAGAAAATTCGCTCTGTTTACATACTGCATACTTTCTTTTAAAGTAGATAGCTCTACAAACCTCAGGAGTTCATTTTCTTCTAAAGCGCTTTAATAAAGATTAATGAGGTTTTCTTAATGAGGTTTAAGGTTTAAACAGGAAGTCATACCTCTCCATTACAGAAGCAGAAGATCACGGCCACCAGGAGACCCTGCAGAGACACACAAAAACACACAGGGTTATTATTGTTACTAAAACTAAAACCATTAGAAACAGTTTAGTGACTTGAAATAAAACAAACCTCAACCTTAGCTGTTGGACCGAAAATCTGTATCACGGTATTTTTTAAGATTCTGCTGGTTTCACAGTATATTTTTTTCTTTTCTTGACTGACCCTTTATACAAGTTTTATATAAGTGGCATATTTTACTGTCAGGAGTACAGACAATATAGAAACATTGTATGGTCAAATACAAATTTACTTTAAAAAAATGGAGGTAATCAAATAATTGAGTTAACCTTTTAAAATGTAATCAAATGAAAATGTAATAATTAATTAAAACATGTTTGAAAACTTGTGTGATATTCCTTAAAAATATTGTTTTAATAAATTATATTATCATTATTTTTTCTTTAAGTACATTCTAAGTACTTAAAATAAAAATAATAATTAAGTACATTTAAATACATTCTACTGCACAATAGTAATATATTTCTTTCATAATTTCTTCAGGTTAGACCAAACTTTTATTTTGGCGGGTTGTAATGAAGACCTTTGAGTTTGTGTTGTAATAAACTGTATTATTATTGTTATTATTATTATTATTATTTCTATTACTTGAAGTACACCTTACTACTATTTAATCATAATATATTTCTGTTATAATCTCCTCAAGTTAAACTGAACTTTTATTTTGGCGGGTTGTAATGAAGACCTTTGAGTTTCTGTGTGTATATGATAAGGCGATAGCAGAACATGCAAATTTCAGATTCAATAGCATCCATAATACTAACATAACACTGCTGTACATATAAAAGAAATTTATATGTTTAATAATACACTCTAAATGGAATAAAAGCACTTTTGTGTTGATGATATTAAAAAATGTAGTCGAAAGTGCTGAAGGAGGCATTTCATTAAATTAGTTTCATTAATAAAATGCTGACATCCTTTTACAGATCTTACTGTAATGCTAATAAAATATTTCATTGATTCTCTACCTGAAAATGCACAAAGATGTTCATGAATAGCTCGTAGACGGCCCGAGAGGTGCGTCCGTGTCCGGGATCCAGCGGCACCAGGATGAACTGGGCTCCCAGCAGAGGAACCAGGATGATGGTGGCGCGAACCGCTTTCATGTACACGCTGCTCTCGGTCTGGTGGGTGACCCTCAGTTTGGTGATCAACACCCGCACGATGTTGAGGAGGAAGAACAGGTTCACCTGAGAGACAACTGCGGTCAGTTTACACAGATGGAGGGATTCACTGCAGAAAATGAGGTTCTTCCTCAGTACTTCTGTCCTGTTTTCCAGTACAAACATCCTTAAATCAAGAGAAGCAAAATGACTTCAGATATTAGGTCCTATTTACAAAAAAAAGTATCAAAATTAAGTGAGTTTATGCTTAAAACAAGAACAAATATCTGTCAATGGGGTCAGAAATATACTTAAAGGGTCATGAAACATGATTTTAACAGTTACAGGTGTTCCACATCATAGAAGACAATAGTTTCAATTGTAGGAGAAAAATAGCTCATTTTAAAAAAAATTTGCGCACTATTTTCATCTTCCAGGTTTAAAATCTTTGTGTCGACGTCACAGTATGTGATGTTTTCTGAAGCAGGGGGCCTTAAGATGGCCTTAAAATAAGACTTTATATAATAATATACTTTAAAATAAGCTAAAACAGCTAAAACTCAAGATGTAAGCTGATGTCATTTTTCTTATTTTAATTAACTCCCTCAGCACCGGAGATCACATTTTCATAAAGTTTCAGAACTCAAAACTTCTTTGTTAGTCCAAAAACAGCTTTTATTGAAACCAAGCTCAGAAAATGACTCATTTCGGATTTTGCCACATTATTATGTCATAGTGCGACGAAAGACCGCCTCTGCTAACATGATTTAGCATATTCCCAGCTTGAATTACCATGTTGCTAGTATGATTTAACATGTTTGCTTGCATATTTTATCATGTTGCTAGCTGTTTTAGCATTTTTACTACCATGATTAGCTTGTAGCAAGCATGATTTAACATGTTGCTAGGATGATTTAACACATTGCTAGCATGTCTTAGCATTTTGCTAACATGATTAGCATGTTACTAACATGATTTAACACAGTTGCGTCCCAAATGACGCACTAAACACTATGCACTTATACGCTATGTACTTATGCAATATGTACTTATCCATATAGTGTTTTGTAGTGAATTGGGACGCACATATTGTTATGTTTTAACACATTGCTACCATGATTTAACACATTGCTAACATGTTTTAACATGCTGCTAGCATTATTTAACAAACTGTTACTATGTTTTAACACATTGCTAACATGTTTTAAAATGTTGTTAACATGATTTAACACACTGTTAGCATGATTTAACACATTGCTAGCATGTTTTAAAATGTTAGCATGATTTAACACTGTTAGCATGATTTAACACATTGCTAGCATGATTTAACATGTTGCTAATATGATTTAACACATTGCTAACATGTTTTAAAATGTTAGCATGATTTAACACTGTTAGCATGATTTAACACATTGCTAGCATGATTTAACATGTTGCTAGCATGCTGCTAATATGATTTAACACATTGCTAGCATGTTTTAACATGTTGCCAGCATGTTTTAGCATTTCGTTAACATGATTAGAATGTTACTATCATGATTTAACATTGTTAACATGATTTAACACATTGCTAGCATTTTTTAACATTGCTAGCATGATTTAAGATGCTGATATAGCATGTTTTAGCATTTTGTGATTTAACACATTGCTAACATGTTTTAACATGTTGCTAGCATGATTTAACACATTGTTAGCATGTTTTAACATGTTGTTAGCATGATTAGCATGTTGCTAGCATGTTTTAACACACTGCTAACTTGATTTAACATGTTGCTAGCATGTTTTAGCATTTCGCTAACATGATTAGAATGTTACTAACATGTAACACACTGTTAGCATGTTTTAACATGTTGTTAGCATGATTAGCATGTTGCTAGCATGTTTTAACACACTGCTAACTTGATTTAACATGTTGCTAGCATGTTTTAGCATTTCGCTAACATGATTAGAATGTTACTAACATAATTTAACACATTGTTAGCATGTTTTAACATGTTGCTAGCATGATTTAACGTTGCTAGCATGATTAGCATGCTGTTTGCATGTTGCTTAGCTTAAAACTATATGTTATTGTATTAAAGTTTTTTTCAAAACTGTGCTGGTGAGAACTAACAAAGGAAAATCTGTTCACACTGAGGCCATATTTGCAGCTGATTCAAGCATCCAAAACCAAGTCCTATCTAAAATGTGATCCGAAATTACATTTAAATAATGTATTTTAAATCAGCAACAAAATCTGACATGAACTGTCCCAATAAATGTTGTTTCTTATGCTCAAATAGTTCTAATGACTGGCAACCGGAGCTTCTAACAGCAGCTGCAGTGACATGATGACTTTACCAATCAGTGATTGGCTCTTTTATTTAGAAGGCGGGACTTATTCCGCCATATTGCGCACTGCAGTTTCTCCCATTCATAAGTAATATGAGTGCACTCTTTCTCTCTATATATAAAGTCTTAATTGTTAAAAGTCTTAGTTGTGAGTAATTTTGCTTCCCAAGTAAATGTATCTTCATTTCAGGATGTTTATATTTGAAAACAAGACAAAAATACTCAGGAAGAACATCATTTTTTTGCAGTGTGGATGAGAAGATGAAGTTGATGAAGCTCACCAGCAGAGCGGCATGTATCGGGCCATGTATGATGTACAGCAGGTTTGTGTTCATGGTCCAACACCTGTCAAACACACAGTGTCGCTGCGATTAAAAAGGGTGAGTAAATGATGACAGAATTTTTATTTTTGGGTGAACTATCCTTTTACATGTTCCTAGGCATTTTGGGATAAAAAATTGACATTTTTTTTAGTTTTATTTCAAGTGTGAAATCTCAGGTTTACCTGTCATCATGGAAGAGCAGACGCGCCACAGCGTGCGTGACAGCAGGGATCACTGGGAAACCTGTAGGAATAACTCACTACGTCACTGTTTTGTGTGTGTGTGTGTGTGTATATGTATGTATATTATATATATATATATATATACAGTATATGTGTGTGTGTCACGATTACTGTGTTTTGTGTTTTTGTTCTAGGACTTTTATTTTGAAGTGTATTTTATTTTTACACAAGATAACAATGGGCTAACAAGGGACAGGTGAGGGTAATTAATCACTATGGGAACAAACGAGGGTAAGTAAGGTGTGATTAGGTGACCTTCATGTGCGATTAACTCGTAAATACAATCCTTTGGACATGACTTGAATGCACCAAAAGGCAAACAGGAACAAACTACAGGAAGTGGAACAGTGGAAACAAAAAATACACTTCAAAATAAAAGTCCTAGAACAGAAAACACAGGAAGTTATGACTAATATATATATATATATATATATATATATATATTTGTGTTAACTCAGGGCTCGTGTTCAGTACATACCCCAGCCGAGGATGTAGTACCAGCCCAGCTGCTGCTCGCCCACAAACACGGCCACGATTATGAGCGTGTGCAGGTAGATCCCCTCACACAACATCCAGAAGTAATTGGTGCATGAAGTGTAGTGCATGAGACTCGCCAGGATCTTACAGACGATCTGAGACTGAACACACAAGATCAACATGTGCTGATTGTGTTTTAATGCCAAAGGAACCATAAATGTGCCAATACCCTTGAGAGGGGCCTCTTCCTAAAATATAAAGGAAGCTATCTATCGCTCTATCTATCTGTCATGCAGCAAAATCAGAGGCGAATCCAAATATGGAGGATTTAATAAAGTAAGATCAAAATACAAATAACTCAAGAAACTACTAAACAAACATGCAAGAAAACAGAACTGAGCACACCAACATAACAGCTGTAGAAAGACAACACCAGACCAACAACACTGGGGTTTAAATACACAAGATAACAAGAGCTGGAACAAGGAACAGGTGTGGGTAATGAGTTGATATGGAGACTAATGAGGGTAACTATGGAAACAAACGAGGTAGCAATGGAAATAAAATAAAACAGGAACTAATCACAGGAAGTCAAACAGCAGGAACAATAGGAACAAAAACACTTCAAAATAAGAGTCCTTAAACAACTATCTATCTATCTATCTATCTATCTGTCTACCGTTCTATCTATCTATCTGTATACCGTTCTATCTGTCTATCTATCTATCTGTCTATGTATCTGTCTACCATTCTATCTATCTATCTGTCTACCGTTCGATCCATCCATCTATCTATCCATCCATCCATCTGTCTACTGTTCTATCTATCTATCTATCTATCTGTCTACCGTTCTATCTATCTATCTGTCTACCGTTCTATCTATCTATCTATCTGTCTACTGTTCTATCTATCTGTCTACCGTTCTATCTATCTGTCTACCGTTCTATCTATCTATCTATCTGTCTACTGTTCTATCTATCTATCTGTCTACCGTTCTATCTATCCATCCATCTGTCTACCGTTCTATCTATCTATTTATCTATCTATCTGTCTACTGTTCTATCTATCGATCTGTCTACCGTTCTATCTATCTATCTATCTGTCTATCGGTCTACCGTTCGATCCATCCATCTATCTATCCATCCATCCATCTGTCTACTGTTCTATCTATCTATCTATCTATCTGTCTACCGTTCTATCTATCTATCTGTCTACCGTTCTATCTATCTATCTATCTGTCTACCGTTCTATCTATCTATCTGTCTACCGTTCTATCTATCTATCTATCTGTCTACCGTTCTATCTATCTGTCTACCGTTCTATCTATCTATCTATCTGTCTACTGTTCTATCTATCTATCTGTCTACCGTTCTATCTATCTATCTATCTGTCTACTGTTCTATCTATCGATCTGTCTACCGTTCTATCTATCTATCTGTCTACCGTTCTATCTATCTGTCTATCGGTCTACCGTTCGATCCATCCATCCATCTATCTATCTATCTATCTATCTATCTATCTATCTATCTATCTATCCATCCATCTGTCTACCGTTCTATCTATCTATCTGTCTACTGTTCTATCTATCGATCTGTCTACCGTTCTATCTATCTATCTATCTATCTATCTACCGTTCTATCTATCTATCTATCTATCTATCTATCTATCTGTCTACTGTTCTATCTATCTATCTGTCTACCGTTCTATCTATCTATCTATCTATCTGTCTACTGTTCTATCTATCGATCTGTCTACCGTTCTATCTATCTATCTGTCTACCGTTCTATCTATCTATCTATCTATCTATCTATCTATCTGTCTATCGGTCTACCGTTCGATCCATCCATCCATCTATCTATCTATCTATCTACCGTTCTATCTATCTATCTATCTGTCTACTGTTCTATCTATCTATCTATCGGTCTACCGTTCGATCCATCCATCCATCTATCTATCTATCTATCTATCTACCATTCTATCTATCTATCTGTTTACCGTTCTATCTATCTATCTACCGTTCTATCTATCTATCTACCGTTCTATCTATCTATCTACCGTTCTATCTATCTATCTATCTATCTATCTGTCTACCGTTCTATCTATCTACCGTTCTATCTATCTCTGTCTACCGTTCTATATATCTATCTATCTGTCTACCGTTCTATCTATCTATCTATCTATCTATCTACCGTTCTATCTATCTATCTATCTATCTATCTGTCTACCGTTCTATCTATCTATTTATCTATCTACCGTTCTATCTATCTATCTGTCTATCGGTCTACCGTTAGATCCATTGCTTCCAAAATCAGAATCATAAGATTTATAGTCAAGTATTTTTACAGACACAAATTTGTCATGGTGACTAATTATTAAATTGAATAATTTATTATAAAAATATTATCTAGATATTTTATTACAAATTTGAATCATATTTTAAGTGCACACATAAACTTTGACAGCCTAAATTATGTTTTTTTCCTCTCAAATTGTTAAAATTATTACAAAGTATTATATTATCTAGCCAATATTTACTTTTTTTATGAAACTAAAAGCTTATTTGTGATACATACAGTAGTGCCGGAGGGGATATTTGTTTTTAATGATTCTACAAGTTCAATTAACTGATCTAAATATGAGGCAAATATTATATATTATAAATTATGTCCACACAATTTGGCATGGTTCATTGCGTTATCATCACAAATAAAACTATCGACTCCAAGCACAACTACACAATATGATTACAAATTCTTATACATGAGTCGTGTGCACTTACAGAGTCTGTTCTGGTCTGCGGCTTGCCGATGACGAAGTAGAACCAGCTGATGGTGGCGAACGAGTTCAGGATGAAGGATGTGAACATGTTTTTATGAATAGTGATCCGCTGACAGCTCAAACACCTGCACAAACACCATTCATTCATGCCTTTTAGCTGATATATTAAGGCACGGCTCTTTTAAGGCTTGTCAGTAAACGTCCACTGTTATGATTGGCTAATGTCATCGCATAGGAAACAGTATCAATGCCCATATATTTTTGCTATCTGGGTATGAGTGTTGTTTGTGTTTGTTTTTCCAACGTACTTGAAGTAGGAGAAGATGCATATGGAAATGAGAAGCGATATGATGGAGAGGACGTGTCCCACTATAGTCAGATAGTAAAGCACGTACGTAAGCTGCAGGAGAAACCAGAGACACAGATATTATAGAGACAGACAGGATTATAAAATAATGATTTAATATTGAAACTGAGGCTTAACCTTGAGTTTCTCCTTGGTGTACGCCGAGCACAGAGTGTAATTGGACCACAGTCTGTTGCTTTCCGGGTGACGAAACCAATGACCGTCTGAGTTACACACTTTGGTCACTTTTTCTGAATGAACAAAAGGCAAAATGTGAAGAGGCGTGTCTTTGTTTGCCTGTAGTTGTGGCCAGTGTTGGGGGTAACGCATTACAAGTAACGCAAGTTATGTAATCAGATTACTTTTTTAAAGTAACATATTGCTTTTAAATTTACGAGAAATAGTAGCGATAGTCACTTTTTCAAATAAGTAACGCAAGTTTTTATTATTTTTAATTAAAAAACACAAGCCTATCAAATAAATGCAGTGAAAAAGACTTTCAAAAACCATTAAAAAAATCTTACCGACCCCAAACGTTTGAACAGTAGTGTAAATATGATGTGGTATTGGTAATTATGACTTTTTCAAGTAATATGTGTCATAAAGAGGCTCATTTGGATTATTGTGAGTGGAGAGATCATCAGCTCACCGGCTGGATCAAAATCCTGGTAATAGGAGGGGCAGAGCTGGACGGCAGTGCCAGGGGCGGAGTCTTCCCAGCAGAGCCACCCGTCCCATGTGCGATTACAGTACGGGCCTGCAGGGGGCGACACGCACATACACACACTTTATACAAGAACTTACACAAACAGACATTCATGCTAGAGCTAACAGCTTCTTTTAGAACTCAAGTTTGAACATTTTTTTATTTAGCCAGCAATGTAAAGTTGTTTTATCATTAAAACTACATAAATTTGACCTGTTTTCAGATTATAAATCTTGAATTAAGTTTATGGTCAGTATTAGTGTTACCACTACACTATATATTTTAATTGAGCTTTTATTGTTATATTTTCAGTTTAAACTTTAGTTTAAGTTTTAGTAATTTGGTTATATTTGTTATATATATATAAGCGAAGAGACACTGATACAGAAGCACTTGAATGTAAAGTGCGAGAGTGAGTGTTTCCTTCTAACTCTCCTGTGTTCAACCATAGGAAACAAACTCAGACAAAATCACTTCCTGTCTTTCATCCTCTTAGTGCAGTGGATTCTGGGAGTTTTAACTCCTCCACACCAGCTACAAGCCATGAAAAGGCAGTAATTCAATTAGAGAAACACAATTACACACTAATTAGGGGTTCAACCACAAAGTGCTAAAACCCTATTGTAATTGTAAGGATTTTTATTATTTTCCTTCCGCCGTAAAACGAATCGTGCAGACCAAACCGTAAGGCCTAGAGACTTGAAACTTGTTCAGATGATAGTCCTCAATTTGGGGAGAACCTCACAAGAGATGAACCCAGTCGGACAATAGGGGGCGCTACAGCGATCAAAAGTTCAAAATCGCTCATAACTCATAGACTGTTTATCGTAGACTCAAGTGTCTTATATCATTGTAATCCTCAAGATGAACAAAATTTTCCACCGTTTTGAATTTTGTCCAAAATCTACTTTTGCGAAATAGTCCTAGATTTTTTGCCCGATCGGAACCAAACAAGTGCAGAAAGATTCTCTGGAGTCTCAGTATCAATAATTATCAAAAAAAATTAAAATTTTGATTCACGGTCGCTAAGGGGCACCAAAACGTGCAGTGTGGGCGGAGCCACTTTTACTAAAATGGCTATAACTCAAGAATGAAATGAGATATTTGCACCAAACTCGGTACACATGTGTAGGGGCTCAATCTTTGGTCATAATAAAAAAACTGCGTCGACTGGACACTAGGTGGAACTATAACACGAAAAAAACATGAAAACAGCTGTAACTACGCAACCGTTATTCCGATTGACTTGAAATTTGGTATGCAGTGTCTTGGTCCAAAGGGGCATGATAGTCTATGAAAACATTGGCGTATCTAAAAAAACATGGCCGCCATCGGTCAATGAAGTTTGAGCACCTATTAGACAAGGTTAACGGAGGCCGATCGGAACAAAACTCAGTAGGCATGTTGGCAAATCGGCCACTAGTTGGCGCTAACAAGTTTTGTACGCCTCAGCAAACATGTGGTGTTTAACAGATCCATACAATATGCATATCATTTGATAGATCTCCACATTCTGAAAAACTATGCCTCAAGAACCAATGCTGTCAATCAAATCGTTCATTAATTATTCGCGAATATGTGAAAAACCTACTTTTGCGAACTAGTCCTAGGTTTTTTGCCCGATTGGAACGAAACCAGTGCTGGACTCCAATTCGCTGGACTCTCTAGATCAATAATTATCAAAAAAAAGTTGAACTTTACCCTTTGGTTCGCTATAACAGGGTCATGTAGAAAATGGGCGTGGGTAAATATACCCAAAAGCCTATAAAGCCTAAATGAAAACTTAGAAATTCACGAAAATAGGTGAGCACATGCAGCATATGACTCTAAAGAAGCATGCCAATTTTTATGGAGATTGGACAATAGGTGGCGCTATAACTGTTAAAAAACTTTAAAAAACATATGTTTTTAATGGTTTTAGATGAAAATGTGTATAACTTTGGGTGTGGTCGACTTATTTTACGCGAGTCACGTCTTTAGACTCCTGAAACCTTGCAGAATCCAATGATACCAGACTTGTCAGGTTTTGACTTATGGTTTGTGCAACGTTGTGATTAAGCGCTTAAAAAACTTTTGCGAATATCTTCAAAACCGTTAGTCCGATCGAGACGAAACCAGCGTAGGAAACACAGAACCTAAGTTGGTTTAATAAATATTAATGCCCAAATGTCAAAATTTTGACAGGAAGTGGGTCATTTTTAACGCTCTCATATATATAAGTATCTATAACTTCAAAACGAAACGAGATATTTTCACCAAAATAAACAAACATATGTATGGACACACTCTGAGGATGCCCAAAAAAAGTGGTGGAGATCGGGCAATAGGTGGCACTATTACTCTCAAGAAACCTTTAAAAACCACATTTTTCCTTACTAAATTGCCTCTATTGGCTGTAAATGGTCTTTTCCATCTATGATCTAAGTGTTTACATGCTCGCTAAATAAAATATAATACCTTTTTCTGTGCTTAAAGGTTGCCAGGGTGTTCTGAGTGGTTGCTAGTATGTTGCTATGTAGTTGCCAGGGTATTCTGAGTGGTTTCTAGTGTGTTGCTATGCAGTTCTGGGTGGTTGCTAGGGCCACTCACCAAATCCTTGCATCTTCTAGGCAAGTTTTGCACAGCTAAAGCACCTTAATCTTAAGTTCTTCAGAAATGTTTTAAAGATTATTATTGCTCTGTCATATTACTCTCACCTTTTATTCACTGATTCCTTAATTCTATCCATTTTAACATTTTTAATTATTTTGCAAATTGTCTTTTATTACTGTCCTTAATTTATGCATGTGTTTTTCAGGTCAACACTAAGCAGAGTCACGTAGCTGAATGCGTCTCACCCGGATCGCTGCGTGGAGGCTCGTACATTATTTTGAGGTAACACTCGAACTGTGCGGAGAGGATCTGCACTTTGGTCACCTTCAGATCAGAAGAGGATGCTGGGATATCGGTCACCTCCTCTGCTGAACTCCTCGCCGATATGAGCACATCATCGCAGAGACACACCTGTGCTCATATTCAACCATTTCGTTAAGAGAAATATTATACATAATACATCACAAAAAGGTTTCATTTGTTAACATTAGCTCTACAGCATTTATTAATCTTAATTTCAACATTTACACACACATTTTTTTTTTAATCAAAAGTTAATGGAATGTAAACTAACATGAACAAATAAAAGTAAAATTTTAAGTTAACTAACATTAACAATTAAAAGATTAATGTGGGATTTAAATTACATGTGGATGATGTGAAATGTTGAAAATAATGACTTTTTAACAGTAACTGATACTGTAGTGATAAAATAATTTTAAGTAATTTGTTGTATTTTTTATTAGAGATGCACCGATGCTAAATTTCTCCGCCAAGTGATATCTGCCGATACTGATTTTCTTGAGGAAAAACTTTCCTGAGGTAAATGTATCGTTAAGTGACATACTGTTCACAAGCTGTTTTCTCTTCCAGCGGTCGAAACACTGATTGATAGATTACATGAGACATGATTCATTTCAGTATGTTGTTCTGTATCAGTCGGTGCCGATAGCCTCGTGGGCAGCACCGACACACAGTGCCATTGCACTTCAGGCGACCCAAGTTCGAGTCCTGGCTTGCAGACCTTTCCCGATCCCGTCCCCCTTCTCGCTTACTGTCCTATCATCATAAAGGCAAAAACGCTTTAAAGTTGTACTGTATCTTTCAACATTCCTTCTGATGTTCATGCATGTTTATTTGATGCTACAACTAGTAGTAAAGAGGAAGAAAATACTCGTCACATTTAAGAGTATCCAAATGCCTTTTATTGTTTTAATTTTGTGATAAAATGGACAAAATTTGAAAGCTGAGACTTTGTTTCTTATCAGACGTATCAAAGCACAAAGCTCTTTGCGATTATTGGATGGGAGGCGCTACAAATTTCAAACACAGCCTGATTTAATTTAACTGTTTTTTTTTTTTTTATTATGCAAGTTTAGAATGTCGCAATAATAACATTACAAACACATGTGTTTGTAATAATTTAACTGTTAATGCGTTATTGTCACGTTAACTTTGACAGCCCTAAATTCAACACAAGAGATTTTCTTCACACAGTCTGACATGTTTTCCACCCCCTTTTGATTGACAGGATATAATTGTCCCTGATCATTGGCTGTTTTTAAATAATTGGCTGATGTTGAAAATAATTGCTTTTATCGGCCGATACCGATTATTGGCCGATATATCGGTGCATCTCTATTTTTTATAGTTTTGGATTTTATAACAATATTTAATAAAAATAGAACCCAAAAAAACCCACAGATGAATAAATGCTGTAGCAATATTTTGCTCAGTGTTAGTTCACGCACCTCAGTGTCCAGCAGAAGAATGACCAGCAGCAGGAGTGACGGGTTTCTTGTCATGATGCACATCTGCCACTCAGACAGGGGGCGCTAGAGAGCATCTGTGTCTGGGGTGAAAGACAAATATTTACATTTTAGAACTTAATATTGCTTCTTTAGTGCTGCGAACATAAAACAACAATAAATAATATTTGTGTTTTGAGAAAACAATGTATATATTTTTTGGCTCCAGACCAGTCAGTGCTTTAAGGTCTGTTGAACACTGAATGAAACTCCGCATGTATCTTCACTGGGAACACACTTGTTTATTTTCTGAGAGGATGTCGCCCACAGTCTATAAACACAGAGGTCGAAGCCCTTCGGCCGCAGCTTTACAGGACAGACCGTTAAATTCAGCTTCCACAACACCATCAACCCAATATATATATATATATCACACATCTCTGTGGTGGCATAACATATTTAAAAATCAACTTCATTCATATCTTTAACCCATCTGACTAAACTTCTTTCTCAGTCTTAACAATCACGTCACTGTTTCTCCAGTTTTATTGTGTTTGCAGTGAAAGAAAGGAAACACACGGGGTGGGATTATTAACAACTGTTTTTCTGTAATAATCGTGCGTCAAACTACTAGACGAATCAAACTATGGAATAAAATGGTGTGTACAGTCAGTGCGTGTGTGTTATTTGGGCTCTGGGGAAGTGTTTTATTTCCTGTTGATACAGTTTCTGCAGCATCTCACAGGGCAGAAACGAGCGCTGTCTCTGTGAGTGTGTGTGTGTGTGTGTAAAGATCATGCAGACAGTCTTTCCCATGAGCTCTCTATGTAGATCTAGAGTTTAAGGTCAAAGGTCACAATCACGAGAGGCTCCGCTGACATGAGAAACATCCACAGGATCTTTAATTACAGCAATAAACCACTGTGATTTTAAAATCACTGTCATGAATTATTGCTTTTATTAATGCAACAATATAAATAATCATTTAAATATTTCTATCTTCTGCTCACCAAGGCTGCATTAATTTGTTTAAAAATACAGTAAAATTGTGAAATATTATTGCAATTTAAAATAGCTGTTTTCTGTGTGAATATATTGTAAAATGTAATTTATTCCTGTGATCAAAGCTGAATTTTCAGCATCATTACTCCAGTCTTGTTCCTCAAGGAGAATGTTATTTCTGTTCTGAGGTGCAACAGGAAGCAGACATAGGAGAGAGGACTTATTTCCTGTGCTGTCTGTGAGTTTCCGTCCTGCTCGACCAGTAACATTAGGATAAAAATAAGCCATTGTTGCACCTGCACAAAACCGACAGAAACACCTCACCATCCACTTCAGTCAGAACTGTGTGTTCGCTCAGTATCAAACAGGAATCCAGAGGAAGTTTCCAGAAAATAGGAACATATTGTTCACGTCATACAGCCAAGATGCTGCCAAAACGTGATCAAACGCAATCATGAGAAACTCTGGCAATCATCTTCATTCTTTGACAGAACCGAACGGAAAACTGAACAGAAACATCTGATCACGTGCACATCATTTACATTTATATGTGTGCTGACGTCCTTTTCTACTGAAATATAATTAGCTTTCTTATTTTCCCATTGCTGAGTCCAAAAATAACAGTGTATGACTGGAGGAGAGCCAGAAAACTACAACCAGACCACTGAGAGAGGGTAGACAACACACACACTCACACACTGTCCTTCATTACATGAGATGTAAACAATTTTAAACTATTTCTACATAAAACAAACTAGATTTGCAGTTTATGCTGTCACTGCTGGGTACCTATGGTGTTGCCAGGGTGTTCGGGGTGGTTGCTAGGGTGTTGCCATGGTGTTCTGGATGGCTGTTGGCATTGTCAAGATATTGTGGATTGCTGACAGGGTGGTGCTAGGGCATACTGTGTGATTGTCAGGGTGTTCTGGGTGGTTGCTAGGGCGTTACCAGGGTGTTCTGGGTGGTTGCTACGACATAGTCAGGGTGTTCTGGGTGGTTGCTAGGGTGTTGCCATGGTGTTCTGGGTAGCTGTTGGCGTTGTCAAGATGTTGTGGATGGTTGACAGGGTAGTGCCAGGGCATGTGTGATTATCAGGGTGTTGTGGGTGGTTGCTAGGGCGTTGCTAGGGTGTTCTGTGTGGTTGCTAGGGCATTACCAGGGTGTTCTGGGTGGTTGCTAAATTGCAGTAGAAAATGTCAATGGTGTTCTCCTGTTGAAAACTCACTATCACCAATGGATGGATGAAAGGGGATTGGCAGGGTGTTCTGGGTGGTTGCTAGGGCATTTTGCCAGGGTGTTCTGGGTTGTTACTAGTGCGTTGCCAGGGTGTTCTGGCTGGTTGATAGGGCATTATCAGGGTGGGTGGTTACTAGTGCATAACCAGGGTGTTCTCGGTGGTTGCTAGGGCGTTACCAGGGTGTTCTGGGTGGTTGCTAGGGCATAGTCAGGGTGTTTTGAGTGGATGCTAGGGCATTTTGCCAGGGTGTTCTGGGTTGTTACTAGTGCGTTGCCAGGGTGTTCTGGCTGGTTGCTAGAATGTTCAAGGTGGTTGCTAGGGCATTGTCAGGGTGTTTGACGTGGTTGCTAGAGTACACTTGGTGGTAGCTAGGGCATTGTCAGGGTGGTCTACATGGTTGTTAGAGTGTTGTCAGGGTGTTTTGAGTGGCTTTAGGCACATTGCCAAGGTGTTCTTGGTGGTTGCTAGGGTGTTGCCAGAATGTTCTGGGTGGTTGCTGGGGAATTTACAGGGTGTTCTGGGTGGTTGCTAGGACATTTTGCCAGGATGTTCTGGTTGGTTGCTAGTGTGTTGCCAGGGTGTTCTGGCTGGTTGCTAGAGTGTTCTTGGTGGTCTAGGTGGTTGTCAGAGTGTTGTCAGCGTGTTTTGAGTGGCTATAAGTGCATTTCCAAGGCGTTCTGGGTGGTTACTAGGCCATTGCCAGGGTGTTCTGGGTGGTTGCTAGGGTTTTTTCCCAGGGTGTTCTGGTTGGTTGCTAGGGCATTATCAGGGTGCTGTGGGTGGTTACTAGTGCTTTACCAGGATGTTCTGGGTGGTTGCTAAGGCATTGTCAGGGTGTTCTGGATGGTTGCTAGGGCATAGTCAGGGTGTTTTGAGTGGTTGCAAGGGCGTTGCCACAGTGTTTTGGGTGGTTGCCAAGGCATAAGTGGTTGTTAAAGTGTTGTTTTGAGTGGCTATAAGTGCATTTCCAAGGTGTTCTGGGTGGTTTCTAGGGCGTTGCCAGGGTGTTTTGGATGGTATTATTTACTGGTCAAGTAGATTCTGTCTAGTGCCTATATTGCACTGGTCATCACTCCTGATTCTCCATGGCTTTGGCTATGGGACGTTGATCTGTTGAGCCAAACGAGAAACCTCGACCTGTTCAGACGGTGAAATCTCCCTATATGGAAATCAGCAGCCGAGGAAAAACATCTGGAATACTCAAAATACAGGGCAAATCTAAACCTGACAGAGGTTCTGTTCCAAACCATTCTATTTATAATCATAACACACATTCTATCACACATTAATTTAAACTTTGAATTTTCAGAAAAATGGTTAGAATTAAAATGCATTTTCAACATTTGTCATTTTCACTGAGCTTGTTGCAGTGCATTATGGGATTACTTTGCTATGTGAAGCAATGGGTAATACTGCTTTTAAATTTGGCCAAGAGAAGGCGGCGTGATCAGAAACATGGCTGTGATGACTTAAAATTGATTTCTATATAGGAGAATTTGGACCAGAGACACAAGTATCAAGATAAAACATTATGCAAGACCAGAATTACACAAAAAACACCTCAGAAACCACACAGCATTGTGACGGCGAGTCTCACCTCTTCAGAAAATACCAAAATCTAGTTGGTTACAGTAAAGCCACAAACTAAACACACAGAAAGAGTTCAGCTGGAGGCGACGGTGTAAAACACACGAGCAGAACACAGACCCTATTAATACACCAAACAGCTGCCTGGCAGGGCAACATGTCCCAGTAGTGCAGGGCGGGCACAGCGCCCTACGACACCTGTGACGCCTCTTTAGTGCCCTTGAAAGTGGACATGGGTGAGAAGTTCACTACAAACCCCTCAACACATACACAGCCAGACTGAACACTGAATTTCAGTCCAATTACAGCAGCACATCACGACCATAAATGATTTTGAGTCGTATAATTAATAATTATTTTGTAGATTGGAAGTATATAACTACACTTTGTCACAACATCCGCTGTATTTCTGGTCTAAAAGAGCCTCTGAATCTGCATTTTAAACATATTTCCTTCATTCCTTCACAAAAGTACTGTGATACAGTAATCAGATGGTAAAACATCATACTGAATAATTACACATTCATATACCATGATATTTAAATGGTACATGGCCAAAAAAACGATATATATATACTAACTTTTCCGAAAAAACTGACCTTTTATGTAAAAACATTTCCATATCGTTTTGTAGCAATTACAAAATACATTCATCACGTTAACATTAAAATGTACGAGCACTGACAGAGATCAAGCACATTTCATAACTGATTACGCTTACAGTACAACACTATTAAAGACTCCAATCAAGAACATACAGAGAAAATACCATAATAAGTACAAAACAATGAAAGCAGTGGAGTTTTCCTACCGTTCTGGTGTGTGAGGCTCGTCGGGGTTCGTGTGTGTGTGTGTGTGTGTGTTTGGTCCTCATGAGCGACTGATGATCTGCGGGTCTCTGAGGCGCTTATAGGCGGTCCATCTCCACCCCTATACTGATATAGAGCAGTAAATACAATCACCTATTGATATTATATTTTATTTACTAAATAATTAATATCAGTTATTTCATTTATTACAGTTTAATGGATTGTTTGAAGCTAATTGTGGGAGTATTTGAGCGTCTCTGCAGTAGTGAAACACCGCCACCTGCTGTCAGAACACGGACACTCCCCATTAGTACAGACTAATAGGGTTAGTTCACCCAAATATGAAATTTCTGTCATTAATTATTCACTCTTATGTCGTTCCAAACCCGTAAGACCTTCAGAACACAAATTAAGATATTTTTGATGAAATCCGAGAGGTATATGACTCGTCCATAGACAGCAAACGGTACTAGACATCGTTAAAACAGTCACGTGACTGCAGTGGTTCAACCTGTTATGAAGCGACACTTTTTGTGCGCAAAAACAAAAAAATAACGACTTTATTCAACAACATTGTCTTTTCTGTGTCATTCTCATATGTTGTTTACGTCCAGCGCTTTCAGGTTCTACATCAGAACGCCGACTCATTCTTGGCAGGCTCCTGCGTCAGCGTCACACGCATGCGTCATGCTGATCACGTGATCAGTTTTGGCCAATACTGAGCCGGCATTCAGACATAAACACGGAAGCTTCACTGTGTTATTGCATCACCTGCGTAAGGATAATGACAGGGAAGAGAAGAGATTGTTGAATAAAATCGTTAGTTTTTGCGCACAAAAAATATTCTTGTCGCTTCATAACATTAAGGTTAAACCACTGCAGTCACATGACTGTTTTAAAGATGTCTTTAGTACCTTTCTGGACCTCTCCGATTTCATCAAAAATATCTTAATTTGTGTTCTGAAGATGAACAAAGGTCTTACGGGTGTGGAACGACATGAGGGTGAGTACATTTTTTTATCTGATTCATTTTATAAAGAGCACACACGTGTTGTTGTGGTAAGCCACCCAAGCTTTCAAACGTTAAAGCCATTTTAGACGTAATAAATATCAGTATATAATATCTCTGGATTTCCGTCGGCAGGAACCACTCTCAATATCTCGCAGCGAGTGTGTGGTGACAGAACTTTATGTGGAAAATGTTTATTGGTTAGAGACTTCAGAGTGTTTCATGTCGTGGTGTGTTTGTGGTGACGGTCAGAAACGGGTTTGATTCTTCTGTTCCTCTCAGATCAAAGCGGCTTCATCACACAGACATGCTGCTTCTGTTCAAACAAGAGATATAATGAATCACTTCTGCTGTTGTGTTTCAGTTCAATACAATGTTAAATGCAATCAGTTGAAGTTAAGAGAGCTGCACATATGAGTACATGTTTATATATATATATGTCATTTCATAATTCTGTTGCCTGAATGAACTTACAGACATTTATAGCAAACTAAAATACACTCAAGTGCACTTCTTTTTCACATGGGTTTTTATTATTTATTTTGTTTCCATTCAGAGACCCTTGGAGCTTCTGCTGGCATCTGTTCTGGTCATGTGACGTGTTGTTCAGCGTAACACACAATTTTCCACTCTGGTGTTTCTTACCACTAGCAGATGAGTTTAATTGAGATTCAAACACAGACTGATTAAGAAAAAAGCAATTTGTTTGTGACCTGAAGCAGTTTATATGTTTTTTGATGTGTGATTGTTTTATTAAAGTCTTGGAAGATTGGATTAATAAAGAAGATTCCAGAATTTTACACAGTTTATAGTGTAACTCTTAGATCTTAAGTGTGTGTGTGTGTGTGTGTGTGTGTGTGTGCTCTGATGCCCCCTGCAGGTCAGAGTTTATGAGGTCAGGCCTGTAATTGCTTTCAGTGGTTTGGCTCTGGGCAGTGAGTGACCTTTGACCTCTCTCTATAGTCCATTCTCTAGTATCACCACAGATATCCTCATTTGATTTAGAACATTGTTAATAATAATCTAATATTAACCAGATTTACACAACTGGCTGATGTCAATGAACTGCACTAGTAATGATTTTATCAGTTTATTATAAATATATATATATATATTTATTTACGCACAGGATAGAGGCATTATTATGTGTCTAAAACTGAAATAATTAAGATTTTTTAATGTTTTTGAAACTCTTCTGCTCACCAAGGCTGCATTTATTTGATCAAAAATACAGTAAAAATTGTGAAATATTTTTCTTTTTATGTAAATCAGCTGTTTTCTATGTGAATATATTGTAAACTAATTTATTCCTGTGATCAAAGCTGAATTTTCAGCATCATTACTCCAGTCTTCAGTGTCACATGATCCTTCAGAAATCATTCTAATATGATGATCTGCTGCTCAAGAAACATTCATGATTATTATCTAGCCTTCTCTAGGAAATTATTCTAAACTTTTGACCAGTAGTGTACATCCAAAATAATGGAGCACTGAACACTTATCAGAAGTGTTTATTTAATCAGCTTCTGAAGAAAACTAAATAAAGTCCTGATGACAACATAGGGTGATCTCTCTCTCTCTCTCTCTCTCTCTCTCTCTGTGTTGTCTGTGTGTGTATCTGTGTGTTAAAACTGAAATTAGATCCAGTGCCAGGAAGGCCACATCCCACAGATAAGAGAAAGAGAGAGAGAGAGAGGAGGGTGTTCACAGATAACTCATCTGCTCCTCACTCACACACTCGTCTGAACGATCCTCTGCATCTGAAGGAATTCCCACTGCTCTTCTGGATTTACGCACTGAAGGTTCGGGACATTTCGGGTCACAGCAGCTTCAGTCCATGAGGAGAGAGAGAGAGAGACAGACAGAAGAGTTCATCAGCGTGATTCTGAAGGTCAGTGTGTGTTTGTGCTCGTTCAACTCTTACACACGTGTTTCTCTGGACACTTCTGAGCCTTTAACTCAACTTAGACTTAGATGCTTCTCCTAGAATTTGGAGAAAGAGAATCACTAGTTGTCGTACAGTATGAGTGCAGGGCTATAAAATGAAGTTCAGATCATTTGATGAGAAATCTCTGAGCTCAGACTGAGATTGTTTCTGAAACTCTAGAGACATGCGTTAATGAAACTAAAACCATAAAACTTTTGTTACTTGAAATAAAAGATGCCTTAATTGTAATGAAACATAAAAATGTTATTTCAGCTAGTTGCAACAGTTCTCATTTCTGATTAGTTTGTTAAACTAAACTTAAATAAATAAATTAAACTAAAATAAAAAAACTATATAGGCATATTAAAAAAGAAAAAACTAATAAAAATGGCAAAAAAACAACAACAAAATTATACTAAAAGTGAAAACAGAAAAATAAAATCAAATTCAAAATATAAACAAAAACTAATAAATATAGCCTACAAAAATAACTATATAGACATACTTAAAAACAACAAAAAATAATAAAAATGACAAATTACTAAAACTTTAACAAAAATGAAAGTGAACAGAAAAAATATCAAATTCAAAATATGAACAAAAACTAATAGTAAAATGACTAAATATACAAAAATAAAAACTATATAGACATTAAAAAAACAGCAAAAACTAATAAAAATGACAAAAAAAACAAGATTACTAAAACTTTGACCAAAATTAAAGTGAAAACAAAAATCAAATCAAATTGAAAATATATAAAAATAAATAAATATACAAAAATAAAAACTATAGAGACATACTTAAACAAAATTACTAAAATTAAAAAAAAAAAAAAGTAAAAACAGAAAATATAAAATTGAAATTCAAATATGAACAAAAACTATAATAGTAAAACTAATAAATATACAAAACTATATAGATATTAAAAAACAGCAAAAACTACTAAAAATGACAAAATACAACAAAATTAGTCAAACTTTAACTAAAATTAAAGTGAAAACAGAAAAAATATCAAATTTAAAATATGAACAAAAACTATAATGGTAAAACGAATAAATATACAAATATGAAAACTTTTAAAACAGCAAAGATGAATAAAAATGACAAAATTACTAAAACTTAAACAAAATTAAAGTGAAAACAAAAATAAAATCTAATTCAAAATATGCACAAAAACTGTAATAGTAAAACTTATAAATATACAAAAATAAAACTATATAGACACACAGTAAAAACAGCAAAAACTAATAAAAGTGACAAAAACAAAATGACTAAAATTTAAATTAAAGTGTAAACAGAAAAGAAAAAACAACTCAAAATATGAATAAAACTATAAGTATCTGAATGTGCTGAAATATCCCTGCTGTGTGTGAGATCACTGTGATCCGGAGAAACATCCGAGTGTCTGTTTATTCCCTGTTTATCAACGGGAGCTCCAGTGAGGACGGTTTCTGAGCAGAAGCACATGATCCGGAGCCGCAGTGAATCTGCTGGTTTGAGCGGATGTGAACAGCGTGTTTGTGGCTTCATTAAGCTGCATCTGAGACACGTGTGAGCAGCTCTTTACATCGTGTTAGAAACAAACAAAATCACTTTGACACAGTAGAAGTCTGTGGGGCACGTGAACAAACACTCTTAAAAGACAAAATGTGTGTTTGCATTTTTATCAAGGCACTTAAAAAGCTCTTGCATACAAAAATGTGCATTATATAAGTCTAAATCTGACTTTTTACTGTTTTAACTGTTCGATTACACTGCAAAAGATTATTTTTAAGAATGTTTTACAAGAAAATGCTATTTCAGTTTTTCTACTTCAAAATTTCACATTTAATTTACTGTTATTTGCCATTTATTTGTGAAATTTACCAGCATTTTCTGAAAAAAAATGACAAAAAACAACATTTAAAAAAATTAAAGTGAAAATAGAAAAAAATTAAATTAAATCAAATTCAAAATATTAACAAAACAATAATAATACTGTATATCAATGGTTCATTTTGTTTAAAATAACTAAAAACACACTTAAACAACTAAAAGACACTTATAAACAGCAAAAACTAATAAAAATGACAAAGAATACAATTTTAAAATAATAAAATTTTAACTAAAAGTGAAAACAGAAAAAAATCTAATTTAAAATATGAACAAAAACTATAATAGTAAAATGAATAAATATACAAAAATAAAAACTATATTGACATTAAATAGCAAAAACTACTAAAAATGACAAAAATACAACAAAATTACTAAAAATTTGACCAAAATTAAAGTGAAAACAAAACAAAAATCAAATTCAAAATATGAACAAAAACTGTAATAGTAAAATGAATATACAAAAATAAAAATATAGACATACTTAAAACAAAATTATTAAAACTAACAAAAATGTAAGTAAAAACAGAATTCAAATATGAACAAAAACTATAATAGTAAAACAAATAAATATACAAAAATAAAAACTAGACACTTAAAAGCAGCAAAAACGAATAAAAAATACAACAAAATTACTAAACCTTTAACTAAAATTATAGTGAAAACATAAAACATAAAAAAAAAATCACATTTAAAATATGCACAAAAACTGTAATAGTAAAAAGAATAAATATACAAAAATAAAAACTATACAAACGTAAATATCAAAAACGAATAAAAATGACATCATACAACAAAATTACTAAAACTTTATCTAAAATTTAAGTGAAAATATAAAAAAAAAATCAAATTTAAAATATGCAGAAAGACTATAATGGTAACATGAATAAATATACAAAAATAAAAACTATACAGACATACTTAAAAACAGCAAAAATAAAAGTGACAAAAATACAGAAAATCTGACAATTCTGAGTGAAAATTGTTCATAAACCAATTTCTGTGCTCCAGACTGTATTTTTCTCTGTGTAATCATCAGTTTGTTGTATTCTTTCACATGTTTTATATGTCAGAGTAAGTGTTTTTATCACAATATTCCCATGATCTGGAGGTGAAACAGAGCAGATATTGATCCTGCTTTAATATCTTGACGTCCACTTCAGTTACTGAAATGTGATTTGTGAGTGAACGCGTCACAGACGCATCATTGTATTGAACAGTTTGTCTTTGTTTCTGTCCCGTAGAGACACTAGGAGTCTTTGATCTAGGATGCGACCCCCCAGAATCCACCGGGTCACGCTGCTAATGACGGCCGTATCCTGCCTGCTGATTGGGCGTGGAAGCTGTCAATCAAACTCATCCAATAGCTTCCAGCTCTCTGATGACCCAGCGGCCGTCCGTGTCACTCCGGGGTCAAACCGCGCGACCCCTGACCCCAGGGCGGCCCGTCTTCCGGGAAACGGGTCGGTGCGAGCGCGTCCGCTGCCGCTGCCCCCGGCGTGTCTGAGGAGGACGTACATCGAGGGTTTGTTCAAGTACGTCAACACGGTCCTGTCCTGCCTGATCTTCGCGGTGGGGATGGTGGGGAACGCCACGCTGCTGAGGATCATCTACCTCAACAAGACCATGAGGAACGGCCCGAACGCTCTGATCGCCAGCCTGGCGCTCGGTGACCTCATCTACATCGCCATCGACATCCCCATCAACGTCTATAAGGTGAACGTTCACGAGCACAAACGAGTAAACCTGCCGTCAAACAACTCAATACTGGAGCTTGGGTTTAATATTATTAGATTTCGAGGTCAGCGTTGATTTAGTGTTATTTACATGTTATTAAAGTATTTATTATATATATATTTTTTTTATTTCAGTGGAAGTTTTAGTCATTTTTATAATTTGTTTTTATTATAATTATGTTTATTTCTATTATTATTATTATATATCTATTTTTTAGTTTAGTCATTTTAATACTTCAACTATTATATTTTTTCTCATTTTAATTTTTTTTAAATTATTATATGTAATATTAGTATATACCATAATTTTATTTACACATAAAATCTAAAAATAATTTATGCAAATAAAATATTTTTATAAAACAAAATATTCTAATAAATTATATTATTATTTGCCTAATATTTTAAAAACACTGTTTACTTATATTTATATAATTATATATAATAAATATATGTAATACAATAATTATTATATAAATATATTTATTATATAAACGTTATATAATAGATATAAAGATATTATATATATATCTGTGTGTGTCTTATTTATAAATTAGATGTTATTATATAAATAAATTAATTATAAAATTATAAATATTAAAAGCCTATATTAAATAATATAAATGTATATATATATTATTTTAAAAATATTTTATATAAATTAATAAAACATTATAAATAAAAGTAAACATATATATATTATTTATATCATTTAAAAATATTTTATATATATAATTTTAAATGTATAAAACATAAATAAATAAACATTATATATAATAGTATTTTTATATATATACATATATAACAGTTTATATAAAATAAAACATTTTATACAATATTTTATAAAAAATAAAACGTTATAAATATTATATAGTAATATTCTATTTATAAAATTTAGCATATATACAGTATTTTATAAAGTATATATAGTGTTTTATAAAAAAATACTGTAATTTTAGCATATACTGTATTTTAGCATGTATATCATATTAAGCATATATTAGATATTATTATATAAATATATATGTAATATTACATAAATATATTCATCATAAAATTATAACATTAATATATAAAATAATTTAATACATATATACATATATAATATGATTTTAAAAAATATTTTATTTAAATGTATAAAACAAATATAAGTAAAAATTATATATAATATTTATATTTATAACATTTAAGAATATTTTATATATATATATAATTTTAACAATATTTTATATAAATGCATAAAACACAAAACTAAGTAAACATTATATATAATAGTATTTTTTTTTATAATATTTTAGCATATATAGATATTTATTTTGTATGTTTTATACATTTAAACACAACTGTAACAATATTTTATTTAAATATATAAAACATTACAAATATCAGTATATCTAATAGTTCTAGTTCTAGTCAGTGTAGTTGATGCAGGTGAACGTGTGCAGCAGTAGGTCAGACAGACTTATTTTGGGACAGTTATCAGAGTAACACTCATCACACGTTCAGTCACACACACACACACACATGCCCGTCACGAAGATAAAGGCGCTTTATTCGTTGGTCTTTAAATACACAGCACAGGTCATCCAGAGATGCTTTAACAGCGTTTGATCTGTGTGTTTCAGCTGCTGGCGATGCGGTGGCCCTTCGACGACAGTGTGTTCGGTCTGTTCCTGTGTAAACTCATGCCGTTTCTGCAGAAAGCCTCGGTCGGGATCACAGTTCTCAATCTGTGCGCGCTCAGTGTGGACAGGTAACACACACACACACTAATGCAATTACAATAGAAGTGTATGGGGCAGGTGTGTTTGCATTTTTTTAAGGCATTTGACCCTCTGGTGCTCTTGGGGCATGTCTGACCGAAAAATATTATGTTTTTTTTTTTTTACTTCATCGGAATGGTACGAAACTTGGTAAAGCAATGCTAACATACACAAAAGAAGCATGGACAAGATTCGAAAAAGTTAAAAAATGGTCACACTTGTATCGTTCGCGGTCAAAAACGAATGGGAGATGAATCTCATCTAGTGGAAGCGTTTGGTACTGCGCCCAAACAAATGACTGAAAGCTCATATTTTGAGATATCAACCTCAAATTTGGAACACAACTTGTTTACATTAGGCTTGTTCGAGATGTATCGGCGCTGCGCAGACCGATCGGCGTATGACTTCAAAGTACCACGAGAGCAATTCAAAAGCATAAGAAGTCGTTTGCTCTCCCATCGCTCTCGCGGTACTTTAATGTCATACGCCGATCGATCTGCGCAGGGCTGATAAAACAAGCCTATTTATACGCATGCAAAGGAAACAAGCTTGTGTGAAAAGTTTTGCATTTTGATTCTTCATGCATGACCTCTTGGCTGACTATAAAGACTATAAAATAACACAAAAGGCGTCACTCGCAACACGCAATATGGCGGAATAAGTCCCGCCTTCTAAATAAGATCCAATCACTGATTGGTAAAGTCATTGTGTCACTGCACAATGTGTCACTCCGATTCCTATAGAAACAATCAGACACGCAGTTCCTATAGAGACGTGCACTTAGACGTGCACTGTAGCTCAGTGGTTAGAGCATGGCACTAGCAATGCCAAGGTCATGGGTTCGATCCCAGGGATTGCACATACTCAGATACAAATGTATAGTATAATGCAATGTAAGTCGCTTTGGATAAAAGCGTCTGCCAAATGCATAAATGTAAATGTAGTTATGAATGGGAGAAATCGCAACGCGCAATATGGCGGAATACGTCCCGCCTTCTAAATAAGAGCCAATCGCTGATTGGTAAAGTCATTGCGTCACTGCAGCTGCCGTTAGAAGCTCCTGTTCCCATAGAAACCTGAGACTCGCGCTTAGGACTGCACATGTGTATTGGCTGGTCCAGCCTGAAAAACGAGCTTTTTTAATGCTATTTGAGCATAAGAAACATTTATAGGACAGTTCATGTCAGATTTTGTTGCAGATTTGAAATATGTTATTTAATTGTGTGTTCACCAAGCTGTTTTTGAGATTTCAGGATTTTTAAAAAATGAACAGATTTTCTTTGAAAGGGACTTTGGGACTGCGAATGCGCATTTGCTTGATTCAGCCTGAAAAATACTGTTTTTTGTCATGATTCGAGCGTTTAGAAACAACATTTATGAGACAGTTGTTGTCATATTTCATTGATTTCAAATATGAAATTTAATCGAAAGCTTGGCAAACAACTTTGGAGAATTTGATGTTTCCCCATTCAAAGAGACAGAAGCTGCACTTGCATGACCAAGAGTTGTTTCAAAGATGGCCACCGAGCAGGGTTGCCAGGTTTTCACAACAAAACCCACCCAATTGCTACTCAAAACTAGCCCAAAACTAGCCCAATCGCGTTTTGGAGGTCCCACGGTAAAATTTGTGTTCCGGGTGTTAAAATTCATGTTTTTTGCGGGGCTCCTCAGGTAAAAGTCGCATTCCGGAGGCTAAATATCATGTTGTTTGGGGTCGCTTCAACCCGCGGACATAAAAAACAACCCGCGGCAACAGTGTAAAAGTAGCCCCTTCCGCGGAAAAACCGTGGACTTGGCAACACTGCCCCGAGTGAAATGACTTCACTTAAAAGGGACTTTGATTAAAAGAATTATATTTTTGCAGTAAAGTCGAGTAAGTTGTGTATTTTTATATTTTGAAAGCATTACTATATGTTTCATGTTGAATTCACGTTTATAAAAAAAAAAAAAAGCGCTGTAGACCGTGACGTCATATCTCGACCGTTGCAGCATCCCGTTCAAAGCTAGTGAGACCGCGCGCGGCTTTATACGGTAAATATGTTTCCATCGTAGGCTAGTTAATGCGCATATCTTCTTATCGGTTAAAATGAGCTGCCTTAATTGAGCGCATACGTTTTTTTATAAACATTTTTTAAAATGTATGCACATCTTGGAGTTTTTTTTATGTGATATCCCAAAAATGCGCATAAAAATATGTGAATGGAAACAGCTATAGTTTACACCGTTTACCTCGTGTGTTGCAGGTATCGTGCCGTAGCGTCATGGAATCGCGTTCAAGGCGTCGGGATTCCCGCGTCCACAGCTGTGGAGATCGTGTGTATCTGGATGTTGGCTGTAGTTTTGGCGGTTCCAGAGGCCATCGGCTTCAAAATGGTCAGTTTTGACTACAACAACGTCACCATCCGCACCTGCATGCTGAAGCCGGAAACGCCATTCATGACGGTAAAAACACATCAATCTGTGGACGTTATTTCTGTTCCTTCACAGCTGAGACCTGAGTCACATTATTCATTATAACTTCTAAATATTAAAGCTTTAATATTAATAATCAGTTCTGCGGTGTGTGACATTTTTCATTGAAATTAATATCTAAGTTTTCTGACATTTATAGGCCTATATTTTTGAAAGTCGTCAGACAATTTGCATTTCAAACAGGAAGTAGTTAAAAAGCTCTTTGAATATTTTTAAAGACACTTTTTATAAGAAAATAATAGAAAATAATTCTAAATAATAAAAAATATATATCATAATATTATACATAAATTATAAATACTATAAACATACTATACTATAACACTATAAACATAAACATTATAAACCTATAAACATATGTTTTATCTATAAATTATATATATATATACACACACACTTATAAATATACATACACATTATATAATATTTTTAATAAATATTTTATATATATATAAAAATTTAATAAATACAATATAAATACAAATATTTATAAAATATATTTGTCTAATATTCTTAAAATACTGTTTACTTACATAATTATACATTATTATTATATAAATTTATTTATTATATAAACTATATATAAATACATTTATTATTTAAATATAAGTACACATTATATATAAATATAATATTTTAATGCATAATTTATTACATAATATAAATATACATATAATTATTTTAAATATTGTTTATTATATAATAAGGATAAATTACTATATAAATAAATTTTACATAAACAAGATAATATATTTATTATTTAAATATAAGTACACATTATATATAAATATAATATTTTTAATATATAATATTTTATTATATAATACATATCTATGTCTATTTTTAATTTGCTGCATTTTTCTACTAATTAAATGCATCAAATGTTGTAATACATTTATATTTCACTCATTTATGTAGTGTGTAATTGTTCTGTGTGTGTGTGTGTGTAGTTCTACAGGGATGTGAAGGTCTGGTGGCTGTTTGGCTTTTATTTCTGTGTGCCGCTGGTCTGTACGGCCGTCTTCTACACGCTGATGACCTGCGAGATGCTGAGCAACAGGAAGGGCAGTCTGAAGTTTTCACTGAGCGAACACCTCAAACAGGTGAAGAACCGGCGCTGAACACTGAAATCAACCAGCCGAGACCATCGGAAACTTAAAGAGGACCTATTTTGCCCTTTTTCAAAGTCTTGATGTTGTTTTTGGGCTCTAACAGGTTTTCCTGCTTAAATGTTAATTATTTTCCTCATATTCTCCATTGTTGTCGTGTGTTTTTCACCAGAGGCGTGAAGTGGCTAAAGCTGTTTTCTCTCTGGTGCTGATCTTCGCTCTCTGCTGGTTTCCGCTGCATCTGAGTCGCATCCTGAAGAAGATGGTTTATTTTCAGAACGACGTCGGCCGCTGCGACCTGCTGAAGTAAAACTAACACACATTATTTCAATAAAAAACCTTTAAAGTATTTTTAAAGAGACATGATCTACTGAGCAACACCGTTTTCAGTCAAAATATAAAATAATTTTAACATTTTATGAAGTTTATTGATTTTCATCTGTGTATGTTGTTGTTTTTGTGTCTCAGTTTCTTGTTAGTGTTTGATTACCTGAGTATAAATCTGGCCACCATCAACTCCTGCATCAATCCCATAATCCTCTACTTCGTCAGCAAGAAGTTCAAGAACTGCTTCAGGGTACAAACCGCTTCTGTCCTGCATTTGTGATCTGCTGTGAAATCTGCTTGATTTTTCCCCAAATTCCATTTCGTTTTTTCCAAAATACTGATTTTTTTTTTTTTTTTTTTTCTGTTTACATTTTTCTGGATTCCGTTTTTTCTGTTTTAAATGTTTTCCTTTTTAATTCGTCTGGATTGGTCTGGTTTTAATGGTTAAATTAAATGTTAGTAATCAAAAATCATGTCTAATTAATTAAAAAATGAAAGTTGTACAGTTAAAAAAAAAAAATATATATATATATATATAATATATATAAAATATTATATTTTATTATATTTATATTTTATATAATATATATTTTAGGGTCAAATGAAACAGTGTTATTTTAGTATCATTGAGATGCTAATTTTATTTTCCTAAATTCTATTTTAATTTTTTTTATTGCGTTTTAATGGTTTAATAAAATTTTGATAATCAAAATCAATTGAATTCATAAAACTTCATATTAATTTAATGATTTATTATTATTATTTTACAACAGAGCTCTATGAAATGGTTTATCTGCATGCTGGAAATTAGGCCTGTCACTAAGGATTATTTTGGTAATTGAGTAATCGATTGATTATTTTGTCGATTAATCGAGTAATCAGATAATTCTTTTGTGGTGATAAAAATAGACCTAAATGAACCTTTAAAATGACTTAAAATACACATATTAACACTGAAAGAATAATAATTAGTTTAAATAAAAAATCAACAGCAAGTAATCGTATGATTTTATTGAAAAACACTGTTAAAATACATAATATAAACATAATCAACTTATGTATTATAACAAATGCCAGCAGAGGGTGCCAACGGCCGATTCTCGAATGTGCCACTTCCTGGATTTTGTCGGTTATTCGGCACGGGTAAATTGCAATTGATGTTTTTTTTGGGGTTTTTTTTAAATCGTGTGCTCGAATTTAATCAAGGAATCGTGACAGCCCTAGAGGAAATCATAGAGCCCTATTTGTGTATGTCTGTAATGGAGTCTGATAATACAGTGCAGTGATATTTGAGTGATATCTAATCTCTTCTCTCTCTCTCAGTCGTGTTTGTGTTGCTGGTGTTATCCAGGCGGCTCCTTGTTAAGCAGTGTCGTGCCCCTGAACGGGACCAGTTTCCAGTACAAGAACCCTGATCAGAACGGCTTATCAGATCGGACCGCACTGCGCAAGGACAGCTACAACTGACCTCACACACACACACACTCGCTGAACAAGATCACGGTGTACTGTGGGTAGACAAACACATTATTTCAAGTAACCCTAACTAAAGTCATCCAGTGTGAGGATGAAATATGATCATATATTTTTATATAAATAATGCTAAATGTGCCTATTATTATGACAAAGAAAGTGCATATTTTTAGACTTTGTACACTGTAAAAAAATATTTTCATTGTTTTCTTTTGTCAATCAATTTAGATTCACTAATGTTTTTCAGATAACATGATATTTTGATGGTATTTGATTTAATAGATTACACTTTCAATAAAACATTTGTGATTGTTTTGTAAAAGGTGTTTTTATGCGTGTTTGGGCTGAGTTTTCGTTGCATTTACAATGTTCTGACCAGCAGGGGTCGCCAGCGTGTGGCAAATGATATTGCAAAGCAATTGGTTCAATTGATTCTGAGTTTCAAAAAGCTTTCTTTCTCCCATCAAAATCCACCCGCATTTAATAAAGCAAACAACATATCGGAATGTATATGATAAATGAAATGTTATCGTCTGTTGGTGTGGAGGCTAAAATAGTTATCTTTACCGTTTACGTTCTTTGTGTGAACGAGCCTTTCCTGCTACGTCAATGCTCCGCCCCCTCTCCAAAACCCCGCCCTTCAAAGCCATCTCAGCCAAACCTGAAAACTCAAACCGACTGACAGCCAGGGATTGTTTCAATGGAAGCCTATTTCCACCAGATTCTGACAATATAGAAAGCGTGTTCTCAGACTCCCCTGATCTCAAGTGGCGCACTAGCGACTGACGCTATAGACTGCAGTCTTTAGCGTCCTTGTTAGCGCGCCTGCTTCCCATGCCTGAGACCCTGGTTCGAGTCCCGCTCAGAGTGGACAGGATGCATTATTTACATGCATTATGTTCATATGAGCGACAAGTAGCAGTTGACAGCGCAGACTAGTGGTTTAACACAGTCGACTACTTGATTACAATCTCTAAGTGAAGCTATTTATTAGAAAGAGTAGAATTGAGTAAAATTAAATCTCATACATTGCAATTTAAATGTACGCTACATTTCCATAAGGGTTAATGCTGGCTAATCTGTGTTGTTTTGGATCAGACAGTAGTTCTGAAAACAACTGAGAAGTCATTAAAATTAAATGTACTTTTTGTTTTAGATGTTATAAATAAATATTTGATGTTTGTTTATCAGAGTCATGGTGTGTGGTCTGTTGGTTGTGAATCTGTCAGCTTCAGAGACAGGATTATGGTTTCATTCCCACAGAATTGACTTTCCATTTTAGTGGGAAAAGAGAAAACTTTTTTCCCCTAGGAAATTGTCAGAATTAAGAGGGTCGTTAAACAGCTGACATGAGATCAGTTTTAATTAATCAGAATGAACCTAAGTTCTGTTGGAAAAGCACAGTGAACTTTTGTTAAATACATAGTTTATTAATAAATAATTCATTTACATGCATTTGGATAGTGTTTTTTTTTTTTTTTTTTACATTCATTATTTTGTAAGATAGCTATAATGCATTAACTGATCTAATGCATTTTGTGCAAATCAAGCTGTTTTGTGACTAAAATAGAACATATGATATCTGATGCTGCGTTTATAACGGATAATCGTTAAAGTACCCCTGTAGTCTTTAATTTTATCCCTCAAAACTAATTTTTGATCACCAAAATGACATATTTAAACATTTTTTTTTCCTGTGAAAAAAATTTCTTCATGAATTAAAATAGCTTAAATGTAACTCTACACCCTTGCCTCATTTAATATACGCGGATCAATGAATATGCAAATTAGCCCCGCCTCCACTCGCTCACGCCAGCTCAGAGATCCACTCGGTCAACTTACTGAAGTAAACGCTGCACAATGGTATCGCTCTTTACAACGTCGGGCACATAGCGGTAATTAATATGATTAGCCTTTTGCTTGACTGTTATCAAACAGCTACACAAACCATTTCAGAGTCAGCTGTCTTCTAAAAATCATTAGAAATGCTTTAAACAACTCAGAATGTTGGTGGAGAAAGGAATATATATATCATGAATGAGCATGTTAAAACACCACAGACATATAAACAACATTAAAAACTTGATTTTCACAACAAGGGGTTTTAACGAATCCTACTACACCAAAGCTTAGCTTATGAATGTTGATTGCGTATATTTTGACGTCCTAACTGATTGGCTAAAAGACATTAAAAGATTTTAGTAACTGAGCGCCATCCAGCAAAAAAATCCAGTGGAAGCCCTGGCTTATGAATATTAATTAGATCACGTTACGTCAGCCCAGTATTCATTTGCTGTAAGTGTAAAACAAGATTTGGTAAATCCGGGCGGGGCCAATCACAAAGAACTGGCTTATGAATATTTAATTAGTCTACGTACTCATGGTTACCAAGCAACGTCAGCCTCTCCTGATTATAATTCATGAGCCTTCTCAATAGTAGGATTGGTAATCACGCCCTGTTTGTTTTCCCTGTTGAGTCGTGCGTGACGAGCATCCTCCGCTCGAGCTCGACGGCGTGATCGGCACTGATTCCGGACATGATTTAAAGAGCGGATCTGTGTCGGGTGAAGATGCCGGGGTGCTGCGGGCGCTGGCGGCGCTGGATTCGGCCGCTGGTCGCGCTGCTGTTCGCGGTGGCGCTCGCGGTGGCGCTGCCGCTGTGCGTGTGGGAGCTGCGGAGAGCCGAGGTGAGGCATTAAAACAGAGCTAATTAAAACATCATTAGATGATACAAGTGATCTATCTATCTTGTTAATGATGTGTGTGTGTGTGTGTTGTAGGTGGGCACACACACTAAAGCATGGTTCATCGCAGGTGTGTTTGTGTGTATGACGATCCCCATATCACTGTGGGGTATTTTACAACACCTGGTTCACTACACACAACCTGAGCTACAAAAACCCATCATCAGGTATCTGACACACACACACACACACACACACACTCACATTCACATGTCCTATAAATGAGAATCAGCAGATGAACTCATGAATGCCTGTTGTTCTTCTAGGATTCTCTGGATGGTTCCCATATACAGCTTAGACAGTGTGAGTAACAAATCCACCCAGTCTCCAAATTACAGGAGGAATCCTGAGAAATGTCCTGAAGATGCTTTTTGTGTGTCTCACAGTGGATCGCTCTAAAATACCCCAAGATCGCGATCTACGTGGACACGTGTCGAGAATGCTACGAGGCGTACGTCATCTACAACTTCCTGATGTTCCTGCTGAACTTCCTGGAGAATCAGTATCCCAGTCTGGTGCTGGTGCTGGAGGTGCAGGAGGAGAGACCTCTGCTGCCACCCTTCTGCTGCTGCCCGCCGTGGGCCATGGGCGAGTGAGTGCACACACACACACACACACACACACACACACACACATACAAAGGAAATGAAATGAAATAAGAGGAACTTCTCTCTGTTCATCAGGGTTCTGTTGTTCAGATGTAAGCTTGGAGTTCTGCAGTACACAGCAGTGAGACCTGTGACCACCATCATCGCACTGTACGACACACACACACACACACACACTCAAACAGTCAATATAAGATGAGTAAATGTCTGAAGTCTCTCTCTGTGCTGTAGTGTCTGTCAGCTCTGTGGAGTTTATGATGAAGGGAATTTCAGCTTCAGAAACGCGTGGACGTACCTTGTTATTGTCAACAACGCCTCACAGCTGGTAACGACACCTTCCTTTATTTGTTTATGAAAATAATTATGTGTTATTACAGTCACAGACTGCAGCACTAGAATACTGACCTCCTGACGCCTGTGAATCACTGATATTGAAACATGCTAATGGTTTAATATAGTATAATAGTCCAATGTCTTCTGATTTGATGTTGATAATGTCTTGTGTTGAGTTCGCGATGTACTGCCTGCTGCTGTTCTACCGAACGCTGAGAGAAGAGCTGAAGCCTCTGAGGCCCGTCGGGAAGCTGCTGTGCGTCAAACTCGTCGTCTTCGTTTCCTTTTGGTACGTTCATGTTCACACAAACATCAACATTCAAACACACAGACGAATACAGCAGAATGAACTGCGGCGAGAGTCTGACGCTGAGGTTTGATGGCTGTTTAGTGACGGTGCAGGAACGTTTGAATAATATCATGAGAAAAACTAAAGTAAAATACTTCTACATGATCACAATAGAAAGCTGCTGCTTCATACTAATGTCTGTCTCAGTTGCTAGTGTGTTCTGCAAAGCAGGTTTCTAGGGTGTTGCTAGGTTCAAAGAAGATAATGGGTGTTAGATGGTTGCTAGGTGTTATAGATCGTTGCTAGGGCATTGCTATATGATTCTAGGGTGTTGCTAGGCAGATGGTAGGATTCTTTGGGTGGTTGCAAGGGTGTTGCTAGGCACTTGCTAGGATTTTGTCAGTGGTTGCAAGGCAGTTGATCAGTGTGATAGATGGTTGCTATGGCATTCCTATGTGACACTAGGCAGTTGCTAGGGTGTTTCTAAGCAGTTTGTAGGGTTTTCTAGGTGGTTGCTATGGTGTTGCAAGGCAGTTGGTTGCAAGGCAGTTGATATGTGTTATAGATGGTTGCTATGGCATTCCTATGTGGTACTAGGCAGTTGCTAGGGTGTTTCTAGACAGTTTGTAGGGTTTTCTAGGTGGTTGCTATGGTGTTGCAAGGCAGTTGGTTGCAAGGCAGTTGATATGTGTTATAGATGGTTGCTATGGCATCCCTATGTGACACTAGGCAGTTGCTAGGGTGTTTCTAAGCAGTTTGTAGGGTTTTCTAGGTGGTTGCTATGGTGTTGCAAGGCAGTTGGTTGCAAGGCAGTTGATATGTGTTATAGATGGTTGCTATGGCATTCCTATGTTACACTAGGCAGTTGCTAGGGTGTTTCTAAGCAGTTTGTAGGGTTTTCTAGGTGGTTGCTATGGTGTTGCAAGGCAGTTGATATGTGTTATAGATGGTTGCTATGGCATTCCTATGTGACACTAGGCAGTTGCTAGGGTGTTTCTAAGCAGTTTGTAGGGTTTTCTAGGTAGTTGCTAATGTGTTGCAAGGCAGTTGGTACCAAGGCAGCCGATATGTGTTATAGATGGTTGCTATGGCATTCCTATGTGGTACTAGGCAGTTGCTAGGGTGTATCTAGGCAGTTTATAGTGTTTTCTAGGTGGTTGCTAAGGTGTTGCATGGCAGTTGGTTCCAAAGCAGTTGATATGTGTTATAGATGGTTGCTATGGCATTCCTATGTGGTACTAGGCAGTTGCTAGGGTGTTTCTAGGCAGTTTGTTGTGTTTTCTAGGGTGGTTGCTAGGCAGTTGCTAGGATGTTCTCAGTGGTTGCAAAGCAGTTGATAGGTGTCATAAATGGTTGCTATAGTGTTGATATGTACTTGTGGGCAGTTCCTAGGCAGTTTGTAGGGTTTTCTAGGTGGTTTCTAGGGTGTTGCTAGGCAGTTTGTATGAGTTTTTAGGTGGCTAGGGAGTTGCTAGGATGTTCTCAGTGGTTGCAAAGCAGTTGATAGGTGTTATAAATGGTTGCTATAGTGTTTATGTATTTGCTGGGTAGTTCTTAGGCAGTTTGTAGGGTTTTCTAGGTGGTTTCTAGGGTGTTGCTAGGCAGTTTGTATGAGTTTTTAGGTGGCTAGGCAGTTGCTAGGATGTTCTCAGTGGTTGACAGTTGATAGGTGTAATAGATGGTTGCTAGGGCATTGCTATGTGCTCTCTATGCAGTCTCTAGAGTGTTTCTAGGCAGTTTGTGGTTTTCTGGGAGGTTGCTAGATAGTTGCTAGATGTTATAGATGGGTGCTAGGTAGTTGCTATGGTGTCAGTACATTGCAATAGAGCCCAATCACATGTTGCAATGATGTTCTAGTGCTGGGATTCGGCTGGTTCATATTCCCATACGGTTGCTAGGCCGTGCTGGATGGTTGCTATGATTGGCTAAGCAGTTAGGGTGATACTTACAGACTGGTTGTCTGAAAACTCCATGTTTCAGTTGTGTCACATGTAGTTTGGTGTTGCAGGCAGGCTGTGCTGATCGCTCTGCTGGTGAAGGTCGGAGTCATTTCAGACAAACACACTTGGGAGTGGGACAGTGTGGAAGCCGTAGCCACTGGACTACAGGTGAACACACACACACACACACACACACACACACTCACACTCAAACACATGGTTATCTTCATATCATAGACGTCTACTATTTGAAAGTACAATATTTGTACACAATATTTGAAAGCCTCAAGAAAAAGTTTTGTTAGTTTCTGAAGTGAATGAGGATTTAGTCTTTTCATGAAGTGTTTGTCTTCTGAAGCATTGTGTCTGTTTGTGTGTAGGACTTCATTATCTGTATCGAGATGTTTCTGGCAGCGATCGCTCATCATTACAGTTTCAGCAGCCGTCCATACGTGCGTGAGGATGACGAAGGGTCATGCTTCGACTCGCTGCTCGCCATGCTGGATGTCTCGGACATACGCGCGGACATCTCAGAGCAAGTGCGCAACGTCGGTGAGAACGCACCCCCTCTTCATGGGGACGCACATAATGCTAATTATAATTAGTATTTTATATGATTATTACAATATTGGCTTTATTATTACATTTATTATAAATTATTAAATAAACATTTATTTTAATTTTTCCTTTGAAAACATTCAAGAAGGTTTTATTAGATTTATTGTACTTTTGTGGACATTTTCCAACAATTTTGTCTTGAAAATTTAGCTGCACTAGCTAGTAAATGTCACATGGGCATTTTTATTTTCAGTATACGTGCTAGGGTGTTGCTACAGTGTTGCAAGGCAGATGCCAGGATTGTTTCAGTGGTGCAAAGAAGTTGATAGGTGTTATACAGATGATGCTTGCTAGAGCATATGTAGGGTGTTGCTAGACATGATTTTTTTGGGTGGTTGCTAGGGTGTTGCTAGGCGGTTACTACAATGTTATTAGTGGTTGCAAGGCAGTTGATAGGTGATATATCTTAGATGGTTGCTAGGGTGTTGCTTAGCAGTTTGTAGGTTTTTAAAGTGGTTTCTAGGGTGTTGCTAGGCAGTTGCTAGGATGTTCTTAGTGGTTGCAATGCAATTGATAGGTGTTATATCGTAGATGGTTGCTAGGGTGTTGCTAGGCAGTTTGTAGTTTTTTTGGGTTGTTGCTAGGCAGTTGATAGGATGTTCTTAGTGGTTGCAAGGCAGTAGATAGGTGTTATATAGTTTGATTGCAAGGGTGTTGCTAGGCAGTTTATAGGATTTTTGGGTTGTTGCTAGTATGTTCTTAGAGGTTGCAAGGCAGTTGATAGGTGTTATATAATAGATGTTTGCTAGAGCAATGCTATAGAGTTGCTAGGGTGTTGCTAGGCAGTTTGTAGGATTTTTTGGGTGGTTGCTAAGCAATTGCCAGTGGTTGCAAGGCAGTTGATAGGTGTTTTATCGTAGATGGTTGCTAGGGTGTTGTAAGGCAGTTTGTAGATTTTTTGGGGTTGTTGCTAGGGTGATGCTAGGATGTTACTAGTGGTTGCAAGACAGTTAATGGGTGTTATATAACACGTTTGCTAGGGCATTGCTATATGGTTGCTAGGGTGTTGCTAGGCAGTTTGTAGGATTTTTTTGGGTGGTTGCTAGGCAGTTGCTAGTGGTTTCAATGCAGTTGATAGGTGTTATATAATATATGGTTGCTAGGGTGTTGCTAGGCAGTTTGCAGGATTTTATGGGTGGTTGCTAGATTGTTGCTAGGATGTTACTAGTGGTTGCAAGACAGTTGATGGGTGTTATATAACACGTTTGCTAGGGCATTGCTATATGGTTGCTAGGGTGTTGCTAGGCAGTTTGTAGGATTTTTTTGGGTGGTTGCTAGGCAGTTGCTAGTGGATGCAATGCAGTTGATAGGTATTATATAGTAGCTGGTTGCTAAGGTGTTGCTAAGCAGTTTGTAGGATTTTTTTGGGTGGTTGCTAGGCAGTTGCTAGTGGTTTCAATGCAATTGGTAGGTGTTATATAATATATGGTTGCTAGGGTGTTGCTAGGCAGTTTGCAGGATTTTATGGGTGGTTGCTAGATTGTTGCTAGGATGTTACTAGTGGTTGCAAGACAGTTGATGGGTGTTATATAACACGTTTGCTAGGGCATTGCTATATGGTTGCTAGGGTGTTGCTAGGCAGTTTGTAGGATTTTTTTGGGTGGTTGCTAGTGGATGCAATGCAGTTGATAGGTATTATATAGTAGCTGGTTGCTAAGGTGTTTTTTTGGGTGCTTGCTAGACTGTTGCTAGACAGTTGCTAGGATGTTCTTAGTGGTTTCAAGGAAGTTGATAGGTGTTATATACTAGATAGTTGCTAGGGCGTTGCTATGTGGTTGCTAGACAGTTTCTTGGGTGTTGTTAGGCAGTTTGTAGGATTTTCTGGGTGGCTGCTTGGGTGTTACTATGTGATTTCTAGGATGCTCTCAATGGTTGCAAGCCAGTTGATAGGTATTTTAGATGGCTGTTAGGGTGTCGTTGGTTGCTAGGGTGTTGCTAGGCAATTTGTAGGGCTTTCTTTGTGGTAGCTAGGTGTTATAGATGGTTGCTAGTGTGTTTGAATGGTATCAAAATGCTGCCCTAAGACAGTTTTCATGATTTTTTTAGGCGATCATGCCTAATTGGCCATTTAACCGTATGTGCCGTTTGTGTGTGTTCTGCAGGACGTACTGTGTTAGGTCGTCCTCGTAAGCTGTTCTTCGGCTCCGAAGCAGATGTTGTTCAGGGTGAACACACCGGTCTGCTTGCCGGGACATCCCACGAGCGGCTCGCCAGCGACCGTCACTCAGTCCCTGCCTCCCCGCAGGGGCGTTACCAGGGGCTGGGCTACACAGACACACCCCACTCTATCTCCGCCCCTGCCGGCTTCACGTCCTCCTCCTGGGAGAGTGACAGCGACTCTGGGCCTGCGATAGCCAATCAGAGGAAAGGAACAGAGTCCTAGCAAAGGGTGGGGTGAGCTATGGGAAAACAAAGACAGTGCTTCAACTTGGCAAGGTAACATAGTTTAAGTTTTTCATCTAATATTTTATTTTATCTTTATTTTAATTAACAAAAATGTTTTAATACGTAAGGATAATAACCCCGACTGGAACCCTGTATTAATTATTATTATTTTGCCATAAAAGTGTCAGAAACCATAAATCCCAGAGACTCAAACTTAGTGTTGGAAGGTTGGTGGAATTTCAAAGTTTCTCACCAGGTGGCACTATAATTTTTGTTGTTTTCAAAATCTTGCGCCAAAAATGTGTGAAAAGTCGAATGTCTAAAATAAACTACATCTGTTTTTAATGTGCAAGTATTGTAAATTGTGAGCTGTTTTAAATCTTAAGATGTGCTGGTCTGATTCCTGTGAAAATAATATGTTGCAAATGTGGCATTAACTAATGTTTTATCAATATATATACAAAATAAAATCTCTATTTACTAATTATTTTATGTTGTGGCTCAAGAGGCTCATGATGATCATCTCATAATGGAAATCAACTGGCTACGTTCACAATGTCCAAATGATGATTAATATATTCTTTTTACATTAAGCTGCCTATATTGTTCTTTTACATCACAAATACATAACACACCTATAAATATACACCACAAATGGATTTTTAATTTACCACCAGGGGGCAGAATAATATTAAAAACAAACCATTTTCTGTGGTCCACATGACTGATTGTTCTGTAAAAATATGTGTACAAAACTTTACATTGACAACAGGTCATAAAACATTTCAAAAATCATCTCCTTTACAGATTCAACAAATTGTAAATGTACAAATACACATCAAAATAAGGCTTCACATCATCTGCAGCCATATTGAATATTTGGAGTTGCATTTGAATTCTGGAATTCTTCTCGTTAGATTCGAGTTCTAGAATTCTCAGACATTTGTAGCTGAAAATGACAGAATTTAAAGTGACAAAAGTGACAGTTTTGAACTGCGGAATATTAAATGTTCTGCAAGCAGCATCAGTGGATTAAAATCTCACGTTGGCCTAGAAAAGTTCCCATTGGCTTCATTACAATGAAATATTTCGACAAATCAGGTTGACACGAATGAACATAAAACATTTCATAAGTGCTTAAAGTCAACATGAAATCAAAGTCAAATCGATTCACTTTCTTAATTCATGTTCCTGGTCTTATTATGAAGGTTTCATCAGTGCATGTTATTATAAATGTCTTCATAATGTTATAATCATAATCTTTTCAAACTACCTTCATATAGAAACACTTTCACCATCCAATCAAATCCTCATGGAAAAAAATCTACATTTTCTCACTGAATTTACACAGACGTAAAATAAGTTTGTAAATGCCATTTCATGTTGACTTGAATAAATAAACATCACATTAGTTTCCTGACGAATTGGCTGAATGCAGTAGTTGTAACGAATGTCTTTTGAGACGAATGAAGGTTCACACAGACAAATAACATACTTTATGTTTGAAATGTAAAAACTGGATGATAAACATCTAATTACAGTGATTAATCTATACACAAGTAATGAAATAAGACATATAAATCACAAACCCACATGAACATGAATCAACAAAACACAAAAGCTGACAGTTTGGTTTTTAAAGGAATAGCTCACTCAAAAATGTAAATGTGCTTATTTACTCACTTTGAGAAATAATAATTCACAATAATATTATCATATGACTTGGAATATAAAGCACGAGTCACATGGACTGATCCTTTTTGGAGCTTGACAGGCATTTTCTCAAACAAAAATCTGATTCTTTTCAAACGGTGAGAGTGAGTAAATGTTTATTTTGAAGTGAACTGTTCCTTTAAGGTAGGCATTATCATTATACGAATCAAATTATTCATCAGTAAAGGTTCACTTGCACAAATGAGGTCTGGATTGCTTTAAAGCGCCCTATTATGCCTTTTCCTTTCATGTAGTGTGCAATAAAGCTGTTTATGAATGTAAAATGTCTGCAAAGTTTTTGTCTCCTGAAAGAAAGAAGTGAACTGCTGAAACGAGTCTCACTTCCTGTTACAAACCTACATAACAATGTAACTAATTTGCATAAAGCCAGCCTCTGGTCTTCATTGGCTGAACAGCGTCTCTTTGCCCCGCCCTCAATCACTGTAGTTGTATCTGAGACGGGAAGAGTTTTGTTCGTGTTGTTCATGTCGAGAAGACGCTGTTTTCTGCTGCCAAAACAGGTATTGTTTTCAGAACGTTCTAAACAAATGTTCTTCCAGTAACATTAATAGAACGTTCGTTCAAAGTTAACCGTCTATAATAATGTTCTAAAAAACGTTATCAGCACAAAAGGTAACAGTTTACCAAAGCCTTTATATAGAAGTATTTTTAATGCACTGATTATGAATCTTATAATGCATTGTATGGCGTTTGCAGAATGATAAAATGGAACCTTGACGTTCACAATATCAAGAAAAAACGTTTTTAAAACATTTAAAAAACTGAACGTTCCGAGAACATTAAATAATAACGTTTGGAAAATGTTTAGAACATTTTTGTTGGCTGGGGACTAGATATGCGATATGAACAAACAAACAAAAAAAATTGAATTAATTCGAAAAGTTGAAGTAGTCATTAAAATAAAAAGTGACACATTGGCTTTACGCGGTCAAAACCGACCGGTGGGAAAGAACGAGAGAGGCGTTTGCATTTGATTGTTGCTGATGTCAGAGGGAACTCACAGTGTTTCACTCCTCCGCCGTCCGCTCCGGTAATATGGAGTGCTCTTGTGCGATGGCCGCCAGCTCCTTCAGAAACTCGCCGAAAAGAAACGTAGCGAACACTCTGTTGCGTAGGTGCGGCGGGATTTTGGGACACGGAGGAAGAGGTTTGCGTGGACGACCCGAGACGTGGCCGTTCAGAAACCAGCCGGCGCTGCTGTCCTGCTGGTGGACGTCGCTCTCTGGCAGGAGGAGGAAGACTGTTTTAGCATGATAACAGAAAGAGGATCAAACAGGAAGATCGGGATGGGAAGACACACACCTTGCTCTTTTAAGGCCTGGTCTTTGAGCAGCAGGTACTGCGCGGCTTCACGGACCAGCTCGGGAAAATCCGGACTGGACGCCGCGTGCTGTTCGATCTGACGGCCCACCGACTGCAGCACCTGCGACAAACACTGACGTTCAGCTGTACAGCATCACATGATCTACTGGTCAAAATGAACTTTTGTGCACTGTGTATTATTTCGCTTCTTTTAAACGCTCCCGTATAAGTGCTCTGTCAAAGGTTTCTATTTACAGCATTGATCATTGTAGCCAATCATAGACATGTTTGTTGAGCATGTGAACACAATGGCCAATCAGAGGCGTTTAAGTCAGTCAGAATCAACTCCCCTTTCCTCCAGACGAAAAAAAGACGAAATGATATTAAAACTGCCAGTAGGTGGCGGCAAATCACTGTCTTAATGAGTTAGTAATTGAATCAGTCAATGATTCGTTCAAAATAGCCGATTCGTTCAAAGCAGAAGTGACTGAGTGAGTCGTCGAGTCATTCATTAGAGCGATTAGTTCAAAACACGGATTCATTCAGTAATGAAACTGAAACTTTGTTGACGAGCAATGGCTCTACTGTTTGGAATGATTTTTAGTGGCAAAATCGAGGAAAACAGAAAATATTGACAATATTGTGTCTAAAGTGTAAGTCACTGTTTATTATATAAAATCAATATCACATTTGCAAATGTGCTGATATTCGGGAAAACTGCACTTTTGCTTGTGTGATATTGCTTAGAAATATTAAAAACAAGAACTTACACAAAGCCTTTTTTTGCACCATATCTTTGTTTTTGGAAGCATTTTTATTAATTGTGGTGGCATTTTTGCCCAAAGCTCTCATTAATTTCTGACCCTGGTGTGTACCAAAGGCCACTACTGGATATCAGCTGATTATAAGGGTTGCGCTCTTTACTAGCTTTCTGTCTATAACCCATTCATAATTTGCATGCTGCTAAGTACATACTGTCTGACAACTATTAAAATGAGTGACTGAATCTGAAACTTTGATGTTTGACAACGGATGGGACAAAAAAATGTCGAAATATATCCGTGCATTAAATCTTAACATGTAAGTGCAATAGACCTAGTTGCAAAGGCAACATTTCTTTGGAGTGACTTTGTGCTTTGTAACTTTGCAGACCTTTTAATGCTCAACATTACACATTAAAAGTTGAACATGTAAAAAAGCATAATAGGTGCTCTTTCATGTACCTGGTAGAGTGATCGCACACCAGCCTGAAACACGGGTCTGGTGTTCAGCAGGAACCCTCGCAGCAGCGGCTGTGGGTATGTGGCCAGCTGGGCTAAAATCCCTGTAACCAGCAGGTTGACTTCAATGGAGTTCTCCAGCATGTTCTCCAGACGAGACAGCAGGACGCTGATGAACGGCCCTAAAAAAACATCACTCACTTTGATTGTTTGATCCATACCCCACCTTGAATCCTCCTCATGTTCAGTTTTGGGGAAAGTTACTATCAAAAGTAATGCATTACAATATTGCGTTACTGCCTAAAAAAAGTAACTAATTGCGTTACGTTAGTAATATGTTACGTTACTTTTGTCTTACTTTCTTAAAAAAGTAACTAATTGTGTTAGTTACTTTCTATGTAATGTTTTACATTACTTTTCCATTACTTTCTAAAAAAAGTAACTAATTGTGTTAGTTACTTTCTAAAAAAAGTAATGTTACGTTACTTTTGAGTTACTTTCTAAAAAAGTAACTGTTACTTAGTTAATTTCTATGTAAAGTAATGTGTTACTTTTTTTTAGAAAGTAACGCAAAAGTAACGTAACTAATTGCGTCACTTAGTTACTTTCTAAAAAGGTAGTTACATTACTTTTGCGTTACTTTCTAAAAAAAGTAACTAATTGTGTTACTTAGTTAATTTCTATGTAAAGTAATGCATTACTTTTTTTTTAGAAAGTAACGCAAAAGTAACGTAACTAATTGCGTTACTTAGTTACTTTCTGAAAAAGTAGTTGTGTTACTTTTGCGTTACTTTCTGAAAAAGTAACTAATTGTGTTACTTAGTTAATTTCTTTGTAATGCGTTACCTTACTTTTGCGTTACTTTCTAAAAAATTAACTAATTGTTACTTAGTTAATTTCTTTGTAATGCGTTACCTTACTTTTGCGTTACTTTCTAAAAAATTAACTAATTGTTACTTAGTTAATTTCTTTGTAATGCGTTACCTTACTTTTGCGTTACTTTCTAAAAAATTAACTAATTGTTACTTAGTTAATTTCTATGTAAAGTAATGCGTTACTTTTTAAAGAAAGTAATGCAAAAGTAACGTAACTAATTGTGTTACTTAGTTACTTTCTAAAAAAGTAATGTTACATTACTTTTGCGTTACTTTATAAAAAGTAACTAATTGTGTTACTTAGTTGCATTCTTTAGAAAGTAATGTGTTATATGTGTTAATGTGTGCGTTATGTTGCTTTTGCATTACTTTCTAAAAAAAGTAATGCAAAAGCAACAAATGTGATGTTTATTAGTGGTGGGATTTATTCGTTTACTGGAATCACATGACTTTGGTGGTTTGATACACGTTCCAAATCACTGGTTCAAAACAAATGATATGCAGATGGTTCGAAGCTTCATGAAGCAGTGTTTCGAAAGCGCCCATCACTACTGTTTATCTAAAGTCATTTTTGCTTATTAGTATGGTTGAATTGGATCATCAAAGGTCAGTAGCAAAGACATTGTTTAATAAAGTGAGATTAAACAAAGTATATTTGTGTAATTTAACATTGAATTATTGCAGGTTTGCGTAATAATCAGAGTTTGCATTTCACTGTTTTTATTTATTTTTTAAGAATACTGAGTCAGTTTCGAGACTCAGTCAGATGAGTAAATGCATGTTCACATTTAGTCTAGAACTACAATAACCATGTTTACACACAATGCCTCTGCACTTATGATTTCTCTCAACATGGGGACAAGAAAGATGTCAGCCAATAAATGGGAAAACAGTAACTTCTGTTACTTATTTGAAAAAGTAACTCAGATATTCTGTTGTATATTTAAAAGTAATGCGTTACTTTGCTAGTTACTTGAAAAAAGTAATCTGATTACATAGCGCATTACTCGGTACTCTACTTGTAATGCATTACCCCAAACGCTGCTCATATTTGTCTCTGAACATTTGCCTCAACGCATCACCAGCTATGTTCTCAGAACGTTCTCTCAAAGAACAAACGTTCTTCCAGTAACATTAATAGAATGTTCGTTCAAAGTTATCTGGTCTTTAATAGTGTTCTCAAAACATTAGCACCAAACGTTATTCATGGAATGTTATTTTCAGAAACATTTTGGTTGGAAACCTTAAACCTTTTAGCAGTCTCCTCCCCCTAGTGGGCGGAGTCAAATATCACATTTTACAAAATTCACAAAAAAGCATCGCGACTGACCTGTAAACGAGATCCCGTGTTTCCCGCTGTGGTTTCTGTTCAGCTCTTCATCGGCATCATCTTCACCTTCATGATCGTCACAGAAAGAGCTGAAGTCCACCTCCTCCTCATCCAGCAGCTGCCAGTCATGCTCTTCATCCTCCATGACGGCGTCTTCCTCTCCGCCCAGAGCGTGAATGAGCTCCAGACACTGCGAGACGAAGTCGTCCGCCGCGGGTGTTTTGCTCTCGTTGCGATTGTGGTCTAGATTCGCAACATCAGCTTCAAGCTCCAGTTTCGGTTCTTCAAAAGCGTGTCCGTTTACGAGCGGCGTGTTATTGACTGGATTATGATCATTAGTCATGTGATTAGCGTGCGTCTGAATGTGAGTTTGTTTGTTCAGGCCGTTCTTGGCGGACGTCCGCCGGTCGTCTCGCGCATCTTTTTGCGCGATCAGATTATAAACCAAAACATCGTCCTGAAAGTCAGACTCCTCAATGTAAGATCCTTTAATCAGCATGATGGCACTTTTACGCATTTCTTGGATGTGTTTCGGCGGCTCGTCTGGGGTCGGATGTTCTGGGATCGCCTCTCCGTCCGGCGCGGCGTCGTAAGTGTCGTCCCACTCCAGCTCGACCCGCTCGCGGTCGCCGGCGGAGCTGCTGTCCGAAGGCGGATGGGGCGTCGGCGTTTGAGCGGAGAGAGGAAGACACTCGTCGTCGTCCTCGTACTCGTCCGGGGATGGATTGAGGCCGTCGTACGGAGCCGACCACACGCCGCACGCCTGGACGCCGGTACAGACGGCTCTGCGCGCGTCATACAGGTAATGAAGGTAGTTCTTATCCATCAAGGGCTCTGAAGCAGTTATTCGGGAAAATCCCACACTATCGCCACCTGAGAACAGATCCTCCATCCCTGAAGACACACGGACGCATTCAACTGATCATCATATTGCAAATAAATGCTGTTTTATAAATATCCACTCTGACTAAAGGCTACAAATCATGTGCATGAGATCATGAACTTCATTACCCATGTTCCCCCTCAGCAGGCCCTCAGTGACCTTTGACCAGAGGATGTAGTCGGGTTTGGGCGGCTGCGTTGGAGAGGAGCAGGGTTTGGGAATGAAGAAGGAGGGCGTGAGAGAGAGCAGCGCAGACGCAGTGATGGAGTAACAGTCTCTCTCTGTCAGTCTGTGTCTCTCAGCGCACGTCAGATGAGAGCAGGGGATCAGATACCTGCGGGAGCACATGACATCACTCAGACTGAACACAAGCTGCTATTGGGCAGACAAACAGATAGCCCCGCCCCCCAACTCACACCATTGGCTGTGTCAGGCTGTTGAACATCTCAGTGGTTTGAAAGCGGAGTTACACTTTTTAAGAAGCCAAGCTATAAAAACTATCAACCTATAAAGGGTTTATATACAATTAGGAATAATAATATATTTAAGCCTATTTAACTAGGTTTTTAACAATAAAAAAAATGAGAAAACACCCTCAAAGTTTATACATGATTTTAATAATTAAATATAGAATTTTGGGATCCCATAAGGCATTGAATAAAATTATACAATTAAAAAATAGAATTATTTAAAAATGTATATATATATATATATATATATATATATATATATATAAAAATTTGGATTTTAGAATAAAGGCATTTATCATTAAAAGAATGATAACTAAACAAAATTTAAATATAAAATTTAAAAAATATGAGTGGTTATTTTAATAAATGTAATAATCAATTTTGAATAATCTACATTTAGTATTTATTTATTAAGCAAGTGTTTTTATGCTCAATAAAAAATTAAAGTGAATAAAATGTAAAATAATTATAAAATAATAATAAAAAATCATAATTTGTTTTTAAAATAAAAGCATTTATTAATTAAAAAAATAATAAAAAATATCTGCTTAATAAATTAAAGTGAATAAATAAAAGAATTATAATAAAAGAATCATAATTTGTTTTTAGAATAAAAGCATTTATCAATTAAAAATTATTAATAAAAAAATTATGTTTAATAAAAAATTAGTGTATAAAAAATAATTTAAAAAAATCATAATTTGTTTTTAGAATAATAGCATTTATCAATTAAAAATTATTAATAAAAAAGTATCTGCTTAATAAAAAAATTAAAGTAAATAAATAAAAAAATCATTTAAAAAATCTTAATTTTGTTTTTAGAATAAAAGCTTATTTTTAAAAAATTTAATGAATTTAAAAATTAAAAATAAAAACAGAAATATACTTTAAAAAGACTTCAGACTTCTAAGAAATGTAATAATCTATTTTTAATCATTTTACATTTATTTATTAAGCAGATCCTTTCATCTAAAGCGACTATTTCATGACAAAAATCATAACATGACAACAGCATTCTAGAAAGTTATAAGATATAATTTTATTACAATACAATCATGTAATTAAAAATATTATTCATAAAAAACATGGCTTTTGACCATTTTAAGAAACTGAATAATCAATTTGAAATAATTTTGCCAAAAAAGTCAAAATATCATGACAATTTAGAATTTTGGGAAGTTAAAAGACAGTTTTATATATATATATTTTTTTTTAATTCAATATTTCATCTCTACAGGAAGAGGATGCAAATACCTGAGAATTAACTGCAACATGACGTCTTCACAATACAGACCAATCAGAGTGCGGAACAGAGCCAGAGAGACAGTACCTAGCTGAAACACACACACACAATGAGCTTTAATCAGTGACACACACACACACAATCTCACACACACACTCACACACACACACCTGAAACGGAGTGTTGATCCTGCTGACCAGCGTGTCCAGGATGTTGACGTTGTCATGGCGATGCCTGAGGATGAAAATGAGGAAGGTCTGGAGGAGGGCGGAGTCAGAGATGCTCCGCAGGAAGAGCTCCAAATACGCCGTTGTCGTCATCACTTCCTCCAGAGTCAGCTGTCCAAAAAACAAACAGCCGTGTTCACAGAGAGAGATGGGATTGACCAATCACAGGTGTCCGACTACAAACACACACTCGCTCACCTTGTGTAGTGCAGGAGCCATGACAGGAAGTAGAAAACCATTATAGATGTAGCCCAGGAGCTGATCTCTGATAGACGGGTGAGCCACCTACACACACACACACACACACACACACACATTTACAGCAATGTTTTATGCTTTAGACTCACCAAAAAACCCTCACTGACCAATAAATTAGGAGCTTTTGGGTCATGTGGTGTCATTTTGAATGAAGTATTTAAATGACCACATGTAAATGAGCCAATTTTACTCAACTTTTATGAATAATTGCAAGTATATTTGGGCCAATCTAGCTGGAGAATTGTTTTTTTACATAATTTTAATTATTAAATTATATATGCATATTTGGAAATTATAAGTTATGGTTCTATTAGAATCAAATAAATAATTAAAAATATGACTAATAAAAAAATAAAAATGAAAAAGAATAAAAAATAGTTATTTTAAATAATACATTTATGAAATAATACATTTAAAATATTTTAAAAATGTATTTTAATGATAAATTTAAAATAAAAATACATTTAAAAAATGTAAATGAAATAAGAATAAAAATTATTTTATAAATATGACTTTTACAAATAAAACCATAAAATTTAAATATGAATATAAACATATTTTGACTATTTTAATACATTTAATAATCAATAAATAAATAAAAGTCCTAAAATCATGACAATACAGCATTTTGGAAAATTGTAAGTCATGGTTCTATTTAGAATAAAATCATACAATTAAAAATATTATTCATAAAAAATATTTAAAAAAAATAATAAAAATACAACATAGAAAAACATAAAATTTAAATATGAATATAACAATTAAGCATAAAAATGAAAAAGGCACATTACTATAAAAAGTCTGAATATCATAATATACAGTAGCATTTTGGGAAGTTATAAGACAGTGGATAAACCTTGTGAAGTGGCAGTTAGTGTGTAATGTTGCTGATTGATCATAAACAATATCTGCAAAGTTATGAAGCTCAAAGTTCAATGCAAAGGAGATATTTTCTTTTACAGAAATCGATTTTTAAGGACTACAACAAACGGCTGGTAGAGACTTCTTCCCAGGTTGGTGACATCACAAACCCCAAAATTTACATAAACCCCGCCCCCGAGAACACACAACAAAGGGGGCGGGGCCATGCTGGGCTGCTTTAGAGAAGAGGAAGAGTTGTTGTAGTAGAGTGTTGTTGACATGCCGTCATTTTACGCCGGACTGCTTCACAAACGAGGGTCAATTCAACACAAAAGATTAACATGACGGCACATGCTAGTGGATGAGTTGAATCAACTCCACAGCAACTACATACATTTATCCACTAACCATTCAGAAACGTCTAAAAGTTGTAACTTCTTCCTGAGTCTCTCCATCAGTGTCGACTCCGGTTTGAACAATGTAAGGCTGAAAACTTTCGTCATTTTGGCTGCGTGAGATTCTCCAGCTTTGTTGTTGTTGAGCGACCGAAGCGTGAGCTGTTAAAACTCCGCCCTCTTCTGGAAAGGGGGCTGGGAGCAGCAGCTCATTTGCATTTAAAGGGACGGCGTGTTTTTGCTCACACCCAAATAGAGGCAAATTTGACAAGCTATAATAAATGATCTGTGGGGGATTTTGAGCTGAAACTTCACAGACACATTCTGGAGACACCAGAGACTAATATTACATCTTGTGAAAGGGGCATTATAGGTTCCCTTTAAGTGTATTATGAAGATTTAATGATGACTCTCTCATCATTAAAAGACTTTGCTGCCACCTACTGGTGTAACAATGTAACTGTACTAAAAAGCACCGGTGCGGTCAGTGTGTAGTCATCATTATTAACCGTGTGTGTGTGTTACCTTGCACACGGTGCAGCAGAAGTGCAGTGAGTTGAGGAACTGAAACAGTGCTGGAACCTGCAGCCAGTCGTGTTTCTCCAGACAGAACCAGCCGTCACTGTAAACCTCCAGTTTAGCCGGCAGACCCGAATACAGACCGCTGAGACCCGTAGCCAACACCTACACACACACCGTTTTTTGTGTGTGGTCAGCAACACATGGGCACATGATGTATTTATGTGGGTCAGAGCCGTTAGAGCAAAAACACACTACCCATAATCCATCAACAAAAACATACACATGCAATCCTGTGACTGGGATTAAACTCCAGCAGAGATTAATACATACAGTATTAGAGAGAGAAAACACACACACACACACACAACCTCCCACAGCACATTTTGGCAGTTTTACACAGATTAAAACTGTTCATATTTGCCTCTAAAAATGTAGCTAATATTCCTCACCGGGCAGAAGTACGTGTTCTCCACGATGTGTTTGGCCACCAGGCTGTTCTGAGACGAGAGGCTCATGATGAGGGTGAGGGCGTCTCTGGCCTGCGTGCCGACCGTACCGTCACGGTGGATGAATGGAATGAGGAGAGAGAAGAGCAGAAAGTTGGCGGCTCCCTGATCCTGACTGCTGTGGAAGAAGAGCTCCAGCACGGAGGCGTCCTTCACCAGCACACGGCACAGCTGATGCAGCAGAGACACCAGCTCCGCCTCCACCGCAGAGCTGCCGCTAATGGCGTGAGCGGGCCCCACGGTGCAGGTGGGCCCTGCTGCGGAGCTGCTGCTTTTGCCAGGAGCAGTGGGCCCCACGATGGAGGAGGAGGAGGAGGGCCCCACAGTGGAGGAGCTGGAGCAGGCGGACAGCAGCATCATCAGAGGTTTGAGGATGGGTTTGTGGTGTAGCAGCGGTTGTTTGGCTTGAGCCACCAACATCTTGTACATGCGCAGCTGCTCCAGCTTCATGTCGTCGGTGAACTCCCGCCGCAAGCTCCACAGAAACAGCTTTTCCATCACATTCTCCACCACCACGAACTCCAGGATGGTCCCCATGGCCCCACCCTGACCGCTCTCTTCCTCCATCAGCAGGAAGAGCATGTGCTCCACGTAGTTCTGCACGGCGCTCGCCTCGTCGCCAGGGATCGGACCGAACCGCAGACCGACGCCACCGACACGGCCCGGGTCGTGCTTCTCCAAGATCCTCAAAACCTGAGACAACCAATGAGAGAGTTTAATGGGTTGGGTAAACAGCGGCTCGGCCTAATAAAGTTTCAGAGTTTAATAATAAACAATTATGTGCCACATATTCTCATCTTTTATGTAAAATAAATGAGTGGGATGGACGGATGGTTGAGCAGATGTTTATATACCTGTGTCCAGTGGTTTTTGAAGACTATCATGCATGTTTCCGGGTCAACACCCTTCAGGGTAAGCGCTCGCCCTCCGTTATTACTGGAGACCACTGAGGCCAACATCCTGAAGGAGAGTGGGAGGAGCTAGACCATCATGCAACTCTGATGGGCCTCATTCTCTTTTTCATGGCACTCCAGCATAGACGACCTGCAGAAGAATAAGTGACCTGCTTTAGACAGCTGACATGAAGGTAAAATGAAACTATCAGTTAAAAGTTAAAAGTCTGATATGTAAATGAGAAGCTCTCTTGATCTGTCTCAGCCATCTTGAGTCAGTAGAGCAGGAAGAGTGCTCTGGTTCCACCCTACAGCAGTGCGCTATACAGGGTGGAGGCCTCTTCTCCGACATTCCCAACATTCCACAGCATTCTGAGGAATTCTTACCTCAGCGCAGCCATGGCAGCCGGACGAGCACTGAGAGAGAGAGAGAGAGAGAGATTTTTAATGTTCAAATAGTTTCTAGTGTGTCAGTTTAATGTTAAAGTCTGCACAATATGGAAATATCAGTCTTATTGTGAACAATTCATCCAAGCATGTTTCATTTTTTAAAAATGTTTTGACATCGCAATTATTACACAAATGTTGGATCTTCTGGTGAAAATGACAAGTTTCTGTCTGGTGACTTAAATCATTTTAGTTCATTTAAACCCCGCTCCAGACAGACAGATATATGGATAGATAGACAGACAGACAGACAGGAAGATAGACAGACAGATACACAGAAAGACAGACAGACGGATGGACTGATGGATAGACAGACAGAAAGACAGACAGAAAAACACAGACGGATAGACAGACAGACAAACAGACGGATAGATAGACAAACAGATGGATAGACAGACAGACGGATAGACAGACAGACGGATGGACAGACAAACAGACGGATAGACAGATGGATAGACAGACAGACAGACGGATGGACTGATGGATAGACAGACAGACAGACAGATGGATGGACTGATAGACAGACAGACGGATGGATGGACAGACAGATAGACAGACAGAAAAACACAGACGGATAGACAGACAGACAAACAGACGGATAGATAGACAGACAGACAGACAGACTGATAGACAGACAAACAGATGGATAGACAGACAGACGGATAGACAGACAGACAGACTGATAGACAGACAAACAGATGGATAGACAGACAGACGGATAGACAGACAGACAGACGGATGGACAGACGGACTGATAGACAGATGGATAGACAGATGGATAGACAGACAGAAAGACAGATAGACAGACGGATGGACTGATGGATAGACAGACAGACAGATAGATAGACAGACAGACAAACAGATGAATAGACAGACAGACAGAAAAACAGACAGATGGATAGATAGACAGACAGACGGATAGATAGACAGACAGACAGATAGACAGACGGATAGACAGACAGACAAACAGACAGACGGACAGACAGAAAGACAGACAGAAAAACAGACAGACGGATAGATAGGCAGACAGACAGATAGACAGACGGATAGATAGATAGACAGACGGATAGACAGACAGACAAACAGACAGACGGATAGATAGACAGACAGAAAAACAGACAGACGGACAGACAGACAGACAGAAAGACAGACAGAAAAACAGACGGATAGACAGACAGACAGATAGACACATAGACAGGTAGAGAGTTTGTGTGGCCCGACATGAATGTTTCCTCAATCATGTGTTGTGGTACTTTACTAAGTGATCAGATGGACCAGTTTCACCTGCTGGACCATTAAACAGGTGAAAAATACCCCAGACGAATATTGAAAGAGGGAACGGAACTATATCTAGAGATCTGAGCCAGGAAACAACCAAATAGCAACCCTCAAAATTAAATGCAAAAATCGAGTTATTTTTGCAAGTAGGCCTACATTAGGAACTGGAGCAGCACTTACACACCTGACCTTTAACCAAGTTAATCGTAATGCTGGTCTGATAGTTTGTGTTGGTAATTACGGATGAGTTCGGCTCATCAGACACAGCAAGAAAAAAAGATACAGACAAATCCACGAGACCATCTGCGAGCGAACTAATCTGAATCCGTTACGAGTCCCAATAATCAGCTGAAGAGCGCGCTGTGATTTCATTTCCTGCGGTAAAGAGGATTGATGACTGACGGTGGAGAGACGCATGAACACGCGAGTGCATGCTAAACATGTTCCTCAGGGCATGCTAAAAATATATACAAAAATCATATAGAAATCATATTTATAAAAACAACTGCAAAAAACTTTTTTCCCCTTTTTTGCTTAGAACAAAAGAGAGTGATATAACTAATGCTATGAATGATGAGTCCTGTAACTAAACACTAGATGTGGTCATAATCATTGATCTGTAATCATCTACCTGGTGAACAGCCAAAAAGTGTTTTACAATTGCACAGACATCTTAAGTTATAAAATATACAGTACTGTACGAAAAAACCCTTTCTAATATTGCGAGAAGCTGAAAATACATAGCCAGGAAGATTAATCTCTATTTCTGTCCCAGTTTACAGATAATCTGAGAGTCTGCAAAGCTGATTTTACGTCATTTAGACTTTTTTATCTGATTTAGTGAAATCACTAGTCAGTTTCTCTCAAGTTCGCACAGGTGTAGACTAGAGAATCACATGATCCGCTAACTGTGTTCATGTTGCACATCTAGTGCTTTAGTATTTCAAACTTATTTTTGTCAAACGTTTGGCTTGTAATTGTGTTTGTGCATCATCAGAATGTAAAGAAACTTAAACTGGAGCATCAGATGCAGAATAATGTCATTGTGACATTTATACAATGTTACATTTCAAACACGTCTAATGCTGATGTGCTTTCTATCAATGATGATAACTGATTAAGATTAACTTGGTCAACAACTGTAACCAGTGACTGGATACGTTCTGGCAAGGTTCTCTCAAAGTTATAAACAAACGTTCTTCCAGTAACGTTAAAGTATTAGTTCACTTCAGAATTAAAATTTCCTGATAATTTACTCACCCCCATGTCATCTAAGATGTTCATGTCTTTCTTTCTTCAGTGGAAAAGAAATTAAGGTTTTTGAGGAAAACATTCCAGGATTTTTCTCCATATAGTGGACTTCACTGGGGTTCAATGGGTTGAAATGTCAGTTTCAGTGCAGCTTCAAAGATCTCTACACGATCCCAGACGAGGAATAAGAGTCTTATCTAGAGAAACCATCGGTCATTTAAAAAAAAAAAATCTAATTTATATACTTTTTAACCACAAATGCTCATCTTGCACTGCTCTGTGATGTGCCACGCATTACGTAATCATGTTGGAAAGGTCATGCGTGACGTAGACAGAAAATGACCGATGGTTTCTCTAGATAAGACCCTTATTCCTCGTCTGGGATCGTGTAGAGCTCTTTGAAGCTGCACTGAAACTGACATTTGGACCTTCAACCCGTTGAACCCCAGTGAAGTCCACTATATGGAGAAAAATCCTGGAATGTTTTCCTCAAAAACCTTCATTTCTTTTCGATTAAAGAAAGAAAGACATGAACATCTTGGATGAAATGGGGGTGAGTAAATTATCAGGAAATTTTAATTCTGAAGTGAACTAATCTTTTAAGAGAACGTTTGTTCAAAGTTATCCAATGTTCTCAAAATGTTAGCACAAAAGCGTTACAAACAGCGTTCTTTTCCTGAAACATTTTAGTTGGACTACTAATTTTATCAGAACGTTCAGAAAACATTCAAATGTTACATTACCATAATGTTTGCCAAATGGAACGTTCGTATAACCAAGAAAAAACTTTTTAGAACATTTAAAACTGAACGCTCAGGGAACATTCAGAAATGCAACATTTCATAATTTAAAGTGAACTTTTTAACGTTCTTAGGATATATGTTTTGTTATCTGTCCTATCACTTAGGCCTGTATTTCAGAGTTCAAGGACTTACACAATATAATAAAGTAAATGTTACAGATTTTAAATCCTCTATAATCATATATTATTTGAGATAAAGCTTAGCTGAAACTCACCAGGGTTCCTCAAGTGACGCAGGTTTTCTTCTGCTGTACTGCTATGAAACTGACCGGCAATTCTCGTTATCTTCTGAATGATCCATAATTCATGACGTTTCTGTCTTACAAAAACCTGTATAATGATGTAAAGGCAGGTTTAAATAACATACCGGCCTTCATGTGTTGAGAAACACTGTCAGAGCAGAACACAGAGCAACTCAACAGAGCAAAAACACAGAGATTAGAGTGATTACAGGCTGTGCGCGCTCCCGCCCGCGCGCGCGTCTGTAAAGCCTGTCCCATTAAAGCCTCTAATGACAGCTGTCAGTTGTTCTGTGCTCGTGATTTATAAACGCCATGAATGTTGTTTTATTCGAGGATAAACAGATTTTATCCTACATAGGATAAAATCCGTTTATCCTCGAATAAAACAGATTTAATAAGACACGAGTTCGTTTGGACGTCCAAACAAGCGCAGATCTGTACTCGCTATTTTCTATGACTCAATAAAGCATCTCATAAAAGTCTAACATTTATAGGAAACTGGTATTCGTTCGTTATTGATGTTCACATTTGTTAAACTTGCACAAACACAAATTACTTGCATAAAATCTCCCGAGACAGAAACGCGAACAACAGCGACAACACGTGGAGGCTTTGCGCATGTCTGATCTTCCAGCAAACATGTGGATGATAGTATGAGAAAAATCGAGTGCTCATCATCAAAATAGCCAAACGGGAACCAAAGGAATCTAGATAAAGACACTCATATTTACCCAGCAAACTATATTTTTGACGTTCTGGGAACGTTCAGTTGTTCAAAACGTTTTGTAATGAGAAATCGAGAGGGTATGCATTGACGTCATTTTCCCGCCGGAACACGCTCCCTCAGCTTGACTGAGTGGCAAAAGAACCTGCTGCATGACTGGATTTAATAGGGGAAACTGCGAAAACGCGAGTTAAACAAACGATTACACTAAAGGTTGGGCTCGAAAGTGTTCCTTATAACATGTAAAAGAAACTTAAAAAAAAAAAGGATATTGACATGCAACCAGGAATCGTGTTTCCTTACATTTATATGTGCCTGATTTCGACGTCCAGGTGTTAAGCAAATCGGCCTGAGAATGCTTTATATAACTACAATATAGGTAGGTTTAAATCGGAGAGATCACTTATCAGTGTTATATATCGCCATATCTTCCAGCACTAAAACCTGTATAGTTTTTGTCAGTGTTTATTTAAAAACACCCAATTATGCAGAATATAAGATGGTAAATATTTAATTGAACACAATATATAACAATACAATATATAGGGAATGATTTTACCCCAAAATCCAACATATTGACACAAAATGATAACTGCAAATCCACGTTTCTCTGCCTGAAGTCCATTTTTTTCTGTGAATTGCAGCAATAAGTTTGCTTCTTTTTTTCTGTAGCTTTTGGCATTCTATAAAAATATACCTCAGATTTCGTGTCAAAGCTATTTGTACAGTCAATCGCAAAGCTTTTTCCCGTTTTGGATGTGTTTTGTGTGTTTTTCGCCAATGCTGCCACTCAGTGGGCGTAACCGCAGTCACAACGGCCGATGGTGACGTCACGTGCATACCCTCTATTACATTAAGTTCACAAACAACATGCTTGAAATATAAAATGAATGCTTGTATTGCATAATAAAACAAACTGGAAACACAGCCATGCCTAAAAATGTAAAAGTAATTTAATATTAATTCTACACAATAATAGCAACGTGTATAGTATATAACATATTATAATTTTAATAAATTAATTGTCATGCTAAGTACACACAAACAACATTCATTTGAAACATGTAATTAGGAACTATATTGGAAGTAAAAAGCATACCTAATATAAGCTAAGCTAGCAGGCTAATCGGGTAGATGTATGCTATGCTAGTACATAAGTTAATTAAAAAAACAGTAAGAATGAGAAATGCTTGATTTCACAACTAGTATATGAACCATGTAATTTAAAAGACATTAATGGTCATTATAACGCATTTTAAACAATATTCATAACGTGAGTTTGCAGGAATTATAATCAGGCGATAAAAATACTACCCATTAAAAGTCCGTTGAACCAATGGGATCACTTCGGGTGATATATAAACGTGAGTATATAAGGGCTGTCAATGACGAAATATTTTAATTGAATTTATTACATGATGTGGCAATTAATTAATCTATTTAATCACAAATTAATCACACATCAAGTTTGGCTGGGAATTTAACTCCAAAAGATAATTTAAAGTCATTATTGTGTTAAATGAGAAAAGTACATTAAATAGACATTACAAAATGTAGTTTTAGAAATAAACATTTTATTCGATTCCACATAGAATTTATTACACAAACTTTTAGGCTACAACGGCCAAATATATTTTTTTTTATTTTTTTTTTCATATATAAATTGGTATTTAAATATATTTACAGACCAAAACAGTTTGGTTACCAACAATGTTCAAAATATCTTCTTTTATGTTCTGCAAAAGAAAGTCATACATACTTTGAAAAGTATGAAGAGTAAGTAGATGTGACTTGTATTTGTTATTATGACTTTTAAAGAAAGGTTTCTATAATAATCCACATTTCCGCCACAAACGTGATTACATTTACTTGTGCACCTCCCAAAACCATAAATTTGCATCATCATATGTGGATGTGTTGGAGTGATTGTTCGGCTCTGGCGCCTCCCTCTTTTCTTTCACATGGACAGAAGAACTTCCTGTTGACGTTCGTGCGTCCTGACAATAGATACTGATACTCCAGTCCGAGTTTTTCCAGTCGTTTAGACAGAAAAACAGAAACTAATTCATATGACAGCATCAAACTCGGAGAGCAAATAAACGATCATCTGTGAGGAGAAACTTCCCATCCGCTGGATTTAAAGTTTGATCACAGCTGGAGCGACTTTCCTAAGCCTTCCCGAGGAGGAATGCCGTTCAGATCTGTTGTCTTGGTGTTTTAGACAGTAAATAAACCGTCTTTCTCTCGGTATGGCGGAGGCACGAGCTGAGGAGGACGAGGAGCGTTTGCGCGAGCCCGGCGGCGCGAGACGGAGCGCAGGTACGCGCGAACCAACAAACATTACAGTTTATAATCAGAGCAGACGGACAGTTGACGTAAAATCTTCAACAACAAAATTATACGTTGGTAAATAAAGGTGTATTTTAGGTTACGCACCACTTATTTTATTTTTATTTAATTAAATTCAAGTTTTCACCATTTGTAATCACCTTCTCAAGTTCTCTTTAATGGTGCTGTGGTATGACAAAACTGTAAATATTCCATGGAGACTGTTTATTAATATGAGCTCATAAAACGGCATAATAAGTATTTTCCAATATATATATATATATATATATGCCGTATATATATATACACACTACCAGTCAAAAGTTCGGAATCAGTAAGATTTTTAATGTTTTTAAAAGAAGTTTCATCTGATTGATTTCTGAAGGATCACGTGACACTGAAGACTGGAGTAATGATGCTGAAAATTCAGCTTTGATCACAGGAATAAATTATTTTATAAAATATATTCAAACAGAAAACAGTTTTTATTTTTTATTTTTTTTATTTAAAAATAACAGAAAACAGTTATTTTGAATTGTAATAATATTTCACAATATTACTGTTTTTACTGTATTTTTAATTAAATAAATGCAGCCTTGGTGAGCAGACGAAACTTCTTTTAAAAACATTAAAAATCTTACCGATTCCAAACTTTTGACCTGTATTGTGTGTGTGTGTGTGTGTGTGTGTTGTATGCTTAAAATAGGCATATGTCTGCTCACTGTTATCATGTACTGAAGGAAGTTTATTTATCTAGGCTGAATGTTGTTTCCTCTTCACTCAATATGAAATATGAATCTGCTTTGTTCTAAATGGAAACTGACGAATATGTTTCACTCTAGTAGCTCAACTTTATTGCTTCTGGGGAATTTCTCAACTGTATGTGAAATGACATGAACGATGTGAGATTCAACCCTCTGTATTCATGACATTTAAATACATTTATGAACCTAAACAGAGAGTTTTAGCATGTTTTTACTTATGTAATATATTAATTGGAGAAATCAGCAGCTAAACCTGCAGCTCTGACTGTGTCATGTGACTGAGCTCATGTGATCCTTAAATATCCCTACACACACTACCACTCTCTCTGTGGTCTGTTGTAAATCACAGCTGTAGTTTCTTTAGACAAAAGCTCAGTGAGTTTCTCTCGCAGTAGTTCATGTCAGTATCCTGGCAGTGTGAAGGATCTGACAGTATAGACTGAGTATTTATCAATCAGTGTTTGTAAACATGTCTCTGCATATTTTTATGTATTATAAATATATATACCAATGTAAACTCTGTGTGTGTGCAAGCACACTTCGCAATAAAGCTCATTCTGATACATAGAGAAAGAATTTGGAGAATTTCACACACCTTTATTACAATTAACCTATACTAATACAATCAGTTTCTACCTAAGAGAATACAAAATATTCACATTCAATTCATAACAAACACCAAAAAAAACAAAAAAACATACACTTTCAAATCAGATCATTTTAAAACATGTACAAACTATAAACTCTCATTAATATTTCACAGAGTAACAAAAAAAAAAATAGATTCAAAAAACATAAGATCCTCCATAGCCTTGTAATACTGCTGGGAGTTTGATTGACAGGCGATCTAACCAATCATAACGCCAAATCCGCCATTTTCTCCGACAAAGCAGTCAGGGGAGTTAGTAGATTAACACCGGTCGAATTGAACTTGAAAAATAGTGTGTACTGACATCTTTCCATGGTTGAAACAACATTCCTTCTGATGTTCATTCATGTTATTTTGCTATAAATTAACCAGTAGGAAGAGATCGCTTGAACTGTGGCGCTACAGCGATCTGTCACAACACATTAAAGAGCCACAAAATGGTATTTTTTTGTTTAAATTTCTTAAGAAATGACAAATTTTGAAATTTGAGACTGTTTCATATCAAAAGTAACCTGCTCTGTCTTGTCTGTCGACGCGTTGTTAGTGTCCTCTTTGCTCCGCAATGTATTTTTCACTGTGTGAGAACATGATGCTAGGATAGATGTAGCAACAGTATCTAAAAGGGGCGGGTCTTTTACTAGATTTTACTAGGTTAAGAAACACAATTTGTAAATTGATACTTGTTCAATTCTTATTTTCCTAGAGTTATAAATTGCCTTTTTTCGATTGACCTAATGGGAAATTCAGCTGTTGGCAACAAAATCGATGTCTCTGTGTGTATTTAAAACCACAAATAAACATTTCCAAAGAAAAAAATCTCGTCAAAACGATCAAATAAACTCTTTAAAACCTGAAACAATGGTATGAGCCTGTTACAATACAAAAAAGCATGGGATACTCTTTCTGGAAGCAAAAAGGACATGCAACGCTGATACCATGGGTTTATAACCGAAACAAGTGCATTCACTGCGTTAGCGCCTTGAAGAATTCTCCATTGTAAGTCTCCCACTTTCTTTGGCAAAGGTGACTTGTATAATGCTCTCCATTCTGGTTTAACATTCTCCCCTAAATGAAGGACAGAACGCCAAGGCGTATCAGACTTCCTATTCAGAGTTTTTACACAGCTCTTGTACAAAACTTTTCCAGACACTGCATTAGAACCCATTAACATCAAAATGTTGGCTTGTAAAAAAAACGCTTTTACACTCTTCAAAGTCAGTCAACAGATATAAATCAGGAAAAGGGCCATTACAGTTTGGAGTAATTAAACCTTCAGTGTATTTAACTTCTTCTGATGTAAGTGCTAACTTATTATCAAAAGCCAGTCCAACCAGTTAAAAGGGTTAGTTCGCCCAAAAATGAAATTTCTGTCATTAATTACTCACCCTCATGTCGTTATTACAAATGTCATCTTCAGAACACGTTTTAAGATATTTTAGATATTTTTTTTATCTCCCATAGAAAGCAATGAAATGACCACATTCAATGTCCAGAAAAATAGTGAAGACATTAAACATTAAAATAGTCAGTGTAACTGCAGTGGTTCAACCTTAATGTTATCAAGTGACGAGAATACTTTTTGTGCGCAAAAACAAAACAAAATAACTTTATTTGACAAATTCTTCTCCACCCTGTCATTATCTTACGCAGTTTACGTTGAAGATACATCGCAGAGCACGCATGCGTTGTGCTGATCATGTGAACAGCGTTCTAGTTTCATTCTCGTGTTACGCAGCAATTAGAACCAATGAGGTTCATTCTCACTCGTCAAGAAAGTACGGTTAAGCTTCTGTTTATGTTTGCTGATCAATGTTTATGTGAATAAAAGCCTACATTCAATCTGTTCATCATAAAGCGATTGTGTCTCTTCAGAAAATTTGGACTAAACCACTCACTAAACCACTAGTTTTACAATCTCTTTATGAAGCTTCAACTTGATAGTTGCATTGACTGTCAATGGAGGAACAGAAACCTCTCAGATTTCATTAAAAATATCTTCATTTGTGTTTTGAAGATGAATGAAAGTCCTTACAGGTTTGGAATGACATGAGGGCGAGGAAATGATGACAGTTTTTTCATTTTTGGGTCAACTATCTCTTTAAATCTGCTGCTGTCAACGCTGAAGACTGTTATTTGTGGGTGACGTCCAGCAGTGAACACAAACACAGACTGTGATTTAATGATGCGTTCTGACGTGTGTGTGTGTTTGTTTGCAGAACATTCAGACAGAAACAAACCGGATCAGCGTCACTCCAGGTAAGGTTTTTTGTTAAGGTAAGGTAATTGTTATGAAAATATTGTCACAATGCAAACATTCATAATTATGGAAGCTTGTTTATGCCATTAAATTAAAATTTTTTACTTTATTTCTCACAATTGTGAGATATAAAGTTGTAATTGCAAGAAAAAGTCAGAATTGTGAGAGAAATTTTATATATTTTTAATTCCGAAAAGCTTCCATAGATAATGATCTTGATTTCCTTTGTTTTCTCAAATTTTTTAATCTTGATTTGGGGTGAAATATGATCTGAACGATTCTCTGGAATGTAAGAGCAAGTCTAAAACGTGTTTATTTTTGATCATAGCTTCATCTGATGGTGGTGAAGCTTTCGATTCATGTCTAAACATCTCCCATCAAAACATGCAAACTCAGCACTAGTTCCTACAGCTCAGTACTGGAAATACCTGTTATGTCACAGCACGGAAAAATGATTAACTCTTTTCCTCTGTGATCTCCAGAGCGTAATGTCATTGTCACGTCAAACAGAATCATTCACATGTTTACAGGAGTAACATGCCACATTTTTGGCTTTGTTTTGAAACAAATGTTGGCACATTTCTGCATGTGTTGATTTACCGTGTGTGTGTTCGATTAAAGTCAATGTCTGGAAGGGGTTTGGGTGTGGTGTGGTTTGTGTTGTGTAACTGTGAAATGTGTTTCCAGTTGTGTAACTGGAAAACTGGCCTTGATTCCTTCCTGACATTGAGCCCCTCTGTTTCTCTCGCTTTTCCAGCCAAGGGCCGCTGTCCTCCATCAGAGCTGTCATCAAACGCAGTGAGTAGCTTGTTTTTGTCCTGCACAGCTTAATTTGGTGTGTTTTGTATGTTCTGTCAGATGTTTGCATGTGAGTTTGGTTTTTGTGTTTGTGTTTTTTGTTGGAAACTGCGCAGCATCGAGAACCAGCGCTCAAAGTGACAATCCGCGGGAACGGAGGTCAGACTCTTTTTCTTTCTCTGTGTGTTCATTTAGGTGTATTCAAACATGATATTTACCTTGTTTTTGACTTTTTCTTTCATAATCACGTCTTATATCTGATCGCAAGCTCTTCGCCGACACGTTCGTCTCATTTGTTAACAAATACAGTTCATTTATCAGGGACAAACATTGTTGGTTGAGCTGGAATTGATGCCGCAATTTATTTTACTCTATTAAAACTGTTAATTTAGAGAAAGTTTAATAATATGTTAAGGCAGATTTTGGAACAAGTATAAAAAAAACAAAATTATCTATATAAGCAATACCACATGAGTAGCCGTGCGATATCGCTCTATATCAGCATTGCTATAATCGCATGGCTACAAGTGTGATATTGTGTTTATACAACAGTTCGACGGCATGAGTGTGTAAATAAATAAGAAACAACAACGGAGTGTATTTAAAACCCTCTTTTGTGAGGAACTACTTCCTTCCGCCACAGACTCAAATCTCAGGTTGACAGTTTAACAGTTGAGCCCAAGCCTACTGTAATTCTAAAACGTCACTTTAGAACTAGTAACGAAGAAATGTTGAGTCGCTTCATTGAAACTTAATGTAATATGTATTATGAGAGAGAGATCACCAGAGTGAGTGCATTACCTGCATCTAGCTTATATTCTTCAGGTCAATCTTATATTCATAATCACAAAATCAGAGTGAATGTCCGGTGAGGAAAGCGATATCTTTGTCCTTTTAACATTTAAGAGGATTTCCCATGACAGCGCTGGACGCATTTGTCAGTTGCATCTAAAAACAGCTTCCTCGTTTCAGTCCATTTTAATATAAAAGTCATTGCGACAGACTGACTTACTCATAAAGACAATCTTTGCTGCCATCTCATGGCATATTAATGTAATTTTCACTGAAGTCGAAATCGGTAACAGACTCTTTGTCAATACCAAAAAATACGGCATTGTTTATATAAAACATTATTTATTGAACAATGATATTTAAATGAACAAAAACAGCCATTATAACAGTATAAGAAGTAAAACAGGAAACTTAATATAGCCCTTAAGCTAAATCTGTTAGCTCTGGAACAAGTAGTAGATTAATAAGACCAAAGATTGCCCATTTGATATACCCAAAACGAATCATACCTCATGTTTAAACACTATCTACATAAGAGCCAGTGGCAAATTTCTGAAGAACTGGCCGAGATGAAGCTGTTCTCGGCGGGTACATGAGCACTGAATGGTCGCTGACGGCCTGGAGCTCGCATCTCCGAAAGCGTCTAAACAAATTTTCAAATAGGCGTTATGTTTACATATAAATCGCATATCTGAGGCCTAAACAACTATATTCCTGCCTAAAAAACTCTTAAAACTACATTCCATTACAAAATAACAGTAGTATCTATAAAAATATGGTGGGTTTGCTCGTCCGCCATGACACTCGGAGTGATTCAAAGGTGAAACAGTTCCCGCGGCGATACTTGTAGAATATCACATGGCTAAAAAGACCTCTCAGCCAATCAGATTTGAGAACCAGAACGAACTGTTGTATAAACGTAAATATACAAAATAATTAATGAGCAAAGATTCCATAATTTTTTCATGATTGTATAAAACCACTGCATTAAATGTCTTTGGATGTTAAAATATCTTCTCAAAACAGGGTTATTATAGTTATCTAAAACCATTAAAAAAATAAAATATTAACTAAAATAAAATATAAAAAATTAACCTTATTTTATTTCAGCTAGTTACTAAAGCAAAGTTTCTCATTTTCATTTAGTTTAACTTGATGTACTATAAACTAAAACTGAAATAAAAATAACAAAAACTCAACATATTTAAAAACAAATAATAATGACAAAAACACAACAAAATTACTAAAAATTGAACTAAAGAAAAATCATAACAAAACAAAAACTATAGCATCTAAAAAAGTATAATAACTAAATAGTATCTTAGTGATATTGCTCAAAACTGGGAGAAAAACTGTTTGTGGACAGGTTATGTAGTTATCGTTCAGCTGTTTTTAGTTAAACAAGGAATCAGACAGAGAAAGGTACAGAGGTGGTGTGTAATGTAAACTTTGTTACTGATTGTCGTTCCGCAGACGACCAGAAATCACCATCCTCTCTGCTGAACCGCTGCCGTCTAATACCTGGTTCCCAGGGGCTTCTGGGGCGTTTCCCCCACCCCCACCCCCTGCCCCGCCCATATGGGCTGCAGGCTCAGCAACAGTGCAGGTGGGTGGAGCTTGAGGAAGTGATACATGTGTAGAACCTGTCATTTGATTGATTGATTGATTGATTGATTGGTGCTCCTCCTCCCCAGCTTCCGCCTCCCTCCTATGAGCAGGTGATCCGAGAAAAGAGCCGTGAACAGAATCTTCACTCCTCCCCTTCGTCGTCTTCATCTCCGCCTTCTCATTTCTCTACCTCCACCATCGCCACGCAGACGGACACAGACTCCCCCGGCCCACAATCCTCTGCTGCTCGTCCAGGTGAGAGGAGGTTTCGTTTCAGGCTGCATTTGCAGAAAAGTGTTTCTGTGTTTACAGAATTGTTTATTTTTCCTGCAGTTCACAGACGCCCCAAACCCCCGCGCCCCTCACTGCCTCTCAAACACACACCTGAACCAGACTGCTCCGACCCAAAGCCTCAAAACGCCCTGCACGAGCAGTGTGGTGTTCAGACAGACTTCGATGACATCTTCGATGACATCAGTCCCATAGGCCCCACCCCCACCTCCAAAACTTTCACCCAGATCGACTTCGATTTCCCAGCCAAGCCCATGAAAGAGGAGCCGAGTGCACGTCCCAGACCTCGGCCGTGCTCCACAGCTGCCCTGCAACCTGTCGATCTGGACCAGCCGATGAAGAGGGAGGTGAAAGTTCAGACTCTAGTGCGTCTGAAGGATAATGGGGCCGAGAGCGTGTTCGCCGGGTTCGACGACGCTCCGTCGGACATCTCCAGCAAATACCTGCAAGACCTGCTGGAGGTTTTTGGCTCGGATGAAACGCATGGAGAAAGTCAAGAAAGCAAAGCGAGCAAAGTAGAAGGAGAGGAAAATAAGGCCGCTTGCTCCATCATAGCACCTGAACCGTTAGAACCGTTAAAAAGACCACAACCACGGCCTAGAACTCAGAAATCCAAACCCCAGCTCGCCCCAAAACCATCTGTCTTTGAGGTTTTTGACCCTATCATTGAGCAAAACCCCTCCAAACCCATTAGTCCACCAGTACCAGCACCCAGAGCCCTTCTGAACAAACTCCAGAGTCCGTCAGATGAGTCCAGATCTTCTCCATCCACCAGCCCTTCACCAGCCGCCCGTCCAGCCAGCGCTCCTCCAGGCCAGCAGATAGCAGTGGTGGCGTCCAGTTCATCTGAGAGGAGAAATTCAGAAGCTATAAACACTCCAGTGATGTCGACCGACAGGAACGTCGGAAAACGTGAGTGTTTATGTGACCGGTATGTTGGTGGATCTCTAAATTACTTGCTACTAGGCCTGCACAATTTGGGGGGAAATCTATTTGCGATTTTTATGATCAAAATTGTGATTGCGATTTAAAATGCAATTAAAAAAACTAAACAAAGTTTGCTGTGCTTGTTTTTTAGGGCTGCACAATTTTGCCAAAAATGTTGTGATAATATATTGATATTACTATATAATAATAATAATAATAATTATTATTATTATTATTATTATATTTTTTTTAAATTATAATTATTTTATTAAATATATAATTATTATTACTAAATAAAAATATGAAACAAAATAAGAGATATTACTCCTGTAATATTTCACTATAAAATAAAACAATTGAGTATTTAAGAAATATTTATATCGAAACAACATAATGATAAATAATAGTAAATATATTAAAATATATAAACATAATAATAATAATAATAATAATAATATTGTATTTCAAAACTTGTTTATAAGCACTTTCATTACAAGTTTGTGAAGATGGTTTGGTGCATGTTGCATTTTTAAATGCCTGTTATAAGCAACTCAAACTCATATGAAACACACCACATATATTTAATTAAATCACATCCGTTGTGATTTGATAAATGGACTAAGCCATATCACAGTTACGATTTTATTCAGATTAATCGTACAGCCCTAATTGATACTAACTGTTTCATTCAAAGATTTGATGTGGTGAAGCTCATAAACGTTGTAAAATCCAGTAACTAGGTTATCCGCCTGGTGCTTGTAAACACAACTTTTTTCCTGGTGGATATTGTGGGAGTATTTTTAAGTAGAGGAGCACAACTTAACGTTTAATGAGTGTCTGTGATTATATCCAGGTCCATCAGTTCCCAAACACTCCCGGCCACCTCCACCTATGCTCAATAAGATGTCGTCCCCCTCACAGGTGATGCTATATCTGTTTATATCCCACCCTTATAAGAAAGTTTGCATATTAGCATAAGTATTTTAGAAGTGTTTGATGTTTATGATAATGATGTGTGTTCAGGCCGCTGTGGATGTTTCCAGAGATGCCAACGCCTCAGTTCCTCCTCTGCCTCCGAGGTAACGCAGCGTTTTTCCTCCAGAATGAGGCGTCTGGTTTGTTTTGTCCTATCCATCATTCTCTCTGTTTGTGTCTCAGACCCAGTGGCGGTAGACTCCTCCCCCTTCGTCCTCCTCCAATCAAAGTGATCAAACCTGCAGGCTCCTCCTCCTCCTCTGCTGCGACCAATCTGCTGCCAAGCAGCAGGGTTCCAAAGAGAGCCCCGCCTCTCCCACCCCGACCGAAACCAGGACATCCGCTTTATAAGCGTTATTCTGTGAGTTTTTGAGAAGAACTCCAGCAAAATGTCTTGTTTATTATTTAAGAGTTAAGGTTCTGTTATCATTTACTCACATTCATGTCATTCTTCTCCTGTCATTCAAAAGCACATAAGAAAATTACTAAAACTTATAAATATAATGAATAAAATGAAAACCAAAAATATAAAAATAAATGCTAATTCAAAATATTAATAAATGCTATAATAGTATATAAATAATACTAAAATAACACTGTTCTTTTAGTCGTGTGATGTCATATATGTATTAAAGGCAAGACACTACCATTGTTTTTTATGCACAATTTTGAGATTTTCGGCTTATTTCTGTAGATTTTGATTACGAAACGAATCTGTAAAGAGTTTTTCCTCCACTTCAGCAGCACTTACAAACTCCAAAATTTACAATTTTATACCTGTCTATATTCTGAAGGTTTTTACTGAAGGGTTTGTTCATATATAATTCACACGCAGAATAACGCTGAACTCTATAAAGATATCCAAAATACATTTAAGTGTTTATTTTATTGCACATTATATATTTGCATCTGTAGATTTCGATTAAGATACATATCTTTAAAGAGTTTTTCCTCCGCTTCAGTAGCACTTACAAACACCAAAATTTACAGCCTTATTCTTTATTTTATTTTGAAGATTTTTACTGAGGGGTTTGTTCATATATCATTCACACTCATTTTATTCCTAAAACAGTTTTTTCTTTGTCTGTTTCACAGTTTTTTCTGATTTATGGAGTGATAAAAAGAGAAATCCAAAATCCCCTCTGTAAAAACCTTTAACTTTAATATGTCAACAAAATCAAACAAGAATTTTGAACCTGGCTTTATCTAATGTTCAGATTTATGTTCTGGTAATTTATGCAAACGAGTGCATATTTAATTAGATAATGCCTCATTCACAAATTTAAACTTGTAATACAAGCAATTGTCTTAATTTACTGTGTATAATCTACTGGGGAAAGTATGGCACTATATTTATTAGTTAACATTTAGTAGTGTCTTGCCTTAACTGGCAATCTTCTTCTTTGCCGCTGCTCTCAAATGTCACTCATGCTCATTCAATTAAAAAATAGTGCCTTTAGATGCCTTTGGCCAATTGTCTTTGGTTTTCACGTCATGTGACCAATCGTGATGCTGAAATTTAAAAAAAAAATGTATCAGTTTGATTTTCAGTAAATTAGGTCTGTTTCTCTCACAATGCGTCATGTGACTCCAGAAGACTTGGAATATAGTGAACGAGTCATGATAATGTCTGTGTGCTTTTTGGAGGTTTGACTGTTTAAATCACCATCCACTTTCATTTTTGGAAAACAGAGGCTCGCACATTATATCTATCACTAAATCTCTGTGCTTCACAGAAGAAAGTAAGTCATAAGGATGAGAAAATGTTGACCAAATGTTCATTTAAATGTATTTAAAGAAGGAAGTCTATAAATAAAACAATTTTCAAACACTTTTAGTAAACAGCAGAATGTAATATGATGTTGTTTATGTCTTTGTGCACTAGAGCAAAGTTCTTCAAGGAGATGCAGAGGAGGAGGATATCAGCAAAGAGCAAGAGGAACCATCGGAGGAAACATCTTTCCATGTCAGTGTACACACACACACACACATACACACTTGCAAAATGTGCAAACTGTGTTTTTATGTCCTGAAATATTTTCTGCTTCAGGAAGAGGAGCAGCTGATTGTCCTCGATGATACAGACATCCTACAAACACAGTCGAATACACTCCATGACCTCTGCCCCCCAGAGGTCAAAGGTCAAGATGTGACTGTCAGTGGGGTTCAGCTGGAAGATGCGCCCTCAGAGCAGCAGATCCAACAAAACATGCAAAACAGGTGAAACATGATGAGAAATAAGAACATAATGTATTACAATTTAAAATTAAAAATAATAATATAATAATTTTTAATTAAAGATTAAATTAAAGATATGTGAAATATTACAATTTAAAATACTTTTCTATGTGAATATATAGTAAACTGTAATTTATTCCTGTGATCAAAGCTGAATTTTCAGCATCATTACTCCAGTCTTCAGTGTCACATGATCCTTCAGAAATCATTCTAATATGATGATTTGCTGCTATCTAATTATAAAAATTAAAGACTGTAAACGTGCACAATTCATGTATCAGTTTCTCTCTTCCTCTTTCCAGGTTTGTTGTGGCCCGTTTTGCATTTGAGGGGGAGGAGGGTGAGCTGAAGTTCAATGAGGGTGATGTCATCACTCTGATGGAATATGTAAATGAGGAGTGGGGGCGTGGCAGCCTGAATGGACAGACAGGAATCTTCCCTCTCAGTTTCATCCAGGCTAAAGAGGAAACTGAAGCGTCTCCAAGAAAACTGGCTCTGGAATCTCCTGGTAAATAAACATTCTTCATCTGAATATTCAATTTACAGACTTCCTTACTTAAATCAATTTAAATGAACATTCGGTCATCATTTTTTCACCCTTATTACTTTCTTTCTTCTGTGAATCAGCAGTGAATGTGGCCTATATGGAAAGCCGACAATTATTATTTATATGTCATGGCTGATATTGTCAGTCTACACTGTATGTTTTTAATTATAAATTCACTGTAAGTGAAATCTGACGTGTTTAGCTGAAAAGCTTTTTAAACCTGCCATAATATTATTTGCTACTAATATCTGCTTAATCAGACCTATATGATAATTAAAAAAAGCTAATTATGACCTACATGCTTATAGATATATCATGCATCTTTAGTGTCTGTAAGTATTTATGACAAATATACAAAATAGGAAACATTTAAGTTCAAGGCCCTGTTTTTCTCCCTAGCGCCCCCTGCAGGAGGGAGGAGCAGAGGTCGAGTACTTTATGATTTCAACCCTGAGTATGAGGACGAGCTCCATCTGAAGGTGTGTGGGAGTCACTACAACAGGGTCATGGAAATATAAAGGAGTTTTATTAATAGTGATTACCAGGCCAGGAAAATTCATGGAAATTAAAGAAAAATCTTGAAATAAATAAATAAATATATATATATATATGCTCACATATTTTATATATTTATTTATATATACATTTAATTTAAATATTATGTATATAATTAGTCTTAATTATATAATATACATACAATGTATATTTAATTTTTATATATATATATATATATATATATATATATATATACACACACACACTCATCATTTACAGTAAGTACACAAAGGTAAACAGCATTTGTAAAATGTGTGTATGTGTGTGTGTAGGCAGGAGACGTGGTGTGTGATTTAGAGGACATGGATGCCGAGTGGTTCGTCGGAGAATCCGGTGGGAAACGTGGCATCGTCCCCAAAAACTACATCCAAGTGCTGTTGGACCCCTGAACACTTCCTGTCATGTGCCTGATGAGCTTTTCTTTGCCTTATTTAACTGTAATACACTTAAAGAAGATTAATGACGGGATGTTAACTTGTGAAGCGTGTGGAGATCTCCTGTACTGTACTGACTCCAGTCTGAGTGTGTGTGTATGTGGCCGTATGAATTGTTTACAGAGTTTTAACCCACATTAAACTCATCTGTTACATAAATGTCTGTTTTGTCATTTTTTACTCCTCAACCTTGACTCTTTCTGTAGATAAAATTTCAAGATTCTAGACGTTTTAAGAGCTGAATGTTCTTTTAACCTGTGAATTTGCCTGACTTTTCCAGTCATTTGTGATTTACAAAGACTAATATGAAAAAAAAAAATACAATTTATACCCAATAAAATATTTGAGGTTGTAATAAATAGTAAAATATGTGTATATATATAAGTTTCTTCTGCTCACTGATGCACTTATTTGATCAAAAATGCAGTAAACAGTGAAATATTATTGTTAATTAAAATAAGAAATAACTTTGTTTAGTTGTTTTGTTTTATTTTAAATCAACTGTGATTTAAATCATATAATGCCTCATTGTTATTTGGAAATGCTTAATAAAAGTTTGAGGGGAAAAAATATTGAATTAGTCGAAAATTCACAGTCACGTCACGTGTCCCTCGCGAAATTCCCGCTCGCGGGAATTCATGTTGACATGACTGTCACTGTCTGCATTTCGCCGTACAAAGGTAAATGAAACCTCCTTTACAGCTCTACAAATCTGTAATTTTATTTCGGACACATTTTGTTGATTAAAATGAAACTGAAAAAAATGTGGATTCACACTTTAAATCGTGACATCGGTTTCATTTCAGTCGCCATTACACGAAATAAAACACAGACTCGCGTCTCTGGGTTTATCAGCTACTCATGATGTATTGTTGCAATACAAAACAAAACATGAAATTAATCCATAATTAGAATAATTACGAGGAGCTCTTGGCCCCGAACAGCCACCGTACAAAAGTTAATACCAGCGATACCACAAGCGACCGTTCAGATCGACACTTCAGATCAAATTAAATTAACAGTTCTTCTAAAAAACGAGGCATTTCATGGACACACACACGTTCTCATTCACTGAAGGCTGAAGATTTGGTGTAAAGCAAAGTCATAACACTACATCAGGCTCGTAACACATTTGGTCACAAAAATCAGACTTAAAGAAACATCCAGCAACATAATTCAAACGTACTTTTGTTTTCATTCAGTTACAGACGGTCTCGCGCTCTCAAACGTTTCCAGATACTAGGATGCAAATGTCTGAAATGAGACTATAATGATGCATCTGATCAGACGCCAACAACAACATGTATGTACAGAGAGAGACAGGTAGGACACAGTGCGGTAAAAATCGAGGTCGCTGGTTTAGTTGAAGCCCTGCGTACAAACACAGACCAGAATGAGAGAAAATGAATGTGGAGAACATCTTGCTTGATCTGCAGAACATGTTGTTTTCATGCACCAAATAATCTGTCAGTAATCGGATTAATTGAAAATCCTTCATGTAAAAATTTCGGTCTGATTAAAAGGGGTGTTATAGAGCTGAAATAATCCGATCAATATGAAAAAACCAAGCATGTAAACGCTTGATCATCTCCAAGGATGCCAGGTATGTGTAACAAAACCTGTCCAATCATAGTCAAAACTAGCCCAATCGCGTAAGATTTACATACTTTAGTTTTACTTCCCACGCATATGTTTATTTACGTCTTACGAACTGGTCAGTGGAGGAGACTGACCAGAATATTTACTAAATATTTGCCAAATAAAAAGAAGCTCTTCTGACATATTTGTAGGCTTTCTATAGAATCTTGTTTCTGTCATGGAATACAAAAAATGTAATTGCAACTTTTTTCTCGCAATTCTGAGTTTTGTCACAATTCTCACAAAAGGTTAGCTACCTTTTTTATTCTGTGGCAGAAGCAAAAAAAAAAAAAAAAAAATTTTTTTTTTTTAATAATATAAATTTAAAATTCCGATTGAAAAAAAGTCAGAATTGTGCGAAATAAATGTAGAATTCTGAGAAAAAAGTCAGAATTGTGAGATTTAAATTTAGAATTCTCAGGAAAAAGTCTGAATTGTGAGATGTAAATTTAGAATTCCGAGAATAAAGTCAGAATTGTAAGACGTAAATTTAGAATTCTGAATGAAAAAAGTCAAATTTGCAAGATTTAAACCCACAATTGTGAGAAACAAAGTCTGAAATGTGAGATAAAAAGTCACAATTATCTTTTTCTTTTTCCTTTTTTATCCTGTGGCAGAAAAAAGTTTTCACTGCTTTCCTTTTAGATATGTCATCAAGGCAAAATGAGAATTATACTCACAGTTCAACACATTATACTCTGTGACATTATCGCGGTGGGATCATCCAGTTCTGAACGCGACCAAACAAATTTTGTTTGGAATACATAAACGTGCATGCAAAGGAAAATGTGACTCGTATTGCAAAGTTTAAGGTGCATATAAACAGAACTTTCAGAATGTGAAATCAGATTGGATTCATTTGGACTGACAAAAATTTGTGCATGTAAACAAACTGCAGTGGATGCCGTGTTGCTGTGCAGTTGCTAAGGTGTTCTGAGTGTCTATGGAATTTTTCATCTGTTAATACTGGAATTCTCAGCATGTCACTAATACTAAATTATGAGCACTGAGTAATATTGATGGTTGACTTGATAAACACAGCTAATAACAGGATGGAAGATGCAGACAGAAGGTGGTCTGGTCTGGTCTCGGTGTTGGTGTTGAGGTTTGAGGTGGTGATCAGGGTTTCTTGTCTTCTGCGCCTCCAGAGAGATTCATCAGACTACTGCCAGCTTTGATCTACACACACAAACACACGGTTGTTCAGTTGAACATTTACAGAAATTTCCTGCTTAATCTGTCTACGTTTACACAACAACAATGTACAAAAAAATGGAAAAGTTTCATCTTTGTACAGACGACAACATTATCAAAATGATCCCTGGTCACACGGATCCGCATAAACGTCTAAATCGCTGTATTCTGCTGCCAGGCCAGTAGATGGCGATGTCACTTTGTGAAGAAACACTACACGCCTATAGACTAAACACGTAACATGCATCCACATGACGTCACCGTTTTCACAAATTCACGTTTTTTGTAGTTTTACACAGACATGATAACGCAATTTGAACTTTGAAACCCGTTTTCAAAATCTTGCGTTTTCAGGCCCCCAAAACGCCGTTGTCGTGTAAATGAACGGCCAAAATGCATACAAGTTTTTAGTTGAAAATAGTGTTTTGTAAACGGCCCCTCATTATATATATATAATCCTGTGCACAGTATGTGAATATTCTGCATGCATAAAATCCCAAATCCCCAGATTAAAAATCATGATTAAATTTGTTAAAATTATAATATTAATAAAAAAAAATTATTAATAATATTGAAACCTTTAATCTTGGTAATTTAATACATGGAGACACCATTTCAAAAAGTACCAATTTTTAGACACTCAAAATACCATGATGGTAAAACTATGGCATTCTTTGTACCTTACAATAACATTTAAAGTAACACAGTGTTATTATCTGATACCACAGCAATATATTTTAAGGGTATAATCAGTGATATTTTTAGACATGACATTACCAGGGAGATGATCCACCTGTAAAAGAGGAAAACGAGACACAATGTGGGTAATTATAGTGTGTAGTTTGTGTGTGTGAGAGTGTGTTTGGTGAAGGTAATTATAGTGTGTAGTGAGTGTGTGTGAGAGTGTGTGGTTCACCTCAGCATCTGCTGCCGTGTTGTTGTGTGTGATTTCTGATTCAACACCATCTTCCATCTCACACGCCATGTTGGTGTCCATCATAGCATCGTCCTGCTTACACACGAGCACAAGTTCATGACAGCAGGTCAGTGTGTGTGTCTGGTTCAGGGACAAACGTCCTCACTAATACAGTGCAACAAACGTGTGTGTGTGTGTGTCCTCACCTGCACCCACGAGTGTTCCAGCACCTCGTCAGCTGTGTAACGAGCACCAACATTCACTTGTAGCATCTTACCAATTAAATCCTGTAAAAGACATTTAACCAATCAGCTGCTGCGACTGACAGCATGTAACTCAAATCAGACAATCAGCTCCAGCATGACACATTTATGAAGTCTGCAATTGAGGCACCTGCTAAACCTGCTCAGCAGCAGCTAAATTATGGCAGTAGATATCTCAGGTTTATGAGTAGTTATTAAGGCTGGGCATTGACACAGATTTCATCATCTGATTCATTTTCAGTTCACAAGCTCGAATTCAGACCTATGGAAAATCTATGAAAGCCCATTTTTGTCACATGGGACAAAAAAAAAAATCATCCTTTGCCAAATCTTAATTATGACATAATTAAAATGATGACAAAATGTTAAAATTATGACATACTAAATTAAAATTATGACAAAAAGTAAAAATTATGACAGTCGAAATTATGAAAAATTAAATAAAAATTATGACATACTAAATCAAAATGACAAAAGACAAAATGTTGAAATTATGACGTACTAAATCAAAATTAGGACAAAAAGACGACATGACAAATAAAAATTGAGTCGAAATTATGATATACTACATTAAAACTGACAAAGTTGAAATCAAAATTATGACAAAATGTTGAAATTATGACACTAAATTAAAATTATGACAAAAAATCAAAATTATGACAGTTAAAGTTATGATAAACTAAATTAAAATGACGTACTAAATCAAAATTAGGACAAAATGTTGAAATTATAACAAAAAGACGAAATGATGACAATAAATAAAAATTATGACAAAAAGACAACATTATGACATACTAAATAAAAATTATGACAAAAAGTCGAAATTGACAATCAAAATTATTACAAAATGTTGAAATTATGACATACTAAATTAAAATCTTGACAAAAAAAATCGAAGTTATAATAAACTAAATTAAAATGACTTACTAAATCAAAATTAGGACAAAATGTTGAAATTATAACAAAAAGAAGAAATTATGACATTAAATAAAAATTGACAAAAAGTCAAAATTACAACAAAAAGATGACATTATGACATACTAAAAAATTGACATACTAAATTAAAATTATGACCAAAAAAATGGAAATTATGACAGTCGGTATTATGACATACTAAATTAAAATTGACAAAAAGTCAAAATTATGACATTAATTTAACTATGAGATTAAGAATTTGAAATGATAGCATACTAAATAGAGATTAAAAAATACAAATTAAGATTACATTTCATAATTTCGATTTAATGTTCTAATTATGATTTACAAAAGCATGATTTTTTTATGTCTTATGTGGCAGAAACAAGCTTCCACACTTCAGTATCAGTATCTCATCCCGCGCCGCACTCGTGTGAAGAGCAGGACCTACAGCAGTAAAAGTGAGTGTTGAATTATTCTCTGTTCGTGTGGCTGTTCACTGCGAACCTTGGCAGAGGCGCTGATGTTGTCCCAGTATGGGGAGGGAAACTCCAGTCGGCCCAGTAAGATCTGCTCAAACAGCTCCTCCTGCTGGTTCCTCTCGCTGCGGAACGGAGGAAAGCCGCACAGCAGGATATACGTGATCACACCCGCCGCCCAGATGTCCACCTTCAGCCCGTACCTGAGACACACACATGCACTTTCTCACATAAATGTCACCATGAAATCAATATAAACAATTCTTGTTGCAGTATTTATTATAAATGCAAGTTTAAGTTTTTCTGACCCCACTGGCAGACATGACATCACTAACCCTAAAATTTACATAAACCCCGCCCCCGAGAACACTCAACAAAGGGGGCGGGGCCATGCTGGGCTGCTTTAGAGAAGAGGAAGAGTTGTTGTAGTAGAGTGTTGTTGTCATGCCGTCATTTTACACCGGACTGCTTCATAAACGAGGATCAATTCAACACAAAAGATTAACATGACGGCACATGCTAGTGGATGAGTTGAATCAACTCCACAGCAACTACATAAATTTATCCACTAACCATTCAGAAACGTCTAAAAGTTGTAACTTCTTCCTGAGTCTCTCCATCAGTGTCGACTCCGGTTTGAACAATGTAAGGCTGAACACCGTTACTGACAATCCTCATTTTGGCTGCGTGAGATTCTCCAGTTTTGTTGTTGTTGAGCTGTTAAAGCTCCGCCCTCTTCTGGAAAGGGGGCCGGGAGCAGCAGCTCATTTGCATTTAAAGGGACACACAAAAACGGTGTGTTTTTGCTCACACCCAAATAGGGGCAAATTTGACAAGCTATAATAAATGATCTGTGGGGGATTTTGAGCTGAAACTTCACAGACACATTCTGGGGACACCAGAGACTTCTATTACATCTTGTGAAAGGGGCATTATAGGTTCCCTTTTGGCATAAACACTTCATTTTGATCAATGTTTCAATGTGCAGTGTAGAAATGCGTGCATTAAGTAGCTTTATAGATTTTTACCCGCTCTCTGCGATGATCTCTGGGGCGACGTAAGTGGGTGTCCCGCAGACAGTGTACAGCGGCCCCTCCACCACCGTAGCCAGACCGAAATCGCCAAGCTTCAGAGACTTGGTGCCGTCCGGATACTCGCACACCTATAGTCACAAACGGACGCGTGTTCAAACACTGTATATGTGCGTATGTGAGCAGTAAGACGCGTGTGTGTGTGTTTGTGTACCAGCAGGTTCTCAGGTTTAATGTCTCTGTGTACGATGTTCATGCGGTGCAGGTATCGCAGAGCCCCGGTCAGGTTGAACAGCATGGCGCTGGCGTCCCGCTCTGTGTACTTTGTGGAGGAAGTGATGGCGTCGAACAGGTCACCGCCCTGCCAAAACCGCACACAACATCAAAGGGATAGTTCACCCAAAAATTCAAATTCTGTCATCATTTACTCACCCTCAAGTGGTTCTAAACTTGTATGAGTTTCTTTGTTCTGTTGAAGACAAAGATATTTTGAAGAAAGTTGTTAACCAAACAGATTTTGGTCTCCATTGACTTCAATAGTATTTTTTTTTTTCATATGGAAGTCAATGGGGCCAGCAGCTGTTTGATTACCAACATTCTTCAAAATATCTTCTTTTCAGTTCAACAGAACTTCATACAGGTTTAGAATAACTTGAGTGTAAGTAAATGATTAAAGATTTATTTTTGGCGTTTTTAGCTTTTATTATGATAGGAAAGAAAGCAGACACAAAGCGAAGTGGAAGAGCAGATCGGGATCGGGAAAGGTCCACAAACCGAGACTCGAACTCGGGTCGCCCGAAGTGTAACAGTGCTATATGTCGGTGCTGCCCACGAGGCTATCGGCACCGACAGAATTTTCATTTTTGGGTGAACTATCCCTTTAAGTAAGGAATAATTGACTCCGATCTGTTGAATTATTCGAAAATAATGCACACCCAAGGTGGTAATGCGGCCACTGCGCGAGTGATTATTCCACTTATACTTACGGTTACCACACCTCAAGACACTGTTCAGATGTCGTATTTTAAGACATTTGTCAGGTTTTTGTCCTTAAAACGCTCTTGTGTGTGGGACTAATTTCTTGCATCTCATCCCATGGCTCCGTTGCTAATTCAAAACATCATTTCAGAGCTAGTAACGAGCTTGAGCCATTGATAGCAAACTAATATAGTTATTATTAATGCAGTTTTTAGAAAGAGAGAGAGAGAGTTACCCGAGTCTGTGCGTCTCTCAACAGTTTTCGGCAGCGTCGTCTCTACTAATAGCGAAACTAAGTTTATCTGCTTCAAGAACAGCGCTGTTATTCCCTCGCTAGTAAGAAATGTCATGTAGCTTTTATATTGCTAAACTATTGTACTGATAAAATCATCAGATAAAATGTGATTTTGTGGCAAAAAACGTTTTTATCCTGTTGTTCACTATATTTATTTGCTTAGTGTCGTTGTCGTTTCTTTTGTTGTTGTAAGCTGTAAGGATCTTTGAAATAACTGAAATCATTTGGCCAAGTAATGCGGTCAAGACCTGCCTGGAACTACTTTACCTGTGTGTTTCCCTGAAAATAAACGCACCTTAGAACATTCGTCAGCCAATCAGATTCAAGCATTCAACAGCCCATATTATAAATATGCATTTATTAATTGCCCAAGCATTTTTCGGCAATCAAGTGACTGATCGCTCGATCCTACACCAATCCAGTGTGTTTTTTATCACTGAGGTGTCATGCAATTTTACATTTTTTATAAAAGTCGTCGACATGAGAAACAATTATCGTGCAAATAGGGCGTAAATGCTGTGTGCAGCTGACTGACCTTTACCAGCTCCATGACCAAATACAGCTCAGTGGGCGTGTCCAGCTCCTCAATTAGCATAATGATGCTGGGGTGGTGAACCCTGCGCAGTATCGCCACCTCATTGGCTATCAGGTGCTCCTGTCAACACCAGTCAACCAATCAGAATCTCTGCTGTGGATTTTCACAGTTGTGTAGTGAGTGAACATACAAAAATGTTTGCCAGTTATCCGAGTGTCAATTCAACGGAAACTAGTAAATGATGTTCTTCCTCAGCATTTTTGTCATTTTCCAGTAGAAAAATCTAAACATTCTTCTAGTTCAGAAACAAAATGACTTAAGACATTAAATCTTAAGAGCCATTTTACTATTTGAGAAGTTGAAGTGCTGTTTTGTGTGTCCAAGAAGATACAACACAATGAAAACGGACCTTTCCGCTGCATTTGGCCTTGTCTATGATCTTCAGCGCATACTCCTGTCCTGTAGACCTGACGTAAACACAAATTACATGAGATCTACACCAGGAACAGCTAATAAATAAATCAGTTTTCTATAGTGTGTGTGTGTGTGTGTGTGTGTGACATAATACCTTTCCATACACTCTCGGACGACAGCAAAGTTTCCATCACCAATGACTTTTCCCACTTTGTACTTCTCCGTGATGACGGACGACTGAACATCATTGCCGTTCACTGCAGAGAGAGTGTGTGGAAAATCACAAAGCATCAACAGCCAATCAGAACACACGTGGTGTTTAATATGCAGTTATGTGGGATTTTGGACCAATAAGATTCCACTCTGGGCGGAGCTGTGTGTGTTTTACCCTCCGGACTGATCTCTTCTTCATCATTGAGGTCTCTGGAGGGTGTCGGCGACGGAGACGCCTCATGGACGGACGTCTGAGGAAGAGAGATGGTGTCAAACAAACATCTAGAGGATGTGTGTATAGCCACATGAACGTTTTCAGTCACACACTCACTTTACGGCTGCGCTGAGTCCCGGGACTGCCCGAAGACTTCGATGACCTCACCGGCGGAGACTCGCTTCTCGGAGCCTCATTGGCTGAAAAACCATGAGCAGAATTTCCATCAAAACTCATGAATAACCAGTGGACTTTAATGTGTGTGTGTGTTTGTTTACCAGATACGGGTGATTTGGAGCGTGGGACACCAGGGCTTTTGGGTCCTGCTGTCTTTGGAGGGATTGATGGTCTTGATTTCTTGCACTCTGAGAAACAGTAACGGAAACAGACAGTCAAATAGAAGCAAAGAAGTCTCTCATATATGCTGTAAATCCGTCTCACCGTTAACGAACGCGGCCGCGGCGGCCTTCCCCGCGTGTCCAATGGCTGCGTCGTCCTGAGCGTAACGAAACTTCTCCAAACCGCACGCGATGAAAACGTCATCATCACTGAAAAAATCCTGCAGACTCGTCAACTACACAGAGAGAGAGATTCACTTTACTGTGTAGTTTAATATATATATTATTAAAAACAAAACAGGTCAGCATGAGCACCCTGAGTGGTCTGCAGCTGTGATGCATTCTGTGTATTCTGACACCTTTCTGTCAGAACCAGCATTAACTTCTTGAGCAGTTTGAGCTACAGAAGCTTGTCTGTTGGATAGGCCCACACCTTCAATGAGCCTTGGCCGCCCATGACCCTTTCGCCGGTTCACCACTGTTCCTTCCTTGGAGCGCTTTTGATAGACTGACCACTGCAGACCAGGAACACCCCACAAGAGCTCCAGTTTTGGAGATGTTCTGATCCAATCGTCTAGCTATCACAATTTGGCTCTTGTCAAACTCGCTCAAATCCTTACGCTTGCCCATTTTTCCTGCTTCGAACACATCAACTTTGAGGACAAAATGATCGGTGTGTATGTGTGTATATTTATATATATATATGCACACTTCATTTTACTTCTAACGGTAGTTTTGTCACATTTAGCTCAGTGTTTAAAGGAAAACCCCTCGGTCTCTGCAGTGAGAGGCGCGCGGCATACAGATGAACCTCACTGTACTGCTGAGCCCTTCATTGGAGTTCACTCAAGTGAACAGGGGGAAATGCAGGTTACCATGGTAACCAGCCCGCAGCCAGACTCGCTGGTGTGCCAGGAGGAGGCGGAGTCACACACACACACTATTACCCCATCACGATCAGACAGCAGTGTAATTTGCCTTGAGTATCGGTGCAGAAACAGAGACAGACAGGACGTCCTGGAAGATCCACATTACAGTGATTCTAGAGAGACAGACACACTCATCCGGACATGATTAGAGAACGTCCCCCTGCTAAAGTCTCATTTATTATTTATCATCCATCAGCTGTCATCATTTCTGTAAAAGACGCTTATGTTCTGAAGCAGAAAGCCGACGGGGTCGTTATTGAGCACCAGATATGACCGTAAAGTCATGTGATGCTTTGTGTGAGGAACTGAAATATCAAGATTCAAGGTTTTTATTCATCACATACTATACAAAATAGAATCTACTTAGACTGTGAATTAAACATAGAAATAGTAGATAAATGGTAAGAAAATAATAATACACAGTAATGCCCAAAAGTGATTTCTGGAGGGGATATGTGTTGTTTAATAACCCTACAATTCGATTAAACCATCAAAATATGAGGAAAATACTTAATATTTTTAAATTCGAGGCGAGTAAGAGAGAATGATCATTTCTGGGTGAACTGTCCCTTTAAATATTTTGGCTGATTTGATAATGCTTTTAGTGACCAATAAGAGTGCAGAGAAGAGTGAGGGTACGATGTACTAAAAACGGAAAAGTTTGGTTTTTTTCCTGTGTTTTTCACGTACAATGCCAAAACGATTCCCGTTCAAACGACTAAAATTGCTGTATTCTGCTGCCAGGCCAGTAGATGGCGATGTCACATTGTAAAGAAACACTACACGCCTATAGACTGAACAAGCGTGTATGACGATTAAAAATCGTTTTCGGTAATTGAAATGGAATAAAATATAAATATCAGATGACAAACTTAAAAAAACTTTAACAAAAATTAGAAATGTTGCGCTTAAGCTCAAGTACTAAAATTACTAAAACTGAATAATTAAATATATGATTAAACATTTTAAAAATAAAATACTGCTTTAATAAGCTTTAATTTATTTTAATAAATTAAAGCTATAGAAATATAAAAAATACTACAACAAATAAAAAAAACTAAAATTAAAATGGAAATGGAAAATATGAAAGCGAATTCAAAATAATATTTATATAACAATATATTATAGTGCTGTCAAATCAGTTAATCACGATTAATCGCATCGAACATAAATGTTTGTAAATATATGTGTGTGTGTGTGTGTATATATATACTTACATACACGCACATATATATATTTACAAACTTTTGAAGCGATTAATCGCGATTAATCAATTTGACAGCATATAATAATTAACCGAACCCACAGAAGTGTTCGAGCTTTTATGCTTGTGCAAAATAAATGCATTGCTGCCATTAAATGATCTGTGATGTATATTTTTGCTCGTACCTGTTTGCCGTCCAGCGTGTAGAGTCTCTTCACCACACCTGAGTCCAGTTTGATGGCCTCTGTGATGTCAGCGAGCACCTGGTCAAACGAGTGCGCCGTCTTCTTATTCAGCAGAATCCTCACGGCCTTCCGCGGCTTCACGCCGCTCCGGATCACCGTCACCAGTTTGGGTTTGATAAAGTCTTTAGACTCCCTCGATTCCCCCGCCGCGCGCGGAGGCCCCGGACGCACGGCTCCTCCCACAGGTGCCACTCCCACACTCGGCCCTGCCCCTGGCCCCGCCCCCGCCCCTGCCCCCGCCCCTGCCCCCGCCCCTGCCCCTGCCCCTGCCAGCCGTGAACCCCAGTTAGGATTGACGTTCTTGGTGTAGTCCACCTTCCTGTAGGGCTCGTTCGAGGCGCACACGTAACTCCCACCTGCAGCAGGAAAATCACAGATTAGCTCAGCTAAAATATTTTCTTAAAGTCCCCCTGAGAGTTTAACTGAATATTTCAATTATTTAATGGTTAGTGGTCACTCGACATGCAGGTAAAATATTACAACAATAAAATACCAAATAAATGAAATATTTAATCTTTTAGTAAGTGTTTAATTTTGATTGTTTTTATTTTAAAATAATTTCTTTTAATGTTACATTTTTATGTTTTGTTTTAAATATTTACTTTATTTTTACATTTTGTTTTATTTAAAAATTATTTATTTTAATTTTACATTTTTGTTTTTTTAATTATGTCTTATAATTTACATTTTTGTCTTATTATAAATTACGTTATTTTAATTTTACATTTTTGTTTTATTTAAAAAAAATGTGTTTTGTTTTAAACTATTTTTTATTTTATATTTTCATTTTTAATTTTTAAATTGTTTATTTAAAATTTTTTATCTTTTATTGTAAAATTATTTATTTTAAATTTAAAATGTTTTGTTTTACAATTATTTTCATTTTATGTTTTGTGTGTTTATGTTTAAAATTATTTGTTTTAATTTTGCATTTTTGTTTTATTACAAATTACTTATTTTAATTTTACATTTTTGTTTTATTTAAAAACTATTTAAATTTTACATTTTTGTTTTGTTTTAAACTATATATTTTTTTAAGTTTTATTTTTAAATTGTTTATTTAATCTCACATTTTCATGTTTATTTATAAAATAATTTCTTTTAAAATTATTTTTTTTTTAATTATTTTAGTTTAAAAATATTTTGATTTTCACATTTTTGTTTTGTTAAAATATTTTTTTTTTACCTTTAAATTTTTATGATTTATTTTATTATATTAATGAATTATTATATTAATTTCACTTCATTATGATTTAATTAATTTATTACTTGTTTAATTAATTAAAGATTTTCACAATCTCGAACCCCAGTTTCTGGTATAGGGAGCTGTAACGAAAATTGCTTTATGGTTGCTAGGATGTTCTGTGTGGTTTCTATGGTTACCAAAGCAAAGTTGGACCACCATCTCCAAACCACTTTGACCTGCCAGAGTTCATTCCCTGTTAATTGTATCTGGAAGTGAAACTGCTGATGCAGTGACTGATGCTCCTGCCGGCAGCTGGTTCATTCACTTATCTAACTGCCCCCGATCGCCATGGCAACATGACCCTAGGGGTCAAATCAGCATCAATATGTGCCAGGTGTGAATGTGCACATCTGTCTGAGTCTGTACTTTAATACTATAATCCACAAGCTCACGCCACAGACTGACAGTCCTCATGCGACCAGCGCCTTATTATCTGTCCAAAAATAACCCAAAGCGAGCATCTCTATTTCTGCTGATTCAAAGATGCGCTGAAGCTCACATGGAGTTTCTCAAGCTCAAAGACTTCAGATATTGAAGTAAAACTTCAGCTATGTGATTCTCCTGCACGTGTCACAGTTAAACTCCTTTAATTCACCGACACAATCTTTCTGAAAGAGTCTCTTCTGCTCAGCAAGACTGTTTATTTGATCAAAAATACAGTAAAAATTTTGAAATATTTTTACAATTTAAAATAACTGTTTTCTATGTGAATATATAGTAAAGTGTAATTTATTCCTGTGATCAAAGCTGAATTTTCAGCATCAGTCTTCAGTTTTTAACTTTTGAACGGTTTGAATCTGAACTGTTTTCAACATTGATAATAATCATAAATGTTTCTTGAGCAGCAGATCATCATATTAGAATGATTTCTGAAGGATCATGTGACACTGAAGACTGGAGTAATGATGCTGAAAATTCAGCTTTGATCGCAGGAATAAATTACACTTTACTATATATTCACATAGAAAAGAGTTATTTTAAATAGTAATAATATTTCACAATTTCTACTGTATTTTTAATAAAATAAATGCAGAAGAGACTTTCAAAAACAAATTATTATTTTAATTATTCCAAACCGGTTACACTGTCTGAGGTGCCGAAAGTGGGAGGAGCAATTGATATATGAATATTCATGAATATGCTGATTACAACAGGAGAAACATCTGGTCACACTTTAGTTTAGGGTTCAATTCTCACTATTAACTAGTTTCTTATTAGCAGAATATTACTAGGATATTGACTGATTATTAGTACTTATAAAGCATGTATTAATGCATGACCATATTCTACATCCCATAATCCGACCCCATTATCCTTACTAACAATTAATAAGCAGTAATTAGGAGTTTATTGAGGGTAAAGTCATAGTTAATAGTGAGAATTGGAGCCTACACTAAAGTGTGACCCACGACAGCACTGAATGCAGAAACTAGACATCTCTAAAAAGGCCCGACAACTGTTTCAACAGAGACATAAAGGCTGTTTATCCTGAACTGACACCAGATTTGAATGAGCTCGCTAACACTCGTCTATCAGAGATAGCGCACATCAGCAGCCCATGCAAATGTCCTGCGTTAACCGCCGTTAAGTGAGCACAAGCTGTAAAGGTTGATGGTATTGATCGTGTGCGGCTGTAATGGACGCTGTGTTGGGATGAACTCGAATCTCTCTAAAGACGGATCAATCAGACTGAAGCACAGCGACTGTGACGTTGAGTGATCTGAAGTCACTTACATTCACTCACTGCTTCAGCTCTCTCAGCTGATTAACAGAAGCGCTCATGAGAAAATACTCACAAAAATATATATTATATTGGGTTTTGCATAAAAAATGATGCCTGTTTAAGTGCCATTAAGATGACATAATTTCCATGACAATTCTCATTAATTAATTTACAGTAATTTGTTATTTGTTAATTTACAATCATTTGCAGGAAAGATATTTAAAACATTATACAGTATTGTACATAAAATAATAATAAATAATAATATATAATATTATTAAACAGAAAAGTCTGTTTTACACAGTATATACATATATATATACATATATGTATATGTATATATTTAATTAATTGTGTGTACACTAAATTTGTAATTTATAATTTGTAAATATATATACATATATGTGTGTGTAAACATAACGCATATATACAGATTTATCTATAAGATTATTATTTATAATATACAATATTATATGTGTTAATAAATCAATATTACAAATTAATGGAAATAAAATCTACACACACAATTAATGGAATTATATATTTATATTTATAATATATATATTTCAACATTTGACTACACATTTTTATTATGTATGTGACAAATAAAGAACATTATATATATGTGTGTGTGTGTGTTATAATATACATAATGTATATATATAATGTATATATAATTAATATATTAAATATATAATATACACATATATACATTACATATAATATAACATATATTACATATATTTTATATATTTTAATATATATACATTATATATATATAATGTATATATACAGTATATGTATATATAATGTATAATTAATATATTAAAATATATCAAATATATATAATATACATACATGTTATATATAATTATATAAGGAGAAAATAATTATATATAATTATAAATTATATATATATATATATATATATATATATATATATATAAAATCTCACTACACGTTTTTATTATATATGTGACAAATGAAGAACCTTCACCCTATATGGTCATAATAACTCAGACTGACCCTTCGTGACCTATACACTAATATTTCCATGAATGTCTGACCTTCCACGAGCTCCTCCAGGCTCGCGATCTTCTTCGTGCCGTCAACGCTGTAGATGTTGCGCACACCTTGCGGCAGGTGCAGGTTGTCCGTGAGCGCGCGGGTCAGTTCGGCCAGCAGCGCGTCCAGTGACCTGAAGCGGTCGTTGGACACCGCGTACACCAGTCCCTTGAAGTACCGGTCGCCGTTCCGGTAGAACCGAACCTTCTTGGCTCGCTTCTCGGAGCTGAGCGCCTGGAGCGTGCGCGTCCGGTAGAAGCTGCAGTTGGCGCTGTGCGCGGGACTCGGTACCAGACTGCTCGCCCGGGAGCCCTGCTGGGAGCCCGAGCCGCCCGAACCCGCCGCGCGTTTGGAGCGGTGCGCTTTGTCCCGTTCATCAAAGTGCTCGAGCTCGATGCTTCTGCTGAGAGACATGTTTTTCCCCCTCCCTTAAACCGACTTCGCAAAGGTTCCGTTTTTATCCTCCGCTTTTATCGCTGAAGTCCGCTATTGTCATCAGCCCGAGCGGACACGCCGCTCTCCCCGCTGCGCGTTTACCGGGCGCACGGCGCGCGCAGACAGCATCATTTACATGAACACAAAAGCAGCGCTGCGCCCGGCGTTTTTTTCCGCGTTCAACCGCTCGCGGCCATTCGAATAGATGATGGGAAATATTCCAGACGATTCGGCTTGGAAATAAATGACAGCGTCACTCAGTTCGGACGCCAGCTGTTATCTGGGTGCAACCCAAAAACCTGGATAAACAGGAAAATCCTGGTCAAACGCTTAATTCCATTGAGACGCTGTGTATTAAAAAAAACCCCGATCCGCCCTAAAACGAGAGCGGTGTGTGCGGTTTTTAGGCGCGCGCCGCGCTGTAACCGGGCAGCATGGCCGTAGACGGGAGCGCGCAGCCCTTTCCTCCACCTCAGCGCGCGACACCCCGCTGCAGGTGAGCGATCGAGGATGTGGCGCGCGCCTCAGACTCTTCCGCGCGGTCTTAAAGCCGTCTGACAGACAGTAAAAATGCTGAAAAAAATGTGATGCTTCACATTTCTGTTTTTTTTTTTTTTTTTTTTTTAAACATGAAAGTAGATATTTAATTTGTATATTCTTATTTGAGTCACAAATAAACTGCAAGATTGCATCACTGTTTTTACAATCTGTCCAGTACGCTGCAGTTACACTGCTTCCACCAGAGGGCAGCCTAATGCTGTTTACACTTTTCTGCACGACTATAAGCACATTCTCAGCCTCAAACTTTTTGCAAAACACTACAAACTCTGCTCTACGGATGAAAAACAACTTTTCTCTACTGTCTACAGTACAATGTAGCCTACTATATGACTACATTCACTGTATTCCATGTCTTGTGTTTCCATTTCACATGTATTTTGATTGGTCTACATTGGCCTCATGAGGCGCAGTGTCCTTATTAGCACACCGCCTCCCATGCCTCAGATGTCAGTTCAAATCTCACTCAGAGCGGGTCGAGTAGGACGGGTAACATTTAGAGCTGTGACCCAGATGGGAGTGAGGTTTAGGGGGGTGAGTGTAATGTAGGCAAGCACTAGCGACTGACGCTATCCCCTAGAGACTGTAGTTTTTAGCGTCCTTGTTAGCGTGCCCGCCTCCCATGCCAGAGACTCTGTTTCAAATCCCGCTCAGGTTCAATGGGTGAGTGTACTGGAGGCAAACACTAGCGACTGATGCTAGAGACGGCGGTCTTTAGTGTCCTTGTTAGAGAGAAAATAATACATGCAAAAATGACAACACATTAAAAATCGCAAATACCCAGGTTTATTTTTTCGTTTTGCACTTTCATTTGTTCCCGCAAAGTACAAAAAGAAAATGCACCATAAATGTTTTTGTTACATGAGGTAATATTCACCTGGATATCTCAAATAATTGTCTCAACCTTTGTTTAATTTGTCCTTAGCTCATTTTCACTTACTAACACTTCACAGAGGAGTTTAATAAGCTCTACACAGACACTTCATTAATCAGACAAAGAATGAGCACATTTATTGCTGCACATCTAATGATAATAACGCTGATCTTTGATGTGTTTCATGTGCTTCTTAAACACAAAAACATTCGGGCTCATAGCCAGAATTAAAAGATGAAAAGTGCGAGATGATTATTTTTGTGCCATAGAAAAGAGGGAGAAATATAAATACCACCACTGGCTTTAGAACATTTTAATAGCCTATGTGTCTCTCGTTAGAGAATAAAAACATGTATTAATGTGGCAGTTTAATCGCTCACAGTTCAGATTGTCTAAAAGCTGCTGTCAGGATATTTTTAGGATTATCATTTGCATTATAAAGAACCGTAATCGACAGCTTTGGTCTATAGTAAAGCTGATCACCACTGGTGACCAGCCATTTAAATAAAAGTCATGAAAATCTTGTCATTTCCAAATTGAAAAGTTGCATTTTGTTGCATTTCAGATTCTTGCCGGAAGCAGTAGGCCATCCGGGGACTTTTTGCAGACTCTTTTATGAGTCCTGTGAATTCAGACACACTACTTTTGGCACATATTGTTTTTAAGTATGCGATTTTGGATGCAGCCAATGAATAAAACATATGAACACTAAACAGATTCAGTTCAGATTCCTGCTGTTTGAGGCTGTTGAAGACGCCTGTCGGAAGACATTTGTGTTCATGCATACATGCGTACTGAATGATTTCAATAACATTTACTGATACTTCACGAGTTTGCACATACATATAATCAGATATAGTATAAAATATGTGTATTTGGCGTGCTGTCCGAGGCTGGGATAGGAATAATGGAGAGTGAGGAGGTGGGATGCTGGAGAAACTAGTGGAACAGAGGAAAGTCGGCTCTATATAAACCTCCTCTCACACTGATTGGGTAGATTATCTGAACAGGCTCCTCCTGAACTTAGCTAATAAAACAGAATTTATTGCGACATTACAACTACAGCTAATCGCTATCATAATATATTTGAGTTATATTCCTGAAACTACTTTAATATTATAAAAAAATGAACAGACCTGAGTATGCATGGTTGCTTTATAATTGTGCTTCTCTCGAACCTAAAACTCTCCATACTCAAAAGTGCCTTGTTTGTGTGTGTGTGTGTGTGTTTGTGCATATGTGTGCATGTTTGTGCATAGGTGTGTGTGTGTGTGTTTTTGTGTGTATATATATATATATGTGTGTGTTTTTCTGTATATATGTATATGTGTGTGTGTGTTTGCATATGTGTGTTTGTGCATGTGTGTTTGTGCATATATGTGTGTTTGTGCATATGTGTGTGTATTTGCGTATATGTGTTTATGCATGTGTGTGTGTGTGCATAGATGTGTGTTTTTGTGTGTATATATGTGTGTATGTGTGTGTGTTTTTGCATGTGTGTGTGCATAGGTGTGTTTTTGTGTATATATATGTGTGTGTTTGTGCATATGTGTGTTTTTCTTTATATGTGTGTCTTTGTCTATATGTGTGTGTGTGTGTGTGTGTTTGTGTATCTATGTGTGTGTGTTTGCATATGTGTGTTTGTGCATATGTGTGTTTGTGTATGTGTGTGTGTTTGTGCATGTGTGTGTGCATAGATGTGTGTTTTTCTTTATATGTGTGTGTCATTGTCTATGTGTGTGTGTGTGTTTGTGTATATATGTGTGTGTATTTGCATATATGTGTTTGTGTGTGTTTGTGCGTGTGTGTGTGCATAGATGTGTGTTTTTGTGTGTATATATGTGTGTGTGTGTTTTTGCATGTGTGTGTGCATAGGTGTGTTTTTGTGTATATATATATATGTATGTGTTTGTGCATATGTGTGTTTTTCTTTATATGTGTGTGTCTTTGTCTATGTGTGTGTGTTTGCATATATGTGTGTTTGTGCATATGTGTGTTTTTGTGCAAATGTGTGTTTTTGTGTATATATGTGTGTTTGTGCATGTGTGTAGGTGTGTGTGTGTGTGTTCATTTGTGCATATGTGTGTGGGCATGTGTTTGTGCAGGTGTGTGTGTATCAGATTGTCACAGTGAATCAGACACACGTCACTCTCAGGGTTTGTCCACTTTGATCTGTAGGACGTCACTCAGACCCGGTCGCTTTCTCAACGCCTGATGAAATAAAACACATTTCATCAGAATCAGACACACACACCAAATATTTCAGTTTCATGACATCGTTTTAGATCTGTGAGTTAAACATTAGCTGTATTAGATGTGTTTCTGTCAGTGATTCACCTGTAGGTTGTTGACTATCTCCTCAAATAATCTCTTGGCTTCTTCGTTGTCAGTGTCCTCGAAGTAATCAGCTATACACAACTGAACCACGACACACTTCAGATTGACACACACACCTCACACACACACAGAGAGAGAGCAGCTGCATCAGATGTCAATCAACACACAGAATCACACTGTTTGCAGTGCAGGTGGTTAAACAGATGCAAAACAGAGGAGACCAATCACAATTCAGTATGCAAATAAATGTGAGAAAGAAGACCAACTGGAATTTATATGCAAATATTGCAAGTATATTTGTGTGTGTGTGTGTGTGTGTGTGTGAATAATGTCTTATTTCATAAGTGAAATGATCCAGATCAGGGTTTCCCAAACTGGGGCTTGTGAATTGATGAAAATCAAATAATTAATTAAATCATCTCTAGGGTTTGGGTCAGTGTTTAGTATGAATTCTGGTGATAGACAGTGTGCTGCTCACTGGTGAAGTGCAGTATGGCTTTAGCGGTGACAGGTGTGGAGATGAAGGAGAGCGTGTGCAGCTGCTGGAGTCCGTCTCTGCAGATCTCTGCTGCCCCCTCCTGGTTCAGCTCGTTCATGTGATCCAGCTCCAGCACACACAGATTCACACAGTTCCTCACTGCACAGATTCAAACACTGCTGATTACTAAAAGGTAAAAAGGCAATAGAAAAAACGTGCCTGTCACTCACCCAAAGAGGCCAATCCCTGGATGCCGCAGCCAGACCCGCCCACTCCCACCCGACACAGGTTTGGCCAGCATCGACCAATCGTCTGCAAGCATCGGTTACTAAAGCGATTGGGCTGCAGACTGAAGAAAACAGAGGCGGGTGATCACTGATCATGTGACAGTGAAATATACCACCATAACCGACGACAGTAACTGACAGATGCTCACCACGGCTGCAGAGGAGCGATCCGCAGTGTTGTGACGTCCCTGCATCCTGCTCCCAGAGCCCAGATCACTTCCTGTCCGGCCGGATCTGACGTGCTTCTGCAAAAACGAGAACAGCTGCTGGACAAATATGATATTTATTCATTTAGTCTATCTATCTACAACCCAAATTCCGGAAAAGTTGGGACGTTTTTTAAATTTGAATAAAATAAAAACTAAAAGACTTTCAAATCACATAAGCCAATATTTTATTCACAATAGAACACAGATAACATAACAAATGTTTAAACTGAGAAATTCTATAATTTTATCCACTAAATGAGCTCATTTCAAATTTGATGCCTGCTACAGGTCTCAAAATAGTTGGGATGGGGGCATGTTTACCATGGTGTAGCATCTCCTCTTCTTTTCAAAACAGTGTGAAGATGTCTGGGCATCGAGGTTATGAGTTTCTGGAGTTTTGGTGTTGAAATTTGGTCCCATTCTTGCCTGATATAGGTTTCAAGCTGCTGAAGAGTTTGTGGTCATCTATAGGTGAAAGATCTGGACTGCAGGCAGACCAATTCAGCACCTGGACTCTTCTACGACGAATCCATGCTGTTGTAATAGCTGCAGTATGTGGTTTTGCATTGTCCTGCTGAAATACACAAGGCCTTCCTTGACATAGACGTCATCTGGAGGGGAGCATATGTTGCTCTAAAACCTTTATATACCTTTCAGCATTCATAATGCCTTCCAAAACATGCAAGCTGCCCATACCGTATGCACTTATGCACCCTCATACCATCAGAGATGCTGGCTTTTGAACCGAACGCTGATAACACGCTGGAAGGTCTCCCTCCTCTTTAGCCCGGAGGACACGGCGTCCGTGATTTCCAACAAGAATGTCAAATTTGGACTCGTCTGAACATAGAACACTTTTCCACTTTGAAACAGTCCATTTTAAATGAGCCTTGGCCCACAGGACACGACGGCGCTTCTGGACCATGTTCACATATGGCTTCCTTTTTGCATAATAGCGCTTTAGTTGGCATCTGCAGATGGCACGGCGGATTGTGTTTACCGACAGTGGTTTCTGGAAGTATTCCTGGGCCCGTTTAGTAATGTCATCGACACAATCATGCCGATGAGTGATGCAGTGTCGTCTGAGGGCCTGAAGACCACGGGCATCCAATAAAGGTCTTTGGCCTTGTCCCTTACGCACAGAGATTTCTCCAGTTTCTCTGAATCTTTTGATGATGTTATGCACTGTAGATGATGAGATTTGCAATCTGACGTTGAGGAACATTGTTTTTAAATGAGCTCATTTAGTGGATAAAAGTGTAAAATTTCTCAGTTTAAACATTTGTTATGTTATCTATGTTCTATTGTGAATAAAATATTGGCTCATGTGATCTGAAAGTCTTAGTTTTTATTTTATTCAAATTTTAAAAACATCCCAACTTCAGGTTGACTTCATATCTATCTATATATCTATCTATCTGTCTGTCTGTCTATCTTTGTGTGTATATATATATATATATATATATATATGAAAATATATAACCTAAAGAAATGCATATCCAATATTTTGATAATGAAAAATCATTATTATAATGACTCATGTGATTCTTTATGTCACCTGTATGTGAGCGACTGCAGCGCCCGACAGTGACAGCTCACGAGCCACAGCGATCTGTCTGTCAGAATGTTGGGACAATGAGAGACGCTCAGAGCTACAAGACTCCGCCCAGCTGATTTAAGCACCGCCTCCAGTCCCGCCTCCAGTCCGCCCCTCCACACAGAAAGACACAGCACAAACATCTCATGAAATATTATTTAAAAAAGCGAGGATATACAGTTTAAGCTTTGGCCTCAAAGATTAGGAGATTGTCAATCCCTGCATGTCTGTGCATGTATTTTACCTCGTGCTCCGTAAGTACTCATCTTTGCTTTCTTTCTTGCCACGAGATCGAGGTTTGAGGTTGTGAAGAACAAGAGACTGAGTCTGACAGCACCACTGAGACAGAGTCATCAAGAACTACACAAACACACACATAATCAAGGTTAGTATGACTTTAACCTGGGGTTAGCTCTCTGCTGACCTCTAGAGGATTGGCTGGTTTTGTGCTAGCCATTGTTTAGTTGAGGAAGTCTTGGCAGTGTGAAATCAGTTGTTTGAGGCCTGTATGTGGAAATAATTAATGGAAATAAACCTCTGAACAGGTAAGACTGATTTGAGTTTCTGTCTTCAGCGGTTCGGCCCATTCTGTTGATGTTTGCTGGTTTTGTCTTGTGTTGTGTTTGGGCGTGTGGATATTGAGAATTGGGAGATTTGTTTTGGTTGAATGTGTGTGTGTGTGTGTGTGTGTTGTCTTGCCTTTGATGACACACGTGCATTCTCGAGTGTTACTCTGGTCCAAACAGCAGGATGACGTGCGACGCTTCGCCAGTCTTTACACACCTGAAACTCACACACTTGATAATCACCATTAAAGCACACACAACAACACTTAACATCATATTCTTAACACACACACACACCTCGGCAGCAGTGAGTAGAGAGCGTGTGTCCAGATAAATAAACACACAGAACAAAGCAGCTTTCAGCCGCAGACGCTCTGAACACACCATCGATTCACTGCGTCTGTTCACACACCAGTGAAGCCCCGACAGATCCTGACCTGATGAGAACAACATACAACACGCCACACTGACATATCAGACATGACCTACCAACCACCTGAAACCATCCAGAGTTGCCTAGCAACCACATAGCAACACCATGGAATTGTGAGTTTTGAATGGGGAAACATCTGTTTTATGTTCGCTTCAGGAAATGCAAAAAGGTATTTGAATAATTAATAATCACAATAATCAACTGTTCAGCTCGAATAATTCTTTATGTATGGCTTTACCCGTGCGGCTGTAGGTCCTGTAGCCCGTGCGTTGTTGTGTGTTGTCCTGTGATTCTGCGGTGTAAAGGGACCAGTTGTCTGAATCGGCGTCGGTGTGAGCGTGTCGGATCAGCCAGGGCGAGTCAGAGCCGCTGTCGGGACCCTCAACGCCTCCACACAGGTACTGCCGTCCGTCCCAGTGACCCTCGCAACCGCCCGAACCCACCGACAACGTCCGCTGCCTCCGCTCATACCTGTAGAGACACATCATTTCCGTCACGTATCACACAGAGCTGCTCGATTAATCATTAAAAGATCGCGACTCGTCTGTGTCTATTAAACCTTTGACAACCTTTGATACCAATCTCTCATTTGTAAAACCCCATTCTTCCATCTTAAAAATATATCTAAACTACGACACATGCTTTCAATGAAACATGCGGAACAGTTCATGCGTTCATGACCTCAAGGCTAGATTACTGTAACGCTCTACTGGGTGGTTGCCCTGCTCGCTTGATAAACAAACTCCAGCTGGTCCAAAATGCAGCAGCTAGAGTTCTTACTAGAACTAGGAAGTATGACCATATTAGCCCAGTTCTGTCAACACTGCATTGGCTTCCTGTTAAACATCGTATAGATTTTAAAATCTTGCTAATTACTTACAAAGCACTAAATGGTTTAGCTCCCCAGTACCTGAGCGAGCTCTTAAAGCATTATAGTCCTTCACGTCTATTGCAATCTCAGAACTCAGGCTAGTTGATAATACCTAGAATATCAAAATCAACCGCAGGTGGTAGATCCTTCTCCTATCTGGCACCTAAACTCTGGAACAATCTTCCTAGCATTGTTCGGGAAGCAGACACACTCTGTCAGTTTAAATCTAGACTAAAAACGCATCTCTTTAACCTGGGATACACATAACACATTATCAATTTATATTTTCAAATCCGTTAAAGGATTGTTAGGCTGCATAAATTAGGTCAGCCGGAACCGGGAACACTTCCTATCCGCTTGTTAAGTCGTGACGTAAGGAACGCCGTTTCTGGGTCCAAGCCTCGACTCGTTTCACTTGAGAATGGCATCTCCACGGCCGTTTATGAGCGCTATTTATTCATATTAAACATTTAACATTTTAAAGTTAAACATTTAAAATACTTACAGTCTACACAACAGTCTCCGTGCTCACAGCGTCACAGACATTAATATTTTAACGATTTATAAAAGATTAATCACTGTCTGGCCATCTGGGATTTTGGTATGGAGATAAAAGTTATGATTATTATTTTTTTGGAAGTATTACACTACATCATGTGTGTTTTCTTGTGGTATGAGATAGAGTGTTTGGACCCGGAAGCGCTGCCGCGTGACATCAGACTTAACAACCGAATAACTCGTTACATCAGAAGAAGAATGGCATCTACTTTAATATTAGTCTTTCTGTTTATCCCGAGGTTTACCGTAGCCAGCCGGATCCGGGCCGTATCCAGATCAGATGGAGGACCTGTGCCTAGACACGACGACAACGCAACCCTGAAGTATCAGCAGAGATTGAGTCAACTAGATCATCCCTGTGAAGGCCTCACCGACACGACAGCCATTGGCACAGATTCCCATCAAACCGTCCCATAATACCAGCGTGATGAATACGATCTTCAGCTAGATGGAACTGGACCAAATATTTTGACTGTTGCAATCCTAATTGGGCTTATGATCTGTAAAGCTGCCTGAATCATAATCATGCACTGTTCGCTGTTTGGCCAGAGGAGAACATCTCGGTTACAAAGGTAACCCTTGTCCCTGAAGGAGGGAACGGAGATGTACGTCGGACGACTGGGAACTGTCCCCCTGACTGAGCCTGGTTTCTTCTAAGGTTTTTTTCTCCATTCTTATCACTGTTTTGTCATCTGATGTCTCCTGATGGAGTTTTGGTTCCTTGCCACTGTCGCCTCTGGCTTGCTTAGTTGGGGACACTTGATATTCAACAATGTTTTTGATCTGCCTGCATTGACACCATTGTATGCGAACAGAACTGAGCTGGACGATGACATCACTGTTTTCTCCAGTGCTGATATATAGATAAATTAACTAATTAATTACAACCGAATGAATTTACTTAAGCTGGACAAAATTATTCACCAGTTATCACTGTTAAGCAGCTTTGACACAATCTGCATTGTAAAAAACGCTATATAAATAAAGGTGACTTGACAAAATCACACAGCGAACATTTAGATCTGCGTTCTGAGCCAGAGAGAGCAGTTGTCATGTATAACAAACAGTCTTTTCAACCACCACAGTATCATTATTTCTGTTTTATAATAATTCATATCATCACAGAAGAACTGGGATAAACGTTTATAGTTCGGATATAAACACTGATGTCTACGGAAGTGATCAAAATAGAGTAAATCACCTTTTGAAAGTGACTTGACGCTTCAAATAAAGATTGTTTCATTACATGGTTACACCAGTAGGTGGCAATAAGTGACTGTTAAAAACATGTATTTGTCATTGAATCATTCATTCAAGAGATTCGTTCAAAAACGCTGATTCATCCAGTAATGGAACAAGTGAAGTCTTTATGAGTGAGTCATTGAATTATTCACTCAATCCGATTTTTTTTTTAACTCATTCAAATTAATCTCCAATGGGCGTTCACGAGAGCACCACGATTCATGTGTGTTGTGTTGACACAAGAGCAGATCTTGTTATGTGAACGTGTCGGAGATTAATATTTTGTAAATAACGTGGTAAATAGTTTTTTTGTGTGCAAACAACGCACTCACGTCAATTGAGGTTAAACCACTGGAGTCGCATGGATTACTTTAATGATGTCTTTACTACATTTCCGGGGTTTGAAAGTGGTAGTTGCGTATCTGTCAATGGAAAGGACAAAAAGCTCTTAGATCAAAAAGATCTTCATTTGTGTTCCGAAGATGAATGAAAGTCTTACGGGTTTTGGAACGACATGACGGTAAGTAATTAATTAATCATTTTTGGATGAACTAATCCTTTTAAAGCAAAAGTCACTTTTTTAGCTCTGTACTCTTATAGTATGACAATTATTGAGTTGTTTTTGAGGTTTAGTTCCAATAAATGTTGGACTGTAGATAAGCAATGCACCTGTAGTGTTGATCAGACAGATGAGAAGATCTCCTGGTCGACCCCGACACGCTGTAACTCCTCTGAGAGAAACACAATCGCACAAACACATTCTCTGATTAATTTGGGTTGATCTGCAGATTATTAAACAGTGAGTGCAGATTCATAGCACTAATGTTCTGACACCCTGTACCTGGTACCCTGTAGCTCTGCTTCCTGCCAGGTATCTGTGAGAGGAAGTGACATCATCGTGGATGTTCTGCAGCTGCGTCTCGGCCCGCTCCGCTCTCTCCAGCAGGTCCTCAATGAAGTGCTGCAGGCGGATCTTTGCGCTCGCTTCCTGGAACGCCGTGTCCCGCACAAAATCTGTCCAGGTCACACACTTCCCTAAAACACGAAAATTCATTTTTTGCAGTTTCGGAATGAGCATTTTTGTTTGCTGAAATTGCATCCCTAATCTAAACACTCACTGTTGTTTGCGTCGGAGTTGCTCGTCTCTCTCTCTCAGCTCGTATCTGAGGCTGGCCAGCATCTCCACGGAAATGTCCACCTGACGCTCCAGTTCAGCCGCTCTCTCCTCGGCCTCGCGCTTCTCTCTGTGCATCCGCTCGCTCTCTCTCCTGGCTCTGCTCACCTCCACGCTCCTCCTCTTCACCTCGTCCTGCAGAGCCTCCAGTTTGAGCGACACGCGCTCCTGTACCTCCAGAGCCAACTGCTGAAGCCGGGCCTCCAGCGCCAACCTGCCCAGCCACGGAACACCCAGCTGGGCTACAGCGTGACCGGCGTCTGCCTCCGCCTCTGCGGCCCTGGAGGTCACGGCGACTGCCAGCACTGAAGAAGGCGAGTCCCTCTGGATGAGGATCTTTCGGGTCGCCAAACTCATGGCGTCGAGGAGCTCCAGGCGCAGTGGACGAGCGATATCGTTCTCTCGCTGGGCATACAGGGACATCAGTCCCCCCTCAGAGCTTCGTCTTGGCTTCAGACAGAGTTTCTGGCAGGAGCGGACGCTGGACAGGTGGTCTCCAAACCCACACGCCTCTCCACAGGTCGGGCAGCACAACGGCAGCTCAGTGCTGGTCGACATACTGCAACGATGTGCTCACACGCTCGGAGAACAACTCCAGAGTCTCATGGTGAGTTCATTCAGAGAGCATTTCTGTAGTGTTTCCAAATCATTTCAGGAGAATTTGTTTCAGTAATGTTTCAAAAGCTTTTCAGGATGTTTGTTGTTTGAGTTGCGTTTTAGATTTTGTTTTTTAGTATTGTTTCAGTAGCATTTTTGAATCATTTCAGTAGTTTCCAAATAATTTCAGTAGCGTTTCTGAATTGTTTCAGTAGTGTTTCAGGATGTTTTTTTCGGTAATGTTTCAGTTATATTTCCAAATAGTTTCAGTAGTGTTTCCTAATCGGTTCAGTACCGTTTCTGAATCTTTTCAGTAGTGTTAGTTTCAGTAGTTTTTCAGGAGGTTTTTTTCAGTAATGTTTCAGTACCATTTCCGGATCATTGCAGTAGCGTTAGTTTCAGTAGAGTTTCAATAGTATTTCAGGATGTTTTTCAGTAATGTTTCATTTGTGTTTCTAAATAATTGCAGTACCGTTAGTTTCAGTAGTTTTTCAGTAGAGTTTCAGGATGTTTTTTCAGTAATGTTTCAGTTGTGTTTCCGAATCGTTTCAGTACCCTTTCTGAATTGTTTCAGTAGTGTTTCAGTCGCGTTTTAGGATGTTTTTTCAGTAATGTTTCAGTAGTGTTTCAGGATGTTTTTTTCGGTAATGTTTCAGTTGTATTTCCAAATAGTTTCAGTAGTGTTTCCAAAATCGGTTCAGTACCGTTTCTGAATCTTTTCAGTAGTGTTAGTTTCAGTAGTTTTTCAGGAGGTTTTTTTCAGTAATGTTTCAGTAGCATTTCCGGATCGTTGCAGTAGCGTTAGTTTCAGTCGAGTTTCAGGATGTTTTTCAGTAATGTTTCATTTGCGTTTCTAAATAATTGCAGTACCGTTAGTTTCAGTAGTTTTTCAGTAGAGTTTCAGGATGTTTTTTTAGTAATGTTTCAGTAGCGTTTCTGAATCATTGCAGTACCTTTAGTTTTAGTAGTGTTTCAGCAGTTTCAATAATATTTCAGAATCTTCTCCAGAAGGTTTTAGTAGCGTTTCCGAATTGTTGCAGTAGCGTTAATTTCAGTAGTGTTTCAGTAATGTTTTTAAGTAGCATTTCAGAATTGGTTCTGAATCATTTCAGTAGTGTTTCCAAATCTTTTCACTAACGTTAGTTTCGGAAGTGCTTCAGCAATGTTTCAATAGCTTTTCAGGAGCGTTTGTTTCAGTAGTATTTCAAAACAATTTCACTAGCGATTCAGGAGCGTTTCAGAATTGATCCGGAGTGTTTGTTTCAGAATTCTCTCAGGAAGGTCTCAGAAGCATTTCAGTCCAAAAAAGGCTCATGCAGACTTATTGCACCTGCAAAAAAAGAACACAAAAACAACACGTCTGTAACTTTAGTATCATCCACAAATAAACTAGTTTCCGTGGCAACACGATTTGTTGCCATTTAAAGTGCTTCTAAATTGTCAATATGTATCTGTTTGTTACAGATATGTGTGCCATTTCTGTCCCGTGTATTTTAAGGCATCCAGCCAGGGTTCATTCTGTCTTTTGCTATTGTTTCTCATATTGTGTAACTGTATGTACTCACAGGGCATGTTCGTCATTTACAGTACTCAGCGTAAATGAGTACAGCCCCTTTGAAAAATATCTCAATGAACACAAAAACAATTTCCAAAATGTTGACAAGACAAATTAGACATTTGTAGTCTAAAATTTCAATGGGGTGTACTCATTTTTGCATCACCCTAATTTTAGTAAAATCTAAGTTAAATTATTAACCTTACATTCATGTTATAAGTTAAACAGATGTTATATTAAACTTAGTCCTGTCAACATTTTGGAAATTGTTTTTGTGTATAAAGAGTAAAGAATTTTTTTCTCCTTTGATCGTGTTTAGAGTCCCCGGATGGCCACTGGTACCCTTGTGTTGTTTTAGGGTATGTATTTGTTCAAGGTATGTCTCACACTTGTTTTAATAAATTATGCGCACTGTGTAGCAACATCGCCACCTAAATGTCAATGTCTTGCATCACCCTCTCTTTCATGCTTGTTCTTTACTTTATATAGTATTTATCTAATTTATGTGTCTACTAGGATATCAGGTTTACAGTAATTGTCTCTCCATCTATCCATTAAGTGTGTGTGTGTAACACTTCATTCCCAGAATGCTCTAATGTATTCAGTAAACGTTACCATTCAAAGGAATACCATTCCAATGCAAATTCTATTTTCAACACAAGTTCAACCGGTTCAGATTCACACACATGAAGTGAACTGTGTGCGCGCGCGCGTGTGTGAAAGATTCTAAGTGACGTGTCGGAATTCATGCATGACCCTGTGCGCGCGCTCCGCGTTATTTACGCATGAATATGATGAAGACAAAAGCTGTCCGAGTCAAGCTCCATTAACACCGTAATGATGAAATACAGTCTAGAAATATTCATGTGCACATCGATCATAAAAATGCACAGTCTTCTGCTTAAAGAGCCGATTTATTTCTCATTTAAGGTTTATTTATATTATAATCTACACGCGCCACAGAAGGTGAATCAATTTGCTCATCGTATCTACATCAGCTCGTCTTGTATCGGAATCTGTCTGATGTGTATGCATCATGCACGCGACCCAGCCCAATAACTGCACGTGCATCATCCATAAACATGCAGCGGGAGCTCAGCCTGTTATGTGCAGTGTTAATCATGTCAGTATAGCTGTGAGTTTTCATGCTCACCGACTCCGTCTGTCAGTAAAACGGACCAGTTCTGCGGGTTCCGAGACATCCGACGCGTCCCTTCCCTTCACTCTGTCTGGACTCTTGTCTTCCACAGACCCGCGAAACTCATCTAGCCCGTCCATGCACGAGCAGCCGCTCCGGTCGCCTCTGACGTCAAACTGACTACTGGAGGAGAGTAAAAAAAAAAAAAAAAAAACAGAGGTAAGAAAAATTCATATGTGTCGGGCACGCGCCGCCGTGGCTGCTGTGCGCGAGCAGCGCTGTCCACATGACTCGTGGTGCTGAAAGTCTGAACCTGGAACGAGGAGGTTTGATTGAAATATGCAGCAATTGTTGTAAATGTAATACGTTAAATATGTCAAAATAAAGGTGAATATATTATTTTTTGGGCTACAGTAGCTCCTGTAAGAAGTTTTTGTGTCGTTTAAGAATTTATGTCTCTGTGTTTCATTGGACACCAGTAGATGGCGCTGGATCGAGATGAAATGAAGGTGAAAACGACCAATAGGAAAAGTACAATATAAAAGTTCCTTTACAGTGAAATGACGAACTTACTTTATTTATTTATTTATTTGTCTGTATGAAATTTGATCTGATTAATCACTACAATATAGGAAAAGTGAAATATAGAAATATTTTTATTTTATAAATAGTTATGACAACTCTATTTATTCATTTATTTTTACTTTTATTTTGTCCTGTATGAAATTTGAATCCAATGATTTGTTTAATGGCTAAAATATAGGAACAGTAGGCTACAATATAAAAACAATTTATTTTTCAATATTTGAAACTTAATTAGTTTAATTGTCTTTGTGAAATTTGAATTTCATGATCTGATTAATCATTACAATATACGAAAAGTACAATATAAAACGTTACTTTTAATCATTTTTACAGTGTAATGACAACTTTATTATTCATCATTCATCATTCTTTATTTTTATTTTATTGCCTGTATATAATTTGAATTCTATATACACTATATTAAAACTACAATATAAAAACAATTTACTTTTGAAGTGTAACTTTTTTTTCCCCCCTTCTGTGAAAATGGAATCCATTATTTTGTTTTAGTTATGTTATGTTTGAATTATGCACCAAAAGTTTGGACATGCTTAATATTTCATAGTTTTGATGAATTTACTACTACACTGTAAAAAAAAGTGGTGCAATTGATGCCTTTAAGAGCTGTTATTAACCCATAAAAAGTTATTTTGTTGGCATAAATTATTGTATTTAGGTTAATTCAGCAATATTAAATCATGTATTTTTCACTTGATTAATTTAGATGTTACCCTCTTTTCAATGTATTGTAATGTGTAAAGTAGCATTAATAAATAATGAATATATATGTGGAACTATAGTTTGCTGATGTGTGTGTAGTTTTAGTTGAGGTATCGCCATAAACACAACCATTAAAGACTCAGAGTATAATGTCAATAAATAAAGTTTTATTTGAAACATTCAGTAGCCTCAAATATTCACAAGGCGTTTTAACAGCGTTTCATTGCACAAGAACAGTTTCCAAAGGCAAATAGACAACAATATCGAAACGATCTCAGCGATTCCAGAAGAAACCGGAAGTGATTCTGCACATCTAAGTGTGCTACTGCAACTCAACTACGATGTTGAAGTTTTAAATACTCTATAGCATATCAGGTTCCCAAGAACCAACCGAACACATTCTACTGTCGAAAGTGGAATACAATCACTTATGAAAACCTATAAGATAGATTTCTCTTATACTCTCTTGAAAATCGACGATACAAAATTACAATCAATAACATACAAATATATAGAGCTCTTCTCCTGTGCTTTATAAAGTGATGTAGTATCAAAATACAACAAGTTCAAGAGGACATCACGTGATGCATGCCAGCAGTGTAAAACAAGTGCGCGTTCACATCAAGACATGCAAGGTACTTCATACACAACATCTGAGGTTCATCGGCGTTCTCCGACATTTTCGTTGCGCTCTGCGACTTTTGACAGTTAAACTCCGGAAACGTGCCTGGCTTTGCAGACAATAAATGAGAGTTTTTACAAGCTTTCAGCCGCATGCCAAGCGCGCACATCAACACGTCACGTGTGGTGCTCGCTTCCTCCTCCAGTTTGCGGAGCTCTGAGCTGCTCTTGCGTTGAACAAGCCATAAACTTCCCAAGAATTGGCAGAACTGGAGCTCACGCGCACTGGAGCTCAAACGCGCAGGCGGCGAGGAGCTCCGTCTTCTGCTGCATCCTCTCGCGCTGTTTGAGATGCACGCGACCGTGCCGCTTCCTCTCGTCGCTGCGTGCGAAGCGTCGCCCGCACACGTCGCAGGAGAACGGCTTCTCGCCGGTGTGCGTGCGCATGTGAGTGGTGAGATGGTCGCTGCGGCTGAAGCAGCGCAGGCACACGCGGCACTGGAAGGGCTTGTGGCCGGTGTGGATGCGCACGTGGCGGTTGAGCTCATCGGAGCGCGAGAAGCGGCGCTCGCAGTTCTCAACCGGGCAGGAGAAGGGCTTCTCTCCCTTCCTGGCGCGCGGTTTGCTTCTTTGAGTGAGCGTGTTGTTGGTGGAGAGGAGCGAGTCCAGCGCGTCGGCGAGCGCGGTCGTTGCGCAGGGGAATCCGGGGAACGCAATGTTTCTGTAGAGGCTGTTTTCATGGGAAGCGGGAATCTGGAAGCTCGCTTGCTCCAAGGGCTCTTGCTTGATCCACGTGTCCAAAACCGAGTCAGTCTCTGGACCAAGTGGAGAGAGCAAGTCAATGATGTCATCCAAGTCTGAAGGCTCATGAGAATTAGTGCAGAAGCCATCGAAAAGATCACCGCCGTTGCAGCTGCTGCTGCCAAACTCGCTCTTAATCGCAGGGTAGGAGAATTGTTGCGCGCTCGCGTCCGTGAACTCATCCGACGAGTCGTTGCAGAGCGATTCCGGCGATCCCAGCGAGCTCCCGGTGGATAACAGCGACTCCTGGCGTGACAGCGCGTTTCCGCGAGACAAGTTGTCGGGAGCCGCGGAGATGCCGACGATCTCCGTGAGGATGTTGAGAAGCGCGTCCGCGCTGCACGGCCCGGACTCCGTGTAGAAGCTGCCGGTGTAGGTCAGGGGAGACGGCGGGAACCCGTCGCTGGAGCAGTCGGGAAAACCAGCGTCCAGCGGCTCCGCTTTGGGCTTCAACAGACCGAAAGCTGCGAAAGAAAGAGAAGAGGGTGCGTTACATAATGTTGACTCACTGCAGCAGCACATCCAAACTAATGATTTCTAATGATTGATTCTTCAATTCCGTTTATATTTTGTGCATTGCATGTCATTTTACATTAAAAATAAAGGTTCCACAAGAGTGTTTTTGCAATGATGCAATAGAAGAACCATTTTGACTCCCCAAAGAACCCAATCAGTTCTTAAAATAACCATTTTAGAACCTTTTGTGGAATGGAAAGATTCCAAAGCTCTTCATTGGAACCATCGATGCCAATAAAGAACCTTTATTTTTAAGGTTGATTCTTAAACTCCAGAATACGTGTTTATATTTTGTGCATTGCATGTCATCTTTATCAATTCAGATTGTATAAAAATCATATTAAATGCTAACATGTACTCACCAGCATCAGGTTGATTCTGAGAGGATTCTGATTGTCCCTCCAGAGGAAACGCTTGAGCGCAAAGCAGATCCAGAGCGCTGAAGTCCACGGTGTTCAGCATAATGTCGATTTGAATACGGAGCAAAATCCACAAGGAATGTCGTGGGAAATATTTCCAAAGGTAATGCTTTGGGATTCCCTTTTTCTCGTTCCAGTGAGAGCTCGTTTGGCTTCCTTCAGGTTCTGGTCTCCGTCGATTTGTTTTACCGGAATTCCTCGTCCCTCTTTTATACTGTTCGGCTCAGCCGAGGCTCCGCCCACCGCTCATCTACGTCGGCAGGAGGATTCCCCGCCGTGTACAGACTTTGGACGGCTCCTGCCCAAATATGGCCAGAGGATGTGACGGGGTTCCCCTCCGAAAATGGGCACAGGGGCGTGACGTAGCGGCGACTTTCCTGAAGACCATTGCGGAAAAATGAAGCGCGTTTGTGAATGACAGGCGGCCATTATGTTCGAGCCCCGGGTGACTTTTGACAGGCGATCTGATGGGTTCAAACGATGAGATGAGACAATGAAAACACCGAGATATAACAGACATTTAACGACAAACAGTTGCTTGTATTCAGAGTGATTTGTAACAGGGAAAATGTCAAATATCTGTCGCAGTGCTCGTGACTGCTGATCTGCATCAACTTTGTTCCTTTTTCCTAATGGCGCGGGCTGATGTTTTGTAAAGGGAAACTGATTCCAGATCAGCCTTCAGCACCGCGGACAGCGACAGTTCTGCGCGCTCACGCATGCACACAGCTTTCCTGTGTACGAGCATGCCATCTAAGCGGTCAAAATATGTGCTTTATTATGTTTGTGCGCGTTCATGTTGCCAGTACGAGTGCGCGTTACATAAACACTGCATGTATGCAAACGATGATCACACGATAAAAGCGTGACTGAGATTAACATCTCCGCTGAATCGTTGAGTTCGCCTCATTTTATCTTGTGTTATGTAACGCTTCATTTCTCCAGAGCAGCTAATGATCCGTGGACTGCGACCATGCTTTCAAATATGAGTCATAAAGTTGCTTTGGCGCCCTTTGATAACAGCCTTTAGCACCCGTGGAGATTTCATTTATTAGATGGTGAGACTCAGGTGGAGTTTTTGATGCCCGTTTCATTATAATATGAATGCAACAAAGCTGTGAAATAAGAAACAGATCGATTCAAGGTGCTTAAACAAGTGGGAAAAATGATAATGATACTGACCAAGAATACGTTTTTTTGCAGTACACCTTAAATGTCAAGACTTTATCTAAAAACTTTTGAACAGCCATTTTGAACGGCCATTTTGATGATAACATGCATCATGTAGGTAGCCTAAGCTGTACGTTTTGTAAGGTGCGTAAACAAGTGTGGAAAATTATAATGATACTGACCAAGACAAAGTTTTTTTGCAGTACACCTTAAATGTCAAAACTTTATCTAAAAACTTTTGAACAGCCATTTTGATGTCATGTTGGTAGCCTAGCCTATATAAGCTGTACAAACAGCAAGGGAAGATAAGAACGGTAAAAGAATGGTGTATATGTAATATATATTCCGGAAACTGAGACCAAACATGGTTTTGTCTATAAAGGATAACCGCGAGGCGCCTGTGACAGCTTGTCGCACGTGATTCATCTATTTTTTGGTGAGATTTCTATCGTTACAGAGCGCTGAATCGTCGAGGCGTGGGAGAACTCCGGGGCAGCCCGTTCCCGGTACCGGCAGCTGTCAAACGCGAGGCATTCCCGCCAAAAATAAACGGCCGCCCCCGCGAGAGCTGCAGAAGCGCGGGCACGATCTCAGCTGGAGGTGTCGGATTTCACAGCACAGGAGCGGGAAGCCCTTGTGAGTGACAACACACATGTGCCATGTAAAATAAAAAAATCAGGAAAAGACTGTAAAATGCTACCTTTATCTTAAAAATAAAGGTTCCAAAAGGGGGATTTCACAGCGATGCCATGGAATATTTCAGTGATCAGTTTTTAAAAATAAATTTTCTTCTTAGCGTGAAGAATACTTTAATAGCTAAAGAACAATTTGAAGAACATTTGCTTCTTCATTTGCTGCAACAGTCGAGTTGCAGAAGTAAAAACTCCATTCATTTTCTCCATAGGGAAATGGATTTTTAATGATAGCTAACTTAGAAACCTTTTTAGACAGCCTTACTGTGAGATATGAGGTTCTTAAATCGATGGTATATGCTTTTGTTAAAGCCGTGAGCCTGCATTATTTCAACTTATTTTTTAAAATGACCATGTTTAAAGAGGAATTTGTGGTGAAAAACTACATTACCCATGATGCTGTACAGAAAATTCCACCAATCAGAAAGTCGAGACAAGCAATCCGCCCAAAAGAGCTCTTTAGCTCCGCCCACTCCCATGAAGCACTGTAAATGAGGTAATCGAGTCGGCCTCCCTATGTTCTCAGAATACTTAAATATTTGTATGCATATGCATATTTTGCAATAAACTTAAAATATATTGTTTCTATAGTTATAATCAACATTTCTAAATGAGTAGTTTTATATTTCTTCATCGTTTTTAATATTCGCAATGCTTCATAGTTTTTTCTCTCACTAAAGCCGTTAAGTTCACAGTCTTGTATTTTTCTCTGATTTTCAGATACTTTTTAGCTTCAAATAAAAGTTTTATGTTGTGATTCTCCTTGTAGCTGATTGGCTTGGTTCATGGCTTATAACGCTTTAACAACGTTTTTTTTTTAAATCGCTATAGAAGAAATTATTGGAAAAAATGTTTTCGGAACCAACGCCACTGAAAACACAGGTGGGCACTAATGCACTCTATTACAGTATGTTTGTTGTTAGAATGACAAAACTTTTGAAAGTTACATTTTTAGGCTTGTCCGCATCAGCGCTGTCGATATCAAAATGATTGAGATGGCCAATCAGATCAAAGTGGGCGGGGCTTACTGTTCATAGAAGACAAGTGTGAAGATGTATAGCTAAACATTTAATATTTGACAGCTGTTTCAGTATAGCAATTTTCAACAACCGACTGTAATATCTAGTGATGCAAACATTTTGCTTTTCTGACATATTGGACATACAAATAAAAGTGAATGTGTGCATGTTTTAAATTAAAATATAATTTGCGAATAGTTTAAATTGATTACTTCATAACTACAATTCTTCTCAAGTCTCTGTCTTGTTTTTAATATTTATAAGCAATATAGTTCACGAGCAAAAGTGCTGTTTTCCCGAATATCAGCACGTTTGCGAATGTGAAATTGATTTTATACAAAAGTTCAATAAACAATAAGTTAATAGGCTATTATTTAGACACAATATTGTCTGTTTTTCGAAATTAAATAGTTCCAAACAGTTGAGCCGTCGCCAGTCTCCTGTTTCGTTACTGAATGAATCCGCGTTTTTGAATGAATCGCTCTAATGAATGACTCGACGACTCACTCAGTCACTTCTGCTTCATCCCTGAATGAATCAGCTGTTTTAAATGAATCGTTTGACTGAATGATTCAATGACTAACTTGTTCAGACAGTGATTTGCTGCCACCTACTGGTGGTTTTAATATCATCTCGTTTTAGCTGAGGAACTGAAGGATGAAGATTGAATGTGTTTCTGTTTTTGAATTAAGACATGGTTACAGCCTTGTTATGAATCTGACTTTATATAAAGAGCCGGGCGATAATATAGTTGCATTTCACGACGAAAAAAATCAAGCAGTTGAGATTTTAAAGGTTGATTTGTGCAGCTGTGTTGTATGAGAGCTGCTCTGAGACCCTGAGAAGCGGTTCAGACGCGTTCAGTGTTTTCTCCCAGTGTTTGCAGAGGTCAGCTGAGAAACACTGAACCGTTTCAGACGAGCGAGATGATCAAGCCGGAGGGAGTGCTGACTGACCCTGGATCAGTGCCGCTGTTCTTCTGTGTGTTGTGTAAGATGGAGAGAAGCGACTCGAGCTTCACTCCTCCCACACAGGAGCATCACACACCGGTATATTTAGAGCTCATGCTTTTATTCTTTCACATGTGTGTGTGATTGTGAATGTGGGTGGTTTTGTGTGTGTGTGTGTGTGTCCTTGACTGACTAAGTGAGATTGACACAAATGACTTGAAAGCCACGATAATTCTGCGTCAAGTCTCTGCTCTTCTCTGACATCTTCATGAGGACCAGAAACAAAATCAGCCTGTGAGAGATGAATAAATGTGAGAGATGATTAGATCTGTATGTTTTTTGAGGGAAATGTGATTGTAAAGTGTGCTGAGGTGTGTTTCTGTACAGATGCTGTTCAGTTTGGTGTCTGTAGGATGAATTTAACACTGAAGTTTAGATGTTTGTTCAACTCAATAACCCCAAATATGAGCAGTAATCACTGACTAAACCACAGGTTATTTTGGTGATTTCGCAGTGGAGCGATGACAGCTGCAGTGATCATGTATTCGTCAGTAAAGGGTTTTCATTCACGGCTATGATTTTAATATATGTAATTATTATTCAGTGAGTCAGTACATCTGCTCAGTCTGTGTGTGTTTGTGTGCGTTATGTGTGTGTGTATGTGAGTTATGCATATGTGTGTATGTTTATATATATAAATGTACATATGAATGTATATATGTGTTTGTGTGTATATAAATGTATATATGAATGTGTGTGTTATGTATATATATGCAAGTGTATTAGTGACGATGAATGATATAAATGTCTTTTCCTCACAGTTCTTTCACAGACTCAAGGACGAACGGTGAAGTAAACATTTGTTGTTTACACTGACGACAGACCTTGGATCTCTCAAGGCCTTCATCAGTGTTTAATACATTCGAACCAGACGGAGAAAGAGTTAACCGGAGTCATGGTTAGTGCTTTTACTTTTTAAGTTTTTTTCCCTGCTGGAACTCTTAAAGTTATTTTAATATTTTATTTTATTAGATTATTTATTTATTTTTTATGCTGAACCTGTAGCTTAATTTATTTACTTTATACAGTTTTAATTTATATTTACAAATTTAATTCAATTTATTTTTTATTTATTTTAAATTAAATTGTGAAAACTGTATCATTTTTATAGTCTATAGTTGTATCTTATTTTTACTAATTTAATTTATTTTAATTTTATTTTGTAAATTAAATTAAATTAAATTGTGAAACCAGTATTTTTATTGTTTTTTATTTTAATTTATACAGTTTCACTTTATATTTGCTAAATTAATTCAATTTATTATTAGTTTTTAACTAAATTAAATTGTGAAACCTGTATCTTTTTTTTATTTTTTAATTTTAGTTTTTACTAATTTATTTAAATTAAATTAAATTGTGAAACTTGTATTTTTTTATTTTACTCTATACCGTTTTACTTTATATTTACTAAATTAATTAAATTAAATAATTTTAATTTTTATAATGAAATGAAATTGAAACCTGTATTTTGTTTAGTTATTTATTTATTTTTTACTCTGTACAGTTTTTTATTATATTCTGTCAAATGCAAAACAAACAAACAAACAAAAAATGCATCTGGATTGACTGAAGGAAGGTAATGCTTTCTTGGACAAGAAAGAGAGAAGACAATTATGAATATTGGCTTAAAAACAAAGCTTTAACCAAATATTTACTGTAATAAACAGAATCATCCAATGCAACCCGATATTGATTGATTATTGAAGTATTGTATTTTGTGGTTACGGCTCTTCTTAAAAACAAACTTCAAGACCAGAATGTTATTCAGGTGCTATCAAGTATTTGTAATGCAGCAAATATTTATTGCACTGTATATATTCATCAGAAGTGATTGTAGTGTACAGTGTGAACGATTAACTAAAGCTGCTCTGTCATTGGTCAAACAGCCTCAGGGTTTCTGTGACCTCCAACCTCAAACCAAGGTTGTGCCGCCCTCCATCAGAGCTCTTATATGAGCCGGCGTTGATCCTCGGCTCCTCGTGTCCGTCATGTGTTCAGTGACTCTGTGCTGCTGCGCTGCTGCGCTGCTGCTGGTGCTGGTGAAATGCATGCTGGGTCAGCTGCGTTCTTCTCAAGGCGGCGTGTCGTTGCCGTGTCTGCCGCGAGTGCCGGTTCTGGGGAGTCTGCTGCACCTGCGCTCGTCTCTGCCGCCTCACCTGCTCCTCACACAGCTGGCGGGCAGATACGGCCCTGTGTTCGGCATGTACACCGGCCCGCACTTCACACTGGTGGTCAGCGAGGCCGGTCTGGTGCGAGAGGTGCTGCTGCAGCGCGGAAGAGAGTTCGCTGGACGGCCCAAGATGGTAAAGTACAGGATGACAGAGGGTACTGAACAGTGTGTGTCTGTGTGTGTGTGTGTGTGTGTGTGGATACACTTGGAGAATCTCATTAAAAACTTAAGAAAAAAAACTATTTCACCCCTAAACCAAAAGAAAAGAATAAGAAATTACATTTTGCATGTAGAAAATGTAGATATTTTTGCATTTTGACACTATAATTATGCAATTTAAATGTATTTTCAACCAAACTGTAATGTGAATTAAATTTTGTATGTAAAAAATGTAGATATTTTGCATTTTGACACTAAACACATTTTCAAACAAACTATAATGTGAATTTTCAACAAAACTGTAACATGAATTAATTTAGATTTTTTTGCTTTTTGACTATAATCCATGATGTTTAAACACATTTTCAACCAAACTGTAAAATAAATTAAATTTTGCATTTAGATTTTTTTTTTTTTTGCATTTTTAACTATAATTCATGACGTTTAAACACATTTTCAACCAAACTGTAACGTAAATTAAATTTTGCATGTAGACAAGTTAGATTTTTTTTGCATTTTGACAATAAAATTTGTAACATTTAAAAACTTTTTCAACCAAACTGTAACGTGAATTAAATTTTGCATGTAAAAATGTAGATATTTTTCATTATGACACTATAATTCATGATATTTAAATGCATTTTCAACCAAACTGCAACATGAATTAAATTTTGCATGTAAAAAATTTAGATATTTGGCATTATGACACTATATTCACAACATTAAAACACATTTTCAACCAAACTGTAACATGAATTAAAATTTGCATGTAGAAAATTTAGGTTTTTTTTTTGCATTTTGACTATAATCCATGATGTTTAAACACATTTTCAACCAAACTGTAAAATAAATTAAATTTCGCATTTAGAATTTTTTTTTTGTTGCATTTTGACTATAATTCATGATATTTAAACACATTTTCAACCAAACTGTAACGTGAATTAATTTTTGCATGTAGAAAATTAAATTTTTTTTGCATTTTGACTATAATTCATGACATTTAAACACATTTTCAACCAAACTGTAACGTAAATTAAATTTTGCATGTAAAAAATTTAGATATTTGGCATTATGACACTATATTCACAACATTAAAACACATTTTCAACCAAACTGTAACATGAATTAAAATTTGCATGTAGAAAATTATTTTTTTTGCATTTTGACACTATAATTCATGATATTTAAACACATTTTCAACCAAACTGTAACGTGAATTAAATTTTGCATGTAGAAAATTTAGATTTTTTTTGCATTTTGACTATAATTCATGACATTTAAACACATTTTCAACCAAACTGTAATGTGAGAATAAAATAAAAGTGAAGTGTGCTTATTTGTGATGAAAGTAATGCAAAATATATATATATTTATAAATATAAATATATGTACAATGTATGTATATATATGTACAAAATATATTATTGCCATATATGATATATTTTTGACTTTAAGGTGAAATATGACCTGTGTCTGTTCTTAAGTTTCGAGGTATTATATTTACCCTAGAGCAGTTTTCATTGATCACCATTTGTTTTTAAATAGTTCAAGTCAATTTAAAGCAGCAGCTTCTGAATCTCTCTCTCTCTCTCTCTCTCTGGTTGTCAAGGTGACCACAGATCTGTTGACTCAGGGTGGGAAGGATATCGCGTTTGCCGACTACAGTCCGTTGTGGAAGAACCATCGGCGGCTGGTTCACTCCTCGTTCACGCTGTTCGGCGAGGGATCCAGTAAACTACAGACCATCGGTAAAGTTTAGTTTTGTGTTTATACACTTAGAGTAATAGTTTTGTATTCGGGTGAACCTTGTGAAAAACATGTCCAGATTTCACACTTAAACCAAAAAAAAAAAAAAAAAATCAGCATAAATTAAAGGTAGAATAACAAACACTAGCATTGTTTAAATACTTTAGAGTTAATAATCTTTTGCATTGCATTACAGTATTTTTTAAGTTTACTGTAAAACAGATGTACTGTATTAAGCATTTTTTATAAAAAATCTATATTTTACAAAATAATTTTTACTGTAAAATTCATATAAAATCCATATGAAAATATAAAAGCCATATGTCTAACCAAGTTGTGCTCCAAATTTGAAGTTGATATCACAAAAATTAAAGTTCCCATGAGATTTTGTCTCTGCGCTGTACCAAAAATAGCCACCGGGTGACACCCATATTCCATTGAATTGAATTTGTTTTTTTTTTGATGTGTTCTCCTGTGACAAATTAATAAATCTTTGTCACCATATCATTTGTAGCACAAAACAGTTGCCAGAGACTTTCGAAAGTTGCCTTTCCGACGACGTTTTGTCAAGATTAAAAAAAAAAATTGACTATAAAATAAATGTCTTCGCATGAAACATGATACCGACCACTAGGGGGAGGAGCCTGCTAAAAGGTTTTAAAGTACGATAACGCAATGTCTGATTTCAAAATGTTTTTTTGCAGGATGAATTTTGAATTTTTAAGCTTTCAAATCACTCTACCTAATTGCTTTTATCAATAAATATGTGATAGTTTAAAAAAAGAGAGCCAAGCGTCTTGCTAGCATTACAGTGACAGAATTTGACAATCTTAAAACGTAAAATGTATGGCATAAAATGAAGTATTTCAAAGCACATGCTCTTGTATGTGTGTGTATCTACGTGTGTGTGTGTATCTATGTGTGTCTATGTTGTGTATCTAAATGTGTATCTGTGTATCTATATATGTGTCTATGTGTGTCTGTGTATATGTTTGTGTGTGTATCTACGTATCTATATGCGTGTCTATGTGTGTGTGTCAATGTATGTGTGTGTGTATCTGTATGTGTGTGTGTGTGTGTTAGTTCTAGAGGCCGCAGACAGTCTGTGTGAGGAGCTCCAGTCCTGCAGGGGTCAGAGTTCAGATCTGAGTCCGGTTCTGATGCGCGCCGTCACGAACGTCATCTGCAGGCTGGTGTTCAGTTCCTCGTACCAGCCGAACGACCCTGAACTCCTGAAGGTCATGGACTACAACGACGGCATCGTCCAGACCATCGCCAGAGGAGGACTCGTCGACGTCTTTCCCTGGCTACGAGTCTGTGTTCAGTTTTCACTTCAATATTAGAATCATCTTCAATAGCACACACTGTATATTTAGCTTCTTTTGATTTCATCAGATTTTCCCCAACAAGGACCTGAAGAAGCTGAAGGAATGTGTGTCCGTGAGAGACCAACTGCTGCGCAAGAAACTGCTGGAGCACAAGGTACAAACACACACTTACTGTGACGTCATTTCAGACTAAATCAGGCCAAAGCGAAGTGTGTTTGTGTTCGTTTCTGAACTTCGCAACACCTCTGAACTATCATTGGTCCGTGGCGATTACATATTAGGTGGGTGTGGCTCTGAGGCTCCGCCTTCTTTGACATGGAAATTTTCTCTGGTTCATTTCTTCTGTTTAGTCCGTCGAGGTCAGACGCGAGTAAAAACATGAACACACTGGAGAGACACTTTATAGTAAAAAATGAAGTTTTAATTATAATTGAATATAAGCGAATATGACAGTTTTTCATGTTTAATACTGTAAAGCTCCATATATAAATGTATATAGTGCTGTATAAATGAACATGACGGTGTGAGTGTATCGGATCCTTTACATTTGGTCATCTTCATGACCTTTGACCTCGCAGATCACCCTCACTCCTGGAGAGCCTCGAGACCTGCTGGACGCTCTTCTGATTGGTCAGATGAAGGGGTCAGGTGGGGAGGATGACATCACAGAGGATCATGTGCTCATGACGGCAGCGGAGGCGTTTGGAGCCGGAGTGGAGACAACGTCCACCACACTACTGTGGACTATAGCGTTCCTACTGCACCACCCGCAGGTACACACACTCACACACTCACACACACTCACACACACTCACACAGACATACATATATATTTAATATTTAATACAGCAGTCGTACAGTAAGCACGCATAAGTCCGTTATATTGATGCGCAAACATGTCGTCCTGTTCAGTACCACAACCTGACCTGAAGTGAAAAGTTGTGTGTGTGTGTGTGTATGTGTGTGTGTGTGTGCACTGCAGGTGCAGGATCGTGTCCAGGCTGAGCTGGACGAAAATCTGGGACGGGACCGTCTGCCGTCTCTGAGTGACCGGTCCCGTCTGCCGTTCCTGGACGCCGTTCTTTGTGAAGTGATGCGCATCCGTCCCGTCAGCCCAATCCTCATCCCGCATGTTGCTATGCAGGACACCAGGTAACCATGGCAATACCAGAGTGAAACCTGGCGACGGAGAGAAACCATAATTAGAATATTAGATGCACGGTTTTGTCGTTACTCGTGCAGTGAAGCGTTTCACCAGTGTAAAACATCTGAAATGTTCGACGTTAGACTTTTTTAGCAAGTAAAAGTCTTTTAGTATAACTGTAAAAATGCCCCCCCCACTTCAGTTTGCCCCCTATAATTTCATATGTCAGGCTTTACATGGTTAAAACAACAACAACAAAAATTGCAGTGACGTATGCATCTCCAGATGCATGTTTGAGATGTTTGAGAGTGAGTTGGTCATAGCGATGCTCACCTTACAGAGAGATGTTTGATATCCCATAATGCCTCTCTTCTGCAGTTTGGGGGGTCACACAGTTCCTAAAGGAACCAGGGTGTTGGTGAACATGTGGGCGATCCATCATGACCCCAAACACTGGGACGAACCTGACAAATTTAGACCAGGTAAGAAAACGACATGCTCTTCACTACAACCCGCCAAAATAAAAGTTTGGTTTAACTTGAAGAAATTATGACAGAAATATATTACTGCAGATATGTACTACTCAAAGTAATAATAATAAATAAATAAAATTATTAAAACCAATTTTAAAGGAATATTACATTTTTTTCTTCCATGTTTTAACAGTGAACCTCCATTGAGCAACATTTTGTTTGCCAAAAAATAAAAGGAATTGTTATATTTTCATTTGATTACATTTTTGATAATAAATTTGCGTTAAATCATGCATCTAGAAAACATTTTATTTTAACATAAATTAAAAAAATTACAATTTCATAGAGCCCCGTTATTGTAAAAAATATATATAATAAAGTATTAAATCATGTTTATTGTATGTTTTATGAATTCAATTGATTAGACGTGTTTTTTTATTGTTGTTGTTGTTTTTTTGATGATTAAAAAATAATGAAACCATTAAAACAGAATCCAGAAAAATAAAAAAACAAAAACGGAATTTGGGAAAATTAATTTAATAAGGACCTAAAAATGTAATTTTTTGTCTAACTTTCAATAAAATTTTGTTACATTTTATATCTCATGATTTCAATGAATTAGATAAGCTTTTCGATTAATAAAAATGTAACCATTAAAACGGAAACCAGAAAAATTAAAACGGAAAACATGGAATTTTAAAGAAATATGACGGAATTTTGGGGGAAAAAATGAAATGGATTTAATAGGGTCCTAAAAATGTAATTTTCAATAAATTGTTGTTAAATTGTATGAGTTTTGTGATTTCAATTAATTACATTTTGATTACTAAATTTAATGTAACCATTAAAACGGAAAATTATATTATGTTTTATTATTTGTGTCTCATTTCTAGCTGTAGATGTTTGTTAAACAATTTCCCTGTAGTTTCAGTACCAGACCTGTTGATTTCTGAACCCTTCACAGAACGATTCCTCGACTCCTCAGGGAAAAGAGCGACTCCCGCCAGTTTTCTTCCGTTCGGCGCCGGTCCTCGCGTGTGTGTGGGTGAATCTCTGGCCAGAATCGAGCTCTTTCTGTTCATCAGTCGCCTCCTGCAGCGCTTTGACTTCAGCGTGCCGTCAGGGACTTCATTACCGGACCTGCAGGGCCGTTTCGGTGTAGTGCTTCAACCTCAGCGCTACACTGTGAGAGTCACACCGCGACGCTGACCTCATGCTGTATATCACTGCACTTTCCTCTGTTAGACACCAGGTGGCGGCACTGAGTCATTCCTCATTTAATCCACCCTGCGCATGAACTGTTTGCACTCGGTTCACTTTATTTAATCTACACTCTTGATTTAACGGGTGGTTATATTTGTAATTGAATATTCGGCATTATCCTGAACATTCAATTCATATGACATCCTTTTCATATTTCCATGTTTCTCAGAAACGGAAGTCAATCATAGTTGAATAAACTTTTATAGCGGTGAATGAGACATTTCATTAAATATTGTGTTTGCTTTTGCACAAATAGCAAAAGAAAACTCCACAACAGTGTTTTCATAAGTTTTTTTTTTTTTTTTTTTTTTTTTTTTTTTTTTACCGTCACTTCCTTAACTGCTGTATTAGAAACACCCTCACAGCAGCCTTAACTAGTTTTTTGTAATTTGATGCAACGGTTATATAATACTAAGTAGCCTATCGTGTTATAAATGTACATATTTAAAAAAAAAAAAATGAAAATATAAAAAACTTTGCAGGATTTACGATATTTATGACCGTTAAAACGCATCATCACTGTCTGCGAAAAGGATCTACTGAACGGAAGGGAGGTTCTCGGGAGCGCGCGCAACCGTCACATCCATTTGATTTTCCCGGCAAAAACGTCCCGAGATCTTCACAAAAAAAATCCGTCTACAGGCTTTCATATACAACATAGGAAGTCGTGGAAGGTCTCATTTTTTAAGTTTAGTTAAAAGCTGTTCACATACTGGCAATAAAAAAGCCATTAATACATGAAAATTCTTACATATAGCCAATTTTAATAGAGAAGTTTTAGAATTTCTATAACATGAACATTGTAAATATCTTTTATAGATTTCTAACCTACTGAATTTATTTTTATTTGCATTTATATTTTTAATTACCTACCTGTACGAATAAATAGGCTCTCAGCTTGCACAGATGAAGGAATTTCAAGGTTGCAGGATGAGCTATTGTGGGAATTTCTCTACACTCCTATGTTATTTGCTAAATACTATAGTAAGGCTAGAAAACATGTTTTTCAAAAGTTGTTATTCTCACTATATGTATTTTACTTATAAGGTAACAGTTAATTCTAATGGATGAGAATCATATGGGATGATAATTCTTTGTTTTTGAATGTATATAAAGCAACACTCTTTCAATAAACTTTGAAGAAGCTTGACCATAGAACTTTGCGTTGGTGGTTCTTCCTTCCCTCATCTGAGCATTCCTGACTGAAATGACGGAGAGTATCTGACGGCACTGGGAAATAAAGAAATAATCGAACACTACCTGTATACATACATATTTCAGTATGCTAATATGCTATTCCAAACATAACCTTGATCTCTCAAACACAAACTATGCTTCGAAAAATTTTACATTTTAGATTTTTTTTTTTTCATCGGAATGGTACAAAACTTGGTAAAGATTTTGGCACTTGCTATGAAAAAAAAAATGGACATCATTTGAAAAGGTTCGAAAGTGGTCCTGAAAAAAAATAGTCACACTTGTGCTCCTAGTGGAAGCGTTTGGTACTGCGCCCAAACGAAATCTTACTGAAAGCTAATTTTTTGAGATATCAACCTCAAATTTGGAACACAACTTGTTTAGATTTATGGCTTTCCCTAGGAAACTAAATCAACTGCCGATTGGTGCAAAAGGCAGGTTGAAGGTGATCTGTTATCTGTAGCAGGTTCCGTCTTGTTTCATCGAATGGATTAAATAAAACAGAGTGATGAATCCCATTTAATTTAATCAATCACAATTCATCAGTTCTCTTTAAAGCACCAGTGATTCATAAAACACCATTTACAATCAGTCTCTCTCACACACACACATTCACTGGGCAAACAGAGATTACAAAGACAGGCTGCTCATTGTGTGGTTTCAGTAAAGCGTTTAGTCTTTAAATGTTTGAATTACACCGTTCACAGCGCCGCACATCAACGTCAAACACACTCTATTGCTCACACTAGAGTGGGTTGTCATAGTAACGCCATGGTAACGCAACAGTGATGCTGGTAACACTGTCAATATTCTAAGATGGAACACAGAACCCCTCTGACAACATTAAACAGCAGCACACCAAACCCCACGAACAGCATGCTTAGAAAATAGAGATCATTTCATATCGAGAGAGAGCTTATATATTCATCTGAAGCTACTAGATTAATTCTTATGTATAATTAGATCTAATTCCATATATATCTATGTATGATTCAACAGCGGTATGCAGTCGGTCTATAGGCTGAATGAATCTCACGAAAACATGTACATGTGAAACGTGAAATAAAAAAGTTATCACGTAATGTTATTTTATTGATCATTATATATATATATATATAATCATATTGCAATGTTTTAAATTTGAATCTGTAAAAATGTATATACGTTTAAAAATTATATATATGTGAAATCTGTGTGTGTGTGTGTGTGTATATATTGTTTTAATCACATTTTCCTCTCAAATGGTCATTATTGTGATTATTATTGTGATGTTTTCTTTAATTTTCATTGTAATCTATTCTGATTCTCATTAATTATACAATGACATTATTTTTTCACATTACAGTCATGGTTAAATGTGCTTAATTGTCATGAAATTAATGCAAAAAATGGTTAAGGTCCTAAAAACGGGGCGTTTTTTTAATGCAAAATATAATTTCTTATTTTCTACTATTTGATTTTGTCATGAAATGTGATTTTCGTGAGATTCAGCTGCCTGCACGTTGTAAATGAACAATGCCGTTTCAATGTCTGACATAAAGACGTAAACAAATGTTGATAAAAAAATAACAATAAACCGAGAACCGAAGCAAAAGTCATGTCCTGAGGTGTCGTCTTGATTCTTTTTTAGTGGTTGGGATGCAGCATCTGTTTTGGCCAAGCTGGTGTTCTGGAGAAGCGGTTCCTTCAGGTAATGACGTCTTAATTTGAGAGCGCACACGTGTTCTGCATTACCCAGAATTCCGTGGGAAGGGGCGTTTGTGTGTGTTGTTTTATCACAACTGATGGTGTTCTTTTTAAAACTAATGAGCAGAAGCAGCAGTCGGACTGTCAGAGAGAAAGTAGGAAAGAAGAGGAACATTTAAGGGTCCGTTCCGTTCGTCCAGTCAGAACATTGTCCACTCTTTAGTGTGTATCTTCAGGTCACCTAGTGCATCTGGGGATTTTTACTACGAATAGCTAAAAATCAAACAAAAGTAAGTGTTGCATTAGAGGTTATATTAAAAATTCCATTTAAAAAAAAAGAGAGAATGCATTTCAATGCAAAAATAAAGCAGAAAATGTTCAAACAAAAAGTTAAATTATGCTTCAATGGCATGTTTTTTCCTCCATTGCATGATGGGCCCAATCAGAGGTCATCAAGGGCCAACTTTGGTCTGGTTCTAGTGAATCAGCGCCTGAACAGTCAACAGAGACTGAAAGAATGGAGACAGACACAGATGTACACTACCAGTCAAAAGAGTGGAATAATTAAGATTTTTAAATGTTTTCGAAACGTTTCTTCTGTTCACCAACACTCTAAAAAATCCTGGGTTATTTATTCTACCCAAGTCCTCGGTTGAGCCTTTTGGGTCATTTTTTGGGGAGTTATTTTTCCAGTGTTTGGGTAGTTTTTGTGTTACCCAGGTCCTGGGTCAGACGTAACAACCCAGCGTTTGTAGTTTTTGTGTTACCCAGGTCCTGGGTCAGACGTAACAACCCAGCGTTTGTAGTTTTTGTGTTACCCAGGTCCTGGGTCAGACGTAACAACCCAGCGTTTGTAGTTTTTGTGTTACCCAGGTCCTGGGTCAGACGTAACAACCCAGTGTTTGGGTAGTTTTTGCGTTACCCAGACACTGGGTCAGACGTAACAACCCAGCGTTTGGGTAGTTTTTGTGTTACCCAGATCCTGGGTCAGATGTAACAACCCAGCGTTTGGGTAGTTTTTCTGTTACACAGATCCTGGGTCAGACGTAACAACCCAGCGTTTGGGTAGTTTTTGTGTTACACAGATCCTGGGTCAGACGTAACAACCCAGCGTTTGGGTAGTTTTTGTGTTACACAGATCCTGGGTCAGACGTAACAACCCACCGTTTGGGTAGTTTTTGCGTTACCCAGTGCCTGGGTCAGACGTAACAACCCAGCGTTTGGGTAGTTTTTGTGTTATTCAGATCCTGGATCAGACGTAACAACCCAGTGTTTGTCGTTTTTGTGTTACCCAGATCCTGGGTCAGATGTAACAACCCAGCGTTTGGGTAGTTTTTCTGTTACACAGATCCTGGGTCAGAAGTTACAACCCACCGTTTGGGTAGTTTTTGTGTTACACAGATCCTGGGTCAGACGTAACAACCCAGCGTTTGGGTAGTTTTTGTGTTACACAGATCCTGGGTCAGACGTAACAACCCACCGTTTGGGTAGTTTTTGCGTTACCCAGTGCCTGGGTCAGACGTAACAACCCAGCGTTTGGGTAGTTTTTGTGTTATTCAGATCCTGGGTCAAACGTAACAACCCAGCGTTTGGGTAGTTTTTGTGTTACCCAGATTCTGGGTCAGATGTAATAACCCAGGAGTTGAGTTATCGCGGACTTTTTGTGCCCTCTTCAGGAGAGAGCAGCTCCATCAAATTGGTGCATGTCTTCGGTAAAATACAGGTTTGTGTACGTTTTATTTTATCTCAAAATTCGTTATTGTTCTGTGTATCATTTAATTTTATGCAAAGCAACATACAGGGGCGAATTGGGTTGTACCAAATTGGGCTGTTTTTAACCCAGTGTTTTTTAGAGTGAAGGCTGCATTTGTTTGATGAAAAATACAGTAAAATTGTGAATTATTATTATAAATTAAAATAGCTGTTTTCTATGTGAATATATTGTAAAATGTAATTTATTCCTGTGATCAAAGCTGCATTTTCAGCATCATTACGCCAGTCTTGTGTCACGTCATTTGTTGATTTGTTGCTATCTTAGTTATTCTAAAATTTATGGTAGTGTTTGACCCTAAGACCAAAGATTTGTATCTTCTAACGTCAGTCTGTACAGTTGCTCTCACACTCATTTATGCACTAGGTCAGTCAGTTTCGATGGCAATGACAACCGCTTCAGTGGGCGGAGGCACTGGGGAGACAGGCCACGCCTCTTTCCCGCCCCCATCAGCTGGCAGCTGTCTGGCTCTGGCGGAACAGTCTGGACTATCGTGAAGAGCATCACCCGTCTCAATTGCCGACTCTGCCGGTAAGTGTCCTCCGTCTTCTTCCTCCTCATAATCCTCTTCTTCGCGTTCCACCTGGCAGCGGCAGACCTCGATGCCAGAGTCGCCAGTCAGCCGTCGCTGCTGGAAGTGCGTTTGGTCCACGTCCAGGTCACTCACGGCGGAGTCACGGCGCTCGGGTTCAACGCCGGGAGAAAAGAGAGCTGACCTGGGTGGAGACTGAGGGGGCGGAGCTACAGGCTCCTCCCTCTGTGGCTCGGAACAAGCACCAAGTGGGTCAGAGATTGAGAAGAGGTGCAGAGACGAAGAGGATGAGGGATGACAAACGCTGGTGATATTCTTCGACGTCGGGCTGTTTGCATCACAGATATTGTTAGTACTAACAGTTTGGGATGCATCTAATATGTCAGTAACATTATCTGTGCTACTAGTGCTGATGTTCTTCGCCGGTTTGTTGTTCGCATTGCAATCCAAGGGGGAGGAGCACGGAAGCTCCACCTCCACGATCTCGAGCGTTGGTGATTGGCCACCTTCGTTGAGCGGAACGCTCTCGTTGTGCATAATTGCGGAGTGGGTGTGGCCAGGCTCGCTGAGGGAGGGCGTGGAGGCATGGCTCGTATCGGTCTCATCCGTGAGCTGGGCAGAAGAGGGGGAGGAGCTACAGGGCGATGACGGACAGCAGGAATCGCAGGAGCAGCTGGTGTAGTTGTCAGAGCTCTGTGATGACAGCATGTGACTCGGGCCGGGGTGGGCGGAGCCTCGTGGATAGGCAACGGAGCTGTAGGGAGGAGGCGGGGTGCTGGGTTGGGCTGCTACTTCCTCATAGGATGGCAGTTTAAGTGAGGCGAGGAAACCTGCCAATAAGAATGCAAGATTAGTATACTTAGTTTAAATGTAACTTTGTGCATGTTTTCATTGATACTCTAACTGTAGATTGTGATGTAGTTTGTGTTTCTCCAACTATTCAGAACAATTCTGCTATAGGATTGCATAAAAATAAATAGAGGGTGATTTATTTTGTGATTTTTATATTGTGTTTTGCACTATTCTGGTATTCTATTGCATACTGTATTATGAATATTGTTGGCTCTTTGATGAATTTCTTCTGTTTATATGTATATATATATATATATATATATATATATATATATATATATATATATATAGTTTTATGACAAATGGCTTGTTATATTCCTCATTCCTCTTAAGTCGCTTTGGATAAAAGTGTCTCCTAAAAGAGTAAATGTAAATAAGCCCTTATTGAACAGTTTATTGTATTTTATATGTATGTTTGTTATAGTTTTTATGTTTGAAATATTTTAATGAAGAAGAAGTAACTGAGATTTTCAAATAAAGAGCAAATCATTTACAAAAATTCAGTCCTATAATTTGCATCAGATTTATTTTCTAGAAATGTATACAAATTAGTGCATATATAATTAGATAATGCCTCATTTGTATATTTAAACTTATTTAAACTTGTAAAACAAAACAATTGTCTTAATTTACGGAGATTAATCAACTGGGAATTTATGGTGATATCTGTCAGTTAAAACTTTTTAAAATCTTTTTAATGAAGAAAAAAATAAGTAGAGTTCAACTTTAACCCTGAGATTTTCAAATACAGAGCAAATCATTTACAAAACTTCAGTCTCATAATTTGCATTCAAGTGTGAATTTTTTTTTTTTTTTTTTGCAAATAAATGTCTTTGAGAGCATGAGTTAGGAGCAATTCTTACTGAGGTCAAACATGGAGGAAGGGTAACTGCACGCTCCGTGATAGGCCATGAGGTTGATCTCTCTCTGCCTCTGCTGCTGCTGGACACGCTGCTTCGCCTGACGGTGACGATACGCACAGCAACAGCTGAACAGGATGAGCACACTCCACAGCAGCCAAAACCCTGAACACAAGCAAGAATACATAAAGAATAAAGGACTCACTAGCTGTGTTTCCATCCAATGTTGTGAATTTAACTTATTTGCAAAATTGGAGTATTGCATAAAACATCTGCATCACATGTGTTCAAGAGAACAAAATCATCACTTCCTGGGAAATTGGTGTAAAATATCTGTCATAAAAAAAGTTGCTGCAATTGGCCTATTTTTTTTTCTTCATCATAAATGACGAAACACAATAAACGCTGTCATGTTCTCTTGCGTTCGGATGCTGGTGGTTGGGAACACAATCGTGTGAGATGCTTCTGGAGGGAATTAAACCAAATCATTCTGATGACGGATTTTGACTCAGGCATTTCAGAACCACCAAACCAACATTTGAGATGCTGTGATGCGACTGGTCCACTGGTTAGTGCACTTATCCAATCACAGCCTCTGCTGAGGCAAAATCATGAGTTTGTTGTTGCACATCGAGGGATGTATTCAGTAAATGTGTTTCCATTGTAGTTTATGCGCATTTCTTGTCAGATAAAAAAATATTTCACCTCAATTGAGCACATACATTTTTTATGTGCATTTTTAGAATTTATACACATCTGTGTATCCCAAAATTCACATAAAAACTGGTGGATGGAAACATTGCTGTTTATGCATAATGTTGAATGGACATAATGTTGATTATGAATACTAATCATTAATTCAGTCAAGATATATCGTCACACAAACCTGAAGATATTCTGTGATGTTTTGTGTATGTACTGTAGACTATGTTTGGCTTTTCTAAATGCTGAATCTATTGATGGTTTTGAAAGCAGACTTAAGACTTATTTATTTTCACTGTCTTTGAATAAGTTTGTCATTTTGGTTGTGATGATTTTTAGTATGGTCTTTTGTTTAATTGTTTTTAATCAATTTTTTTTCTCTCTGTGCAGCTCTTTGGTCTTCATTTGAAAGTATGTTAACTCAGACTTTATCTATAATCAGAAGCTTTCTTTTAAAGCTGCTTGAAACCAACAATTGTTGATTGACAAGTGAGTAGGCGATCCACAGGGGCAGATAAAGTCACATCGTCATTTACACATGATTGTGGACTAATATAGATGACGGAGTCTATTGTATTGTATGTAATGAGTAATTGGTTGTACAGTATGCATTTTTAACCAGTATTTTAACAGGTTTGTATATTTAGGGCAAGACGCGACAGTCAAAACCATCGTTCTTTCATGCACTAGCATTTTGGCCTATTTTGTTTAGAGTAAAACCGAAAATGTAAAAAGGGGAAAACATCATAAATACACATTTAAGTGTTTTTTTTTGCACGTATTCTATTTGCGGCTGTAGATTTCAATTGCAATACATATCTTTAAAGGCCGTAAAGTTTTTTTCTCCACTTCAGCAGCACTTACAAACACCAAAATTTACAGTTTTATTCCTGACTATATTCTGAAGGTTTTTACTGTGGGGTTTGTTCATATATCATTCACACTCATTTATATAACATTTTATTCCTAAAAACATGTTTTTTTTTTCTTCTGGCAGTATTTTCTGATTTATGGAGTGATAAAAAGAGAAATTTAAAATCCCCTCTGTAAAAACCTTTAACTCTAATATGTCAACAAAATCAAACAAGAATTTTGATCCTGTTTTTATCCAATGTTTAGATTTATAATCTGGAAATTTATGCATACGAGTGCATACTTAACTAGATAATGCCTAATTCGCTTATTTAAACATAACATCTCAGAAAACTTGTAATACAAAACAATTGTCTTATTGTACTGTGATTAATCAACTGGGTAAATATGGTGATATATATTAATTTGAATTTTTACCCTATTCCCCTAGTGTCTTACCAGGAACATTTCACCCAAAAATGAATTAACATGCAAGATTCAAAGAAAGAAAGAAAGAAAGTCAGGCGGTTTTGGAACGACATCAGGGTGAGTAAATGACATAATTTGAATTTTATTCCAGCTAATAGGGAACATTCTCAAAGTTTTAAACAAATGCTCTTCCAGGAATGTTCATTCAGAGATATCTGGCCTTTTTATATTGTTCTCAAAACAGCACAAAAACATTACTTATATATCATTTAAAAAATTTTGTTGGATGTTTGTCTAATATTGTTTCAGAACATTCAGAGAACATTCAAAAGTAATGTTTCCATAATGTTTGAAGAACGATAAAACATTCTTGCAGTAATGTTCATTCTGAATTATTTATACATCATTTATGGAACATTTTTTTTCTGAAACATTTTAGTTTAATATTTTTTTAAATGTTACTACTTGTTTCAGAACATTCAGAGAACATTCAAAAGAAACATTCCCAACATCATAAAAAGGAATGTTCCCTTAATGTTCCTATAATCAATATTTGTTTTAAAAAACTGGATGTTCGGAGAACATTCAGAAATAACTTAATGGCTAACAAAATGTTCTATATTTGATAGCTGGGAAGAATATTTACAGTAATTGTGTATGTATGCTGAATAAACAGATGGACTCACACCACAGCTCATAGTAGTAGGTACAGCAGCCCGTCTCCTGGCAGCAGTGGCCGGTCTGGCAGAGATAGCCACTGGCGCTGTTAGTGCCGGGACAGTATCGCGGGCTGCCCAGGAGCGGCAGCGTCCCTGAACTGTGGTACTCCATACCCTGCAGCAGGGCGTGGCGCCACCGAAACACTCGCTCCTCCTCTTCCTCCAGAACTGCTGCTATGGTGCATTCAGAGCCCTCAGAGTCTTTCAAGAACATATCAAAAGAGAAAATGCCACTTTAAACAAGTGCACAGAAAGCACAATCTTTGGATCATTAAAAAAAAATTAAAATCAACATGAAATTAAAATAGACCACATGTACTTTCTTAGTGTAATTGACCATATGCACGGTTACTTCCTGGTTTTCATTAAGCCAGCTTGGTCATTTCCGGTGAACTGTTAGCTGATCATTCTGTCCTCGCTGTACATCAACACAAAACCATCAATGGTTGACTTTTTAATGTTGTATTTATATTTTAATGCAGTTATTACACTTGCCTAATTTGCCAATAAATCAGTTTTATTGATTGCAATAAAGACAAAGCTAATGGGAACGTTT